>CM031233.1:77160829-77563962 GCA_018340775.1 Taxus wallichiana var. yunnanensis | reverse complement strand
AAAAAATAATTAAGTGGAGGTTTTATACGTACACTACTGATATCATCAATATGTACATAACGAGAAAATGTTACATGCATCCGACAACATGAACGGAACTGTTGAATATGATTGATGTTGAAAGAAAGGTTGCCCTTGTGGCTTTTTAGAAAGACACGTTTTAATCAAGCGTGTTATTGTTAGTATGCAAATATCAAATATTAAAAACCATCACGATGGTTTTTTTTAATATATTAAACTAGGGAAAGAAAACCCTACGAGAGTAACCATGTTAAAACGGAAAATTACCATGTCCTTCAATGAACAAAAACATCAAAGTGGTAAACATCCATTCTCGTAGTCTATCAAAACAAAAAGGCTACCAAGTAGGAAAAAAATCATTGTATCAAAACAACAAAACTATTGATAAAAAAACATAACATCTCATATAGAACTACCTTAGAAATGATACGATTTAAATCCTTCAAGGTCATTTCAGGTAGATATTCCACTAGCAACCCTGTTAGGCTAGTCATCTTAAACACAATGGAATTGCTTTGATTGGTCCACACCATCATGAATACCTCAAGATTTTGAATATGCATAACTTTGAGTCATTCTTAGGCCTTTAAGAACTAAGATTTTAGTGACCTATCACGTCCGTAATATTAAACAAAGAGGGATGCTTTGACTAGTTTGCTGACATCACAAAGGCCTCTTTTGAAGATGCACAACTTTATAGTCATTTTCATACCTTGAAGAACTAAGAATTTAAGCACGACCCATTTGACATTTGAAACGTTAAACTTAGCAGCAATATCTAAATTGACAAAATTAAAAACATTAGCCAAAACCTTGGGAGTACCACCATTAGCAACAATTGTGAGAGGAGTGTCGAGGGAAGTGAAAGTAGGCAAGCTTAGTGTTCTATCCAATGACTCCATCAAAGAGGAAGGGTTAAACTTTTCAATGGAAACTTGGGTAATCTTTTCTCCTTAAAATTTTAAAGTGGTGGAGAGCAGCTGAGGTCAAGAGAGGCAATAAAGTTGGACCCTCTTGTAGAGGAATTAAATTCATTCTCCTAGACTAGGAGAAACCCAAAGCCAGAAGCAAAAAAGGGGTTGCATTTACAAACACAACTCATTTTCTCATCCAATATCTTAAAATTAAAATTGTGGTATAAATCTCTTACAAATAAATTTAGAATATCCTCTGAGGTGTGCTTTTAATAGTTCCGAGTTGAGAGGAGAATGAAAATTGGGGTAATTTCATCGTAGATTTTCTTCGTGATTTTCAACAGAACAAAGGTTATGAGCTCCTTTGAACTCTAGTTCTTTTTGACTTTTCAAATACTCTTCACCAATCACATTCTTGATAAAGTTACTAGCAAACATGGGTGAAGGTCAAGATGATCCATATATAATGATTTTCATTGATCCTTTGTGATTGCATCTAGCCTCGGTCTTATTGAGACCCGTTTTCTCTCCAATTTTATATTTTGTGATTCACCCTCACTCCTATTCCATTTGAATCCTTACTACTTTTAGTCGTTGTGGGAAGCAATCGTCATACATAGAGAAAACAATAGGAGTGCCACCAAAGTAGAGTAAAGAATATTCTAGAGGAGTTTATTACTTTTGAGGTCAATTTATGAAATTGTATGCAACAAACAAGAAGGTATTTATGAAATGGCATACGACCTTCTCTTTATGACTACCCACTCCACACAAGGCATGCTTGGATCAAAGCATGCAAATCTAACATAACTATTGAGAATCTTGTATAGAGGAGAGAGAATATTTTTCATGGACAAAATTTATATACAAAAACAAACATGATGAAGCCATGAGGCACATCCAAAAGACATGTGGGATACATTTGACACCTTGTTTAGGAAAATTAATGAATTCAAAGCTTAATATTTGGATGTCGAATTGTCCTCTCTTTCAACTACATACTTTCCTTTGATTAAATACTTTATGGCCAAGTTTAAGTCCATTCTTATTGGTGATAACTTTTTTTAAGGGTAAAAAGGATGACAAATGTTTTTCTAATATTTCATAAGTTAGAGGGTTCCATACCAAGTTTTTTTTTACTTTCATCCCACCATGGATTCCTTGGGTAATGCTTTTAAGATACCCTCTTTTGACACATTTTGTGAAATCATTACGGAATAATTAAATCTTTCTCAACTTATATGTTCTTATTAGCTCAAAGGCACTAATGGTAATACACCCAAAAACTAAAGGTAAGAAAAAGCCAAAAAAAACCCATACCATAGACAAGACAACCACTCAACCTTCCTCTGCAGTCCACATATAAATACACCAAACCTACTTCAACTAAATCTAAAGGGCCACCCTCTAAGAATAAAAATAAGACTGGTGAGAAGTTAACATTTTGTGGTAGATTAGGACATTCAGAGAAAGAGTGTTGGTTTAGTATGATATCATTAGAGGAAGCATAAAAAAATGGTATTTCAGTTCCTAATTTATCTTCATCTTCTAAGGACAAATGACATGCACTTTAATCATGCATTAATTGCATCTAAAGAAACTTGAACTATAGATTGAGGTGCTTCTCATCACATGACACATACACATGAGCATATCACTTAATGAAAATCTAGTAGCACTTCCTAGATATCATTCGGGGATTCTAAAAAGATACCTATTTTGTGTTCATGCGCTATTCATATGAAGGAAGGTGTATCAACGATGTATTCTTAGTTCCTAAGATTTCCAACAATCTTCTTTCCATTTATCATATTTTTCATTCTAGAGGTGGGAAGTCTATGGAGATTTCTTATCATAACATTTTGATCCAAAATTTGTAAAAACATAGAGGTTGGGATTACTTCAGGTATTGTTGATCATATTTAAATCCTATAAGTATTTTAGGGTTTTGGAGTCTTCTACAAGGACATCACTCATTTCTCATGCTTATTTGGTAAGAAAAATTTAGCATGAGCGGTTTAGAAACTTGAACTATAGATATTTTTGACAGATAAGTTCACAAAACTTGGTGCTTGGTCTACCTAAGGTGTCTTGTGTAGATGGTATTTATAGAGGCTATGTACTTGGAAAACATCACTGAGATTCTTTTCCAAAAGGTAAGGCTCTGTGAACTACGACTCCCCTTGAGCTGGTGCATAATGACCTCATGTCCTTTCCGACTCTTTTTAAGGGGTTAAGTATATTATCACATTCATTTATAACTTCTAATCAACTACTACATGGAGGCATATTTAAGACATTAGTTTGAGACAAAAAATTATTTTCGTCACTTTGACTTTCTACATGCCGCTTCATGTCGAAAAACAAAACAAATAGATAAACTAAAGAAAGCAGTTAAATAAGAGGCGGTGTTATCCAAAATTCACCCCGGGGTAATTTTGATAACATGCATCAATATTCAAGTCCTGGAAAATTGATTGATTCGGGGCCAAAATCATGTTCTTTAGAGTCCCCTCGAATATTTTCCCTAAGTCCCACCGTGTCAACGAGAGGAAAGAGCAAGCTCACGAGAAAATGCAAAAAAGGTTGCGAGAAAGGCAAGTAGGTTGATCCGGGAAAAGTGTGAAAATTGGCTAAGTCTGCTCGAGAGTAGCATTTGGGACAAATGGGACAAAAAGGCCCGAACCGGCCGGATCGGTCGAAATGAGCACAGACAGTCCAAAAGAAAACGGGACAAATGGGCCAGAAGTACGCGGCGGGCGCGAAATGCCGGTTCGACCGAGAGAAAATCGACTAACTGCTTGGGTTAAGAGGGCCGAAAAGGCGCGAACCCGGCCAAGGCAGGCGAAAAGGTCCCGAGGGTCCAAAATCAAATGGGGCGTCTGGGGACAAATGGGCAGCGAAATGCCGAACCGGCGAAATGAGCCTGCAAAGGGCCCCAAATCAAATGGGACATCCGGACAAATGGAGGCGAAATGCGAAGGAGGGCCGAATCGTATGAGGACCAATCGGAAGCGCCACGTGTCTCGGGAAAAAGGTCAAATAAGTCAAAGGCAAGTTTTAAAGGGTCGGCCAGGAGACGCGACGAAGGCTGCCACGTGTCCAAAGGCAAGAACATGTCGGAGGGTCGGAAAGCCCGGCAAAGAGCAGAGAAAATTTGGATAATGCGGCGGAGCGGGTTTCGGAAAACCACGAGCATCAAACATATGTCGAGCCACCTCCCAAACCCGATCTGAAATGCATAGGAGAATCCAGACCCGGACAGGTGAAGACCTTGCTCATCCAATCAACACACGACACGTGTCATCGAGGTGGCGAAAGCGCGGGAAAAGCTTTTCAAATCCATTTTTGCTGTTTTTCTTCAAATCGTCGTATCTTTTGATCGAGGCTCGGATTTGCATGTTCCTTATATCAACGGAAAGCTAGTGAAATCCTCTGCATGATTAAGGATCAATCTCGAGTTTTGTGCAGTCACGAAGAGAAAATCAAGAAACGACTCGACGTGTGGTAATGGCGAAGCGACCTTTCAACACCCGTTTTAATGCTAATGGGTCGCATTCTTCTTACGCGGCGGAAGTGACATTTTAGCAGCCAAATTAATACAAATGGGTCGCTTTCTCCTCCAAAATCGCTAAAAATGACGGGGTATGGGTTGGTAAGATCCTCCATGCTTTGATTTAATGCATCTGATCCCGATGAGGAATGGGCTTGCACGTTTTCCCGTTTTACCATCCCCAGGCTCGACCATGCAATGTAAAAGCCAGATTTGGCTCATAAAGAGGGTTGTTCATTCTTTACGCTCTGCCTCCCTTCTTTTCTTCTCTAGGGTTGAAAATGGAGTTCGAACCTCCTCCACTACTACGCCAATGGCGTTTTTGCCTTTTACTAATGGAATGATGTTCATGCAGAACCAAACAGCAAGCGTGTTTTGTGATGCATCTGTCCATCCTTTCTCGTTTTGCTTGTTTTCTTCTTGCCTCTCTTCATTGCAGGTATCTGTGCATGTTTGAACGTTCACTGCAGATCTGGAGCTGTGTTCATGGAGTTTTGGGACACTTTCTGTGTGAAATCTATCCTTGGGCCTGTGATGCATCTGTCCATCCTTCCCATTGCTCACCTCTCTTTGTCCATGCAGAGTTTTGATAGATGTTCAACATTCTCCTTCTACGGTGTATCACCGTTTTAGTGTGAGGCTTTGCTGTTTTCCCTTCTCTCTCTCTCTCTTGTCTCCTTGGCATGGTTAGATTAGGATTAGATTAAGCTTGCACCTTTGGAATAACTTGTGGCGGGTAGTTTAGGAGCGGGGAACCAGACCTTCTCTGGAGATTCCTCTCTCGGTTTCACAAGTCCACGCTTGGAGAGGTTTCCATGTTGTCAAATCACTGCTTTGGATGCTGAGACATCAACCTAGAAGCCTTGATGTGCGTCAGGGTGTCTTTGTGATTTTGCACTAACAGCGGTTGATACATGGAAATAAATTAGGGTATGAAATTTTTTAAGGCTTCCACGATTCTTACCACCATGCCGCCTCCACTACTACTTGTAAACATTGGGCACATGGCATTTTTATAGCTATTTGAATTTGTTGGGCAACATGATCTTTAGCACAAATGTGATGGATCCACACAATTTGGCTTCTATGGGGTTCAAAGACACCATGTAGGAAATGAGGAAGCTTGGTGGAATGCCCATTTGGTAGACTTTTTCCCATTTCTTCGGTTCTTGGATTCTCAAGGCGTGCGCCATCAAAATGCCAAGCATATTCAGCGAATGTATGGTTTTCCAATTTGTTCATATAGAACGCAGGCTCGCGCGAAATCAAAAACCTTGAGCTAAATGACTCGACAAATATTTTCTTAATGTCTGTTGGATTGTAGAAGCCACAATTTCACTTTCGTTGATGTTAAAGGGTTCATAGCTAGAAGTTACTAATGATGACACAATTTAGCCATGTATAAATTTTGATGTTGAACAAATTTTTATTGAGTATGTAATTGCTATTTCAAGAACTGTTTATTGCTGGTGCTGAAACAACCACCACTACAACAGAATGGGTCATTTCAGATTTCATTCATAATCCGTGGAAAATGAAGAAAATGCAACGAGAATTGGATGAAATAGTGGTGGATCAAAGAATTGAAGAATCTGATGTAGATAGTCTGCATTGCCTCCAGTGCGGTGAAATAAATATTCGATTGCATCCTACGGCTCCCCTGTTGCTGCCCCCAAAAAAAGGTGAGAGTATCACGAAAGATCGGGGATTTTCGATACCCAAAGACAACTAGGTGATTGTGGCGTATGAGCGGTGGGAAGAGACCCTATAATGCGGAAGAATCCGTTGGAATTTATTCCAAAGAGATTTTTGGAAGGTGAGAGTGGGAAGATAGAGTACAGAGACAAAACTTTGAGGTTATTCCATTTGGAGCAAGGAGGAGAATGTGGGTGGAGTTTTCTTGACAAGTCGTTTGGTGCATCTTCTCTGATGGCTATGATTGTGGCATATGTATAGAATGGTTTTTCTTATGACTTCTATTAAGTTGAATATGCATCGATGTTGTTTCATGATATTGTTTTCTCGTGTTTTGCACTATAGTCATGTAATGTTAGTTGTTAAGTGATCCTCTCTACGCATCAAAATAGATATGAAATAGTCCCATAATTTTTGAATTCTCATTATAGGTTGAAATATGAAGATTTCTTAAGATTGGGGATATTTATAGAGATTAGAAAGAGACATGCATATTAAGAAACATGTTGAGTTGAAGTGAAGCCATTTATAAAATAGATCATTAAATCTTAATAGTTATTGTTAGTGCAAAATCACAGCACCCCTGGATGTTGATCAGGCTTCTAGGTTGATCACTCTAGCATCCAGTGTGATTGCACAACATTGAATCCTTTCTTTGAGTGTGGGACTCGCAAGAATGAGAAAGGAATCTCCAGAGAAGGCTGGTTCCTGCTCTAAACTACACCTTACAAGCTATTCCGGTGCGGGCAACCTAATCTAAACCTAATCTAACCATGCCGAGGAGGCGAGAGAGAGAGAGAAAGGGAAAAACAGCAAAAGCCTACGCTAAAACGGTGATACACGGAGAGAAGGAGAATGTTGAACACCTATCAAAGCTGCCATGGAACAAGGAGAGGTGAGCAATGGGAAGGATGGACGGATGCATCACGAGGCCCCGAGGATAGATTTCACACGAGAAAATGTCCCAAAACTCCATGAACACAGCTCCATTACCTGCAATGAACATTCAAACTTGCACAAATACATGGAATGAAGAGAGCGAAGAAGAAAACAAGCGAAAAAGCGAGCAAGGATGGACGGATGCATCACAAAACACGTTTTGTTGCTTGAGAAGTTTGCCTGAGAACATCATTTCATAGTAAAGGCAAAAACGCCATTACAGAGCAAGGGAGGAGGTTCGAACTCCATTTTCAACCACCGGAGAAGAAAAGAAGGGAGGCAGGCAGAGCGAAAAGATGAACAACTTGTAATCAATCCCTCCAAAATGAGCCAAACTTGGCTTTTACATTGCATGTGTCGAGCCCATTCCTCATTATTACCAAATGCATTAAATCAGCATGGAGGACCTTCCAGCCCATACCTGTCATTTTGACCAAATGGGAGGAGAGTGCGACCCATTACGTATTAAATTTGGTGCATTTGAAATGTCATACGGCCATGAACACGTACCAGAAACGTTTTTGAATTTTCTCTCTCCAAACTGAACCAAAATTAGAGATTGACCATGGAATCCTATAGAGAATTTCATAAGCTTTCCAATGATATAAATAACGTGCAAATCCGAGCTCTGGATCAAAAGATATGGGGGTCTGAAGTTTTAGGGCAAAAACGCCCAAAAAAACGGATCGGCGGGCAAAAATTTGAATTTTTCCGCGCTCCGCTAGTCGGACGCCACGTGGCAAGCACTGATTGGACGAGAAATTCTCTCTCCTCTGCCTCCCGCAGTTTCCTTTGAAAATTTTGACTTTTCTTACACTTTGGAAAAAAATTCATTTTCCCCCTCGCCACTTGGGACACGTGGCATCATTTGAATTCGTCAGCGGTAGCGGGAAAACCTTTACCTTTTAGTTTTTTGGCCAAAACTTTTGCTAAATTTTCTAAGTCCTCCCCGAGCTCCGCACTTCCCCCGCCTTAGGACACGTGTCCTGTGTCTATTGGCTCGGGCCGACCCTTCAAACCTTGCCCTTTGAACTTTTGGGCCCAAAAACACTTAGTCGAAATTTTTATTGCGCCTCCCCTTGTGACACGCGTCACATTCTGATTCGTTGGTGGCTTTTCGGGTCTTCGCATCCCACGCGTCCCTTTGTCCCAAGCATCCCGGACGAAAGTTCCTGTTTGGCCCGATCCGGTGATTCGCGTCCTCCGCGTAATTTTGTCCCAAGCGTCCCCGGTATTGAAAAAACAAGACTTAGGCAATTTTCTTCATTTTTCGGCTGAATCGGCTTTTCGTGTCCCAGCGCGTACCTACGGCCCCGGATGTCCCCGATTCTGCGTGGACCGCTGGAGGCTTTTCGCCGGTTCGCGCCCGACTTCCCAAGCTGTCCCAAGGACCGCTGGACTAGGACTTAGCCGATTTTCATGATTTTTTCTGCCCCAAGCTTGTTTTTGCAACTTTTTCACCCTTTTTTAGAACTTGCTCTTTTCTTCTTGGACAGGAGAGTTAGAAAGAAGCCGAGGGGACCCGAAACATGATTTTTGCCTTGAATCAATCTATTTGCCTGGGACTTGAATATTCTGATGCATGTTATCAAAATTACCACAGGGGTGAATTTTGGATATGATTATTATGTTAAATATTTGTTGGGTACATCATATTAGTATAAAGTGTGTTATTTTCCTCGCACTCTTCAATTAAATTTATTAAATTCACCACTCAAAACCTTTGAATTTTGCCTATATGAATTTTAAAATAAATTTTTATATGTCATGCCCTTATATCGCTCTTTACCCATTGATTTTATTCTATACAATGAGTCAAGCTCGGTATTCTTTTATATCAAAATTTTTTTACAAAGACATTATTCCCACAATTTCCTATATGCATTATTCCTCCGGATTATACATACGATACATGTAAGTTCTTATTTGATGTAGAGCCCTACACCACCTTCTCTTCCATGCAATTGGATAACAAAATCTCACAAAACAATGACCTTTTCTAGACCAAGTCTAACTAGTTTCTCAATGCTAACATCCTCCTTCACCATGCCATTATCAACAAAATGAGCTAGCCCAACTTATTCAAATAATCCAACATGTTCATTTAACCACATATAATCAAAATCAACCATCAAAACAAAGCAATTTCTCAAAGTGTCATAGTTTAGCAATTTTGCTCACTTGTCTATAAAAGTCAGTTTTGGCTTCCTTATGCATTATTTAGCCTTCATCTTGGACATGTACCCTTATCAATATTTCATACAATCATAATTAACCTCACCAATCGAATTCATGTAACTCAAAACTCCATTAATGCTCATTTGTCAAAACTGCCTATATTGCCTTTAAGACAAGGTTATTTGCTCAACTCATGCAAATGGGATTCTAGAGCCACCTCCACTGAATTACCATGTTCACTAGATTCCTTTCACTACCACTGATATGCCCTCTAAGTTTTAGTTCTTAACCCTTAACCCAACTCCTTTTATCTTCCTTTTTGTAATCTTGCTCCAAAACCCTTACTAGGTCAGGGACAGTCCTAAATACCTTATAATTTTCTTTTCCTGAGATTTATGAGAACAAACCCAACCTTTCTAGATACAATTTTCCAATTTCTTGATGCCTGAAAAATTCAAGACTAAAATCACAATACAAACCCTAGTTCCTTTGTAAATCTACCCTTCACAACTAGCCCTCTCGCGGTGCATATGAACCCTCCTATGGACTGTCATAAATATAATGAGTTTGGGTGAGATTTAGGTCTATGATTATTTTAATATCAATTCTCAGGTATATCATAAGATATCTTGAAATTTTTAGCCTTCAATTCCTTCGTATTTACAAAGTTATGGTGGTTTTGTGGCTCTATACCTTAAAATCTGGGTATCTCCATACTGTCTGACTGTTATTTTTTTCCCTTTTACCCCCTTAATTAATTCCAATCATCTTGAAATTTTATCCACATCTCTGAACCACGTTTTCATAATCTCAAAAAAATCAGACCTTTTCAATGAGTACAAGTAAAGTTATGACAGTTTTCTTCTTTTCCTAGACAAGGTTTTTCACAAATCAGCAGGATGTAATTTTAGCTTTATTTTATTTTCTTATCCTTTCAAGTTCTGTCAGGGTTTAAAATGATTCCTTATATCCATAGATACCTCCATCACATCACTCTAATCCTATTTTCACCTTCTTATATCTTCTTATCAAACAAACAAGCATAAAAAACCGTTATATAATGACAGTGCACACATGGTTTGCTAGTATTGATTTCTCATAATGAAATGTTGTTTCAGACCTTCCCAATACATCTCACAAATTTATAACATTTATTCCCCAGTACTACATTTTATAAACTTCTCATGCACTTTTCAATTCACACAAACAACCATTCAAAACATAATTCATGCAAGTTCTTACCTTAAATCCTATTTTATCATTGCTTCAAGAAACATGGCTTCATAGTTATTCTTCAAACACTTACTAATATTAAATTCTGAAACTTTACCCTTGATCATTCACACATTACATCACTCCACATGTTTTCTATCATTTCATCAAACATACATGACACAAGAATACATTTTTCCTCAAAGAACAATCCAAAATACAAGCATTTCACCATTCATTTTTATAGGAAATCTGTATTTCATTATCTTCCATGGTTACTTACATACCTCCTAAGTCCTCCTGGCTCCTTCCCAAAATTCTATCCTCTAAAATCCCTTCCAAAAATTTAACTAACTCCATACAATTCGAATTCCTCTTTTTATCATAAGAGAATGTTGTTACAAGCTAATCCCAAGGTCACCTAACCATGGTTTATGATGCCTATGGGTTATGACAACATCGGACATAAGGTCTTAAATGACCTTTTACAACATCATTGATCTTTACATTTACATTAGACCCCCTTTCCTATAGACTTAGAATTCAAATTTTTCAACTCTCCATTTTGGAGGGAAATCATATAAGGATCTAAAAATACACAGAGGTTATATGGAGGTAATGAAACAACCTAAAACACAAAAATAGGCCTATTAATACCCCTCACAAATCAAAATGAGAGTGAAAGCAAAATTTTACTATGCACAAGATGATGCACTTGTATCATACTCCCCAAGAGGGAAGATTTGCTTCCATGCAAATGTATGTCTTCTTCCTCCTTTTCCAATTCATTTGATTCTTCTAAATTCCTCCTCTTTTGTTGTGTTTGAGCTCATCTCCATATTCTTTGGCTGTCTTTTCTCTTCTCCTTACTTGCTTGGTTCCTTGCTTGTTTGCCTTGACATCTTCTTGCTTTATTCTTCCTCTTTATTCATCTTTGTATTCTCCTTCTTCATCATTCACTTGTTTTTCCTCATCCATATCATGTTTATCTTCATCTTTCTCCTTCAGCTCTTGGTCTGTATCTGCACATACAAAGCTTAAAGCCACCTTAGAATGCAAAAATAGTGGACAAATAGTCCCTTCCTTGTCTTCTCTTCTTGTCAATTTGTCTTCTTCATCTTTTTACTGCTCCATCTCTTTTAAGAGCACTGTTTCTTTCCGCACATTATCAGTTTCTTTGGTTTTTTCTTCTTCTTGAATCTTCATCACACTTTCATCCTCATTATCCTCACCATTTTCCAAGGTTTCTCTATCATTTGCCTTGTTTTTTACCTCATCTTCTCCACTTATCCAGATCCACATGCTTATGAGAGCTCTCCATGATCCTCTCATCACACTAACTGCTGCACTTTCACTCTTGACTGATCCATAGTGAGCTTGCACTTGCTCACAAACTTCTTTTTCTTTTCTTCATTCTTGTTCTCTATCTCTTCATTCAAGGCATCATTTCTTGCCTTTTCTTCTTCTCTTTGTGTACCTGCATTCACACATACAAAGACACTATCAGATTTAAAACTTTGAGGCCTTTGAGCCTCTTGAGAAGCTCCATCAATGAGCTCTTTTCCTTCTTCAACCTGCTGCTCCTCTTCTTCACTTTCTTGTTCTTCTTCAAGGAAAGCTAAGAAGCTTGCAATTACTTCTTCTTCATTCAATCTCTGAACCACTTCTTTAGCAACCTCTTTCTCTTGTTTTCTCATCCTCTTTTCCATCTTCTTCAGCTCTTTTTCTTCTCTTCTCACCATCTTTATCAGTTGCTTCCTTTTTCTTTTCTCTATAAGTAGCCTAATGGGCCACTTGACTCTTTTGTCATCACAATCCCACTTTCTTGGCTTTGGGATTCCATCCACTGTTTCATTGACATGGATAGTTGTTCCACATCTCTCTTAAGTGCACTGATTTCTTCTTCCATCCACTTCTCTCTTTTCCTCTCCATATCTCTTCTTTTATGCTTCCCTCTTTCTTCCTTTTCTTTCTTTTTTGGTGATCAAAGTCAACAACTCCTTAAATAGCTCCTCACTACCTTCTTCCATATCCTCCTTCAACCTTTCTTCTATAGTTCTCTTAGCCTTGTTTTTCTCTTCATTCATCTTGTGATCCACTTAGGCACAACATAACCATGCTCATTAGTTAATTCATAAATCTCACCTTGGCTCTTCATGCTCTTGTCTGCATATCCTTCATCAACACTTGCAATTCAACTTGTTAGCTTCAAGAAATATTTTCATATAAAATTATTAACTGATCTTACAGACTCTGATACCAAATGATGTAGAGCCCTACACCGCCTTCTCTTCCATGCAATTAGATAACAAAATCTCACAAAACAATGACCTTTTCTAGACCAAGTCGACTACTTTCTCAATGATAGCATTCTCCTTCACCGTGCCATTATCAATAAAATGAGCTAACCCAACTTGTTCAAATAATCCAACATGTTCATTTAACCACATATAAGCAAAATCAACCATCAAAAGTAAAACAAAGCAATTTCTCAAAATGTCAATTTTCACTACCTTTAGCAATTTTGCTCACTTGTCTCTAAAAGTCAGTTTTGGCTTCCTTATGCACTATTTAGCCTTCATATTGGACATGTAACCTTATCAATATATCATACAATCATAATTAACCTCACCAATCAATTCATGTAACTCAAAACTCCATTAATGCTCATTTGCCTATATTGCCTTTAAGACAAGGTTATTTGCTCAACTCATGCAAATGGGATTCTAGAGCCACCTCCACTAAATTACCATGTTCACTAGGGTATTTTCACTACCACTGATATACCCTCCAAGTTTTATTTCTTAACTCTTAACCCAACTCCTTTTATCTTCCTTTTTGTAATCTTGCTCCAAAACCCTTACTAGGTCAGGGACAGTCCTAAATACCTTATAATTTTCTTTTCCTGATATTTCTGAGCACAAACCCAACCTTTCTAGATACCATTTTCCAATTTATTGATGCCTGAAAAAAATTCAAGACTAAAATCACAATACAAACCCTAGTTCCTTTGTAAATCTACCCTTCACAACTAGCCCTCTCACGGTGCATATGAACCCTCCTATGGACTCTCATAAATATAATGAGTTGTGGAGTGATTTAGGTTTATGATTTTTTAATATCAATTCTCAGGTATATTATAAGATATCTTGAAATTTTTAGCCTTCAATTCCTTCGTACAACAAAGTTATGGTGGTTTTCGTGGCTCTATACCTTAAAATCTAGGTATCTCCATACTGGCTGATTGTTATTTTTGCCTTTTACCCCTTAATGAATTCCAATCATCTTTAAATTTTAACCACATCTTTGTCACACCTGTTTCATAATCTTCACAAAATTTTACTTTTTCAATGATTTCAAGTAAAGTTATGACAATGTTTCTTCTTTTCCTAGACAAGGTTTTCACAAATCAGCAGGATGTAATTTTAGCTTTATTTTTATTTTCTTATCCTTTCAAGTTCTGTCAGGGTTTAAAATGATTCCTTATATCCATAGATGCCTCCATCACATCACTCTAATCCTATTTTCACCTTCTTATATCTTCTTATCAAACAAACAAGCATAAAAAACCGTTATATAATGACAGTGCACACATGGTTTGCTAGTATTGATTTCTCACAATGAAATGTTGTTTCAGACCTTCCCAATACATCTCAAAAATTTATAACTTTTCTTCCCCAGTACTACATTCTTGTAAAATTTTCATGCACTTTTCAATCCACACAAACAACCATTCAAAACATAATTCATGCAAGTTCTCACCTTAAACCCTATTTTATCATTGCTTCAAGAAACATGGCTTCATAGTTATTCTTCAAACACTTACTAATATTAAATTCTAAAACTTTACCCTTGATCATTCACATTACATCACTCCACATGTTTTCTATCATTTCATCAAACATACATGACACAAGAATACATTTTTCTCAAAGAACAATCCAAAATACAAGCATTTCACCGTTCATTTTTGTTGGAAATCTGTATTTCATTATCTTCCATGGTTACTTACATACCTCCTAAGTCCTCCTGGCTCCTTCCCAAGTTATATCCTCTAAAATCCATTCCAAAAACTTTAACTAACTCCATACAATAAAGAATTCCTCTTTATATCATAAGAGAATGTAGTTACTGAAGCTAATCCCAAGGTCACCTAATCATGGTTTATGATGCCTATGGGTTATGACAACATAGGAAAAGTTTTTTTATAACATCTCATTTTCTCCCATAAGGTCTTAAATGACCTTTTAGAACATCAATTATCTTTACATTTACATTAGACCCCCTTCCTATAGACTTAGAATTCAAAATTTTCAACTCTCCATTTTGGAGGGAAATCATATAAGGATCTAAAAATACACAGAGAGGTTATATGGAGGTAATGAAACAACCTAAAACACAAAAATAGGCCTATTAATACCCCTCACAAACCAAAATGAGAGTGAAAGCAAAATTTTACTTGCACAAGATGATGCACTTGTATCATACTCCCCAAGAGGAAGATTTGCTTCCATGCAAATGTATGTCTTCTTCCTCCTTTTCCAATTCATTTGATTCTTCTAAATTCCTCCTCTTTTTTGTGTTTGAGATCATCTCCATATTCTTTGGCTGTCTTTTCTCTTCTCCTTACTTGCTTGGTTCCTTGCTTGTTTGCCTTGACATCTTCTTTCTTTATTCTTCCTCTTTCTTCATCTTTGTCTTCTTCTTCTTCATCATTCACTTGTTTTTCCTCATCCATGTCATGTTTTTCTTCATCTTTCTCATTCACATCTTGGTCTATACCTACACATACAAAGCTAAAAGCCACCTTAGAATGCAAAAATAGTGGACAATTAGTCCCTTCCTTGTCTTCTCTTCTAGTCAAATTGTCGTCTTCATCTTTTTACTGCTCCATCTCTTTTAAGAGCACTGTTTCTTTCCACACATTATCAGTTTCTTGGCTTTTTCTTCTTCTTAAATCTTCATCACGCTTTCATCCTCGTTATCCTCACCATTTTCCAAGGTTTCTCTAGAATTTGCCTTGTTTTTCACCTCATCTTCTCCACTTATCCAGATCCACATGCTTGTGAGATCTCTCCATGATCCTCTCATTACACTAACTCCTGCACTTTCACTCTTGACTGGTCCATAGTGAGCTTGCACTTTCTCACAAACTTCTTCTTTTTCTTTCCTTAACTTATGTTCTCTATATCTTCATTCAATGCATCATTTATTGCATTTTTTCTTCACTTTGTGTACCTTCACTCACACATACAAAGACACTATTAAATTTAAAACTTTGAGGCCTTTGAGCCTCTTGAAAAGCTCCATCATTGAAATCTTTTGCTTCTTCAACCTGCTGCTCCTCTTCTTCAGTTTCTTGTTCTTCTTCAAGGCAAGCTAAGAAGTTTGCGGTCACTTCTTCATCATTCAATCTCTGGACCACTTCTTCAACAACCTCTTTCTCTTGTTTTCTCATCCTCTTTTCCATATTCTTCAGCTCTTTTTCTTCTCTTCTCACCATCTTTATCAGTTGCTTCCTTTTTCTTTTCTCTATAAGTAGCCTAATGGGCCACTTGACTCTTTTTGTCATCACAATCCCTCTTTCTTGGCTTTGGGATTCCATCCACTATTTCATCAACATGGATACTTGTTCCACATCTCTCTTAAGTGCACTGATTTCTTCTTCCATCCACTTCTCTCTTTTCCTCTCCATCTCTCTTCTTTTCTGCTTCTCTCTTTCTTCCTTTTCTTTCTTTCTTTGACTGATCAAAGTCAACAACTCCTTAAATAGCTCCTCATTACCTTCTTCCATATCTTCCTTCAATCTTTCTTATTTAGTTCTCTTAGCCTTTTTTTTCTCTTCACTCATCTTGTTGATCCACTTAGGCACCACATAACCATGCTCATTAGTTAATTCATAAATCTCACCTTGGCTCTTCATGCTCTTGTCCTGCATATCCTTCATCAACACTTGCAATTCAACTTGTTAGCTTCAAGAAATAATTTCATATAAACTTATTAACTGATCTTACAGACTCTGATACCAAATGATGTAGAGCCCTACACCACCTTCTCTTCCATGCAATTAGATAACAAAATCTCACAAAACAATGACCTTTTCTAGACCAAGTCTGACTACTTTCTCAATGATAGCATCCTCCTTCACCATGCCATTATCAATAAAATGATCTAACCCAATTTTTTCAAATAATCCAACATGTTCATTTAACCACATATAAGCAAAATCAACCATCAAAACAAAGCAATTTCTCAAAATGTCAATTTTCACTACCTTTAGCAATTTTGCTCACTTGTCTCTAAAAGTCAGTTTTGGCTTCCTCATGCACTATTTAGCCTTCATATTGGAAATTTAACCTTATCAATATTTCATACAATCATAATTAACCTCACCAATCAATTCATGTAACTCAAAACTCCATTAATGCTCATTTGCCTATATTGCCTTTAAGACAAGGTTATTTGCTCAACTCATGCAAATGGGATTCTAGAGCCACCTCCACTGAATTACCATGTTCACTAGGGTTTTTTCACTACCACCTATATTCCCTCCAATTTTATTTCTTAACCCTTAACCCAACTCCTTTTATCTTCCTTTTTGTAATCTTGCTCCAAAACCCTTACTAGGTCAGGGACAGCCCTAAATATCTTATAATTTTCTTTTCTTGAGATTTCTGAGCACAAACCCAACCTTTTTAGATACCATTTTCCAATTTATTGATTCCTGAGAAAAATTCAAGACTAAACTCACAATACAAACCCTAGTTCCTTTGTAAATCTACCCTTCACAACTAGCCCTCTCGTTGTGCAAATAAACCCTCCTATGGACTGTCATAAATATAATGAGTTTGGGAGTGATTTAGGTCTATTTTTTTTTAATATCAATTCTCAGGTATATTATAAGATATCTTGAAATTTTTAGCCTTCAATTCCTTCGTGCATTTACAAAGTTATGGTGGTTTTCGTGGCTCTATACCTTAAAATCTGGGTATCTCCATACTGGCTGACTGTTATTTTTCCCTTTTACCCCTTAATGAATTCCAATCATATTTAAATTTTAACCACATCTTTGTCACACCTGTTTCATAATCTTCACAAATTTTATACTTTTTCAATGATTACAAGTAAAGTTATGACAATGTTTCTTCTTTTCCTAGACAAGGTTTTTCACAAATCAGCAGGATGTAATTTTAGCTTTATTTTTATTTTCTTATCCTTTCAAGTTCTGTCAGGGTTCAAAATGATTACTTATATCCATAGATACCTCCATCACATCACTCTAATCCTATTTTCACCTTATTATATCTTCTTATCAAACAAACAAGCATAAAAAACCGTTATATAATGACAGTGCACACATGGTTTGCTAGTATTGATTTCTCACAATGAAATGTTGTTTCAGACCTTCCCAATACATCTAAAAATTTATAACTTTTCTTCCCCAGTTACATTCTTATAAAATTTTCATGCACTTTTCAATCCACACAAACAACCATTCAAAACATAATTCATGCAAGTTCTCACCTTAAACCCTATTTTATCATTGCTTCAAAAACATGGCTTCAAGTTATTCTTCAAACACTTACTAATATTAAATTCTAAAACTTTACCCTTGATCATTCACACATTACATCACTCCACATGTTTTCTATCATTTCATCAAACATACAAGACACAAGAATACATTTTTCTCAAAGAACAATCCAAAATACAAGCATTTCACCATTCATTTTTGTTGGAAATCTGTATTTCATTATCTTCCATGGTTACTTACAAACCTCCTAAGCCCTCTTGGCTCCTTCCCACGTGCTATCCTCTAAAATTCCTACCAAAAACTTTAACTAACTCCATACAATTCGAATTCCTCTTTTTATCATAAGAGAAGGTAGTTACAAGTTAATCCCAAGGTCACCTAACCATGGCTTATGATGGCTATGGGTTATGAAAACATAGGAAAATGTTTTTTTTAACATCTCATTTGCTCCCCATAAGGTCTTAAATGACATTTTACAACATCATTGATCTTTACATTTACATTAGACCACCTTTCCTATATACTTAGAATTCAAATTTTTAAACTCTCCATTTTGGAGGGAAATTATATAAGGATCTAAAATACACATAGAGGTTATATGGAGGTAATGAAACAACCTAAAACACAAAAATGGGCCTATTAAGATCCCTCACAAACCAAAATGAGAGTGAAAGCAAAATTTTACTATGCACAAGATGATGCACCTGCATCATTATTCCACATATATTCTATTTGTTACATGTGTCTTGCCTTAACACGGATGACATTTTATACACATATGAGATAGAGCATGAAAAATTATTTGTCCTACCCCTCACTCAGGGATTCTTTTCTATGCTCTTGCAATCGGATTGTAAATTGATTATAGCTTGGACATGACAATCCTTCTTTGCAATCAAAGAGTATGTAGCAGCTCATGTCGAAAGAAAAACTTCAGCCTTGACAAAAATCAGAATAGAAATCGTCGTCATAAATTCACAACCTAGAACAAGACCAGAAGTTTGTATTTGGAGGTCCTTATGTTGATTTTGTCCTCAACAGTTATAAGAACCTTCCTACATCGTTGACGAGGAAAAAGTTCGAGCGCACTACACTATGCCAACAAGAGTATAATTCCATTTCAAGGGTTTTTCATGTAGACAAGACGCACACAGTGAAACTGCAAAGGATGGAGGCTATTCTCAATGTGAATTCATGGCGGACAAAGGATATACATAATTTAAAGTTTGATGAACTGAAGAAGTTTGGTGAGATGCTTCGAGAATTCAAAACAACTTTAGGTGAAATTACAGCTCAAGTTGAGAAAGAACCCAATCAAATGGATGGGGAGAATACATGGAGCCCATGGGATAATACAAAATATTCTCCAGTACTCCAACAATTTAACGCCCCACAAGCCCTCCATCAAACTGACCTACAAGTCCACAAATCTACAACGGGACCCAATACCCAATTTATTCTCCCTTATACAAATATGTATGAGAAATACAAATTTATTTCTCATACATATTGTCATTGTTAGACCTAGAAGAGATTTTATCTAACAATTCCAACATAAGTTTATTGTTGGCTTAAATGTTCCTTTCATAGAATTGCCAAGGCAATGATAACTATTCGATGGTAATTTGATTCATACATATGCTTATGTGAATCATTGTCAAGTGCGAAATGCAATTATTTAGATTCATTGTAGATGTTGAAAGCAAGGCATTGCAGAAATCCCTAGACATGGAATTCATGGAAAATTACAATATCTTGTGAGTTTTAAACATAGAAGATATTTAATTCTTACAATTTCGACACAAGTTTCCTTTTTAGCTTAAATGTTCCTTTCAAGGAGTTTCGAGGAGCGATTACTTTTAGATGGTAGTTTACAATTATTCATATATTGTTCTTCCAGGTCACATTCAAAGCCAAAATGCAATCATTTGGAGTCATTATAGATGTTGATGCGGGAGCATCATGTAAATAAACATTTTTGGCTTTCTTAGGTGTTCTTAGGTGTTAGAGGTTTTGGGGTGTCCTTAATGTGTTCTTTTCCATTTGTACTTCATAGGTTCAAATAAGGAGTTTTCCTTCATTTGTAAATTTTGAATATTAGAATTTTAGTGATAGGTGTTATAGTGTAGGATGTTAATATAAGAGTCATATATGATATAATGAGGGTTATAAGACACCTTTTACCACTTTGGCTTGACTCTCTTAACTCACCTAGGCTCTAACTCATCATAAGTTAGCTTAATCAAAGTGAGGATAGTTTTATGGAAGCCCTAACTACCTTGTTCTATCTCATTTTGAAAACAAAATCAGGATGCATTCGAGTTAGTAAGGGATTGGAGAGAGTGAGGAAGGACAGTTTTAGGGTGGAGAACCTTGTAATAGAGCCTTGTTGGCTAGATTTTATGCACAACGTAAAACCTAGGTAGTCATGAAATAAATCTCCTTCATTTAACGGTGAAGCTCGTGTAAGATGTTTAGCTATTTTATAGGGGTGAATCCTAATAACTACTTTAATGGGTTTTACTTTAATTCCCTCAGCTCGTGAGCCACAACTGGTTAATTTGGCAACAAGTAAGTAGCTGTGATGGGATATTTGTAGAAGGGAGAAAAGATAAAGTGGGGAAAGAAGGAAGGAAGATGTGTTGAATTAACCAATAGCTATCATAGTTGGTCTCATCCACACAATGTAAATAAATAGATAAAGATCACAACAATCAGCAAAGAGGGAAAGAAATAACTTGCAACCTAGATCTAAGATAGCACACAGTTTATCTAAAACCTTTGAATAGAAATACTCAGCAAAAAGCACTTTGTAGATACAAAGTTCTCCATAAATCCACCCTTTATTCAATCCCTAGCTTTCACAGAAATCACACCAAGGGTTCCAACACAAAGTCTAAAAAAACAAGAATGCTCTAGTTATAAAAGCCTCTACTAAACAAATTCTGATGAACAAAATTATGATCCATTAATCAGTAGGTTCTTCCTCTATTTATAGTGTATAGAGGGCGAAGACAAATGGGTAACTTTCATAAATTCCTGCATGTGGAAGCTATAAAAAGGTAACATTGGCAATCTTTCTCCTAGAATTTATCTTTACATGACATGCATGATTTACAATCAAGACTAAATCAATTTCTGTATGCCTTCCACTATTCCCAAGTAATTGACTTTTTCTAGTAACTCAAGAAGTAACGACTTTTAAACCAATTGCCTAAGTTTTACAATTTAATTGATTACTTAATCACTTTGTCGTAGAAAATAAGAGAAAGAATAAGAAAGAGGAGAAGAAATTAGAATTTAATCCAAATTGCAACACTCTCAGTCTTGTTCTCCTTCCATAATCTGTATGTTGATCCAACATGATTTTTACTTTTTCCTCATGAATGATACCAATGATATCTCTACCTTGAACTTGAGAAGCTCTTCCTCGCATATGTCTGTTGAATCCTTTCTTCATTCGACTCTCGTCAACCTGGTCCGCATCACTTGTAGATTTTATCAACTTCTCAACTGGATTACCCGTGAGAGGAATCCGTGAGAGGAATAATGATTCAATCTATTTCCCCCTTAGCAGCTAACCGTGATTTTCTTGCGGATGTTGCCTCTGTCCCATCTTCACCTCTTGTCCTTGAAGCTTTCGCAGTTCTTCTCAAGTATGTGCACAAGTAAATTGTCCGGAAAGAATTCAAACAAACATTCAACTCATCCCCATTTTATTTTTAATTGCATATGGGAATCCTTGAAGTCTAGGATTTACTTCGGATGAAAGAAAAGAGAAGTAGGCTCAACATGGGTTCAACTGGGAGATTTTAAACAACGTCCATGGGCTTTTAGAGGGATTTAGCATGCAATTTGTGACTAATTTTCACATGGGCTGCATTTGGAATATAGGAGGTAAGCTTTTAAAATATCCCGACAAAATTTAAGTGAATTTTCACTTATAGCAAAAAGGCTGCGTGGAAAATAGAGTGGAAGGGCAACGTGAAAATTAGAGATGGAAGGCAGCTAAAGCTACGACTTGGTTTGCAAATTCCTTCTAATTTTTGTGTGGAAATTGATAAGTCACGATAACGTGAAAATTAGACATGGAAGGTAGCTAAAGCTACGACTTGGTTTGCAAATTCCTTCTAATTTTTGCATGAAAATTGATAAGTCATGGCAGCATGAAAATTAGACATGGAAGTAAGCTAAATCGACGACTTGGTTTGCAAATTCCTTCTAATTTTTGCATGAAAATTGATAAGTCACAGCAGCATGAAAATTAGACATGGAAGACAGCTCTTAAAATCACGATTTGCACTTAAACTTGCGTGGAAGTTGGAGTGGAAGGGCAGCGTGAAAATAAGACATGGAGGCCAGCTCTTAAAATCACGATTTGCACTTAAACTTGCGTGGAAGTTGGAGTGGAAGGGTAGCATGAAAATAAGAAATGGAGGGCAGATCTTAAATCTCAATTTGCACTTAAACTTGTGTGGAAGTTGGAGTGGAAGGGCAGCGTGAAAATAAGACATGGAGGGCAGCTCTTAAAATCTCTATTTACACTTAAACTTGTGTGGAAGTTGGAATGGAAGGGCAAATAGAAAATAAGACATGGAGAGCAGCTCTTAAAATCTCGGAAGGGCAGCGTGAAAATAAGACATGGAGGGCAGCTCTTAAAATCTCGATTTGCACTTAAACTTGCGTGGAAGTTGGAGTGCGAAGGGTAACATGAAAATAAGACATGGAGGGCAAGCTCTTAAAATCTCGATTTGCACTTAAACTTGCACTTTAATTTTCAGACCGCCATGAATTTCCAAGTGGTAAGGCAACGTGGAAAATTAAAAAGGAAGGAAACCAATATCCACGTTTTGCACTAAAGAATTAAGTTGATTTTCAATGAGGAAGGCATGAAAATTCAAGATGAATTTAACCGACTTTTCCTTAGATTTGCATGGAAATCAAGAAGACATGCTACTAAAAACCACGATAACTTAAGTGATTTCCTCTTTAAAGAATTACATTGATTTTTGGAAGCATAGTTGCTATAATTCCACGATTTGTAATAGAAGACTCTGCTTTGATCCTTGACACAATTGCATGAGTGATTTTGCTCCTTGAATGACCCTCCAGAATGTTGTTTCTTCATCCTTGGCCATGGCTACTTTGCAAAAGGAAGACAAACTCTTCCAGATCCATGTTTTGTTTAATCATTCAACCTAGATTAAACCTTAGACAAGGCAAAAATTCCTGAACTTTCGTCTTGTCTGATCCGGTTACCTTCAAATACAAGATTTGATAGACAAATTGATTGGAATTAAAAGCACTGGATAGCTTTTAAAAACCCCGGACAATTGAACTAGATCCGGGAAGAAAGAAAAGGCCACGGGGAATTTCCAGATGAAACACAGAGAAAAACAAAAACAAAACACAAAAGAAATAAATAAAAAAAAAAATACCTAAAAGAAGTTGTGGGCAATTGCTCAAAAAGAATTCTCCAATTAGCTAATCTGTAAAACTCTTCCCTTGGGTGAATGCTCCACTTTGAGGTGAAAGTAATACTGGTGTGGTAACAATGATGGGGTGAAGTGCTTTATATAACCCAAATTCTCTAATTTTAGCTCAATCTATTTTTAAAATAACTTTATTTATTTAATATAAAAATAAATAAAACACTTTCAGACAAAGTCTAGTGAAGGAATTGAGTGAGCTTTTGCATGTGGGTATTTGACGACTTGGCTTAATAACTCCCTTCGGGAACACGTTTGAGCAATGTGAGAAACTGCAAGAAAAAACAAAACATAAAAACACGACCCATTACTTGAAAAGAACGAAAAATTTAAAAAGGGGTAGTCCTAGATTTCAGGGTGAAATCTTGGGGACACCAAGCCTATGGCTCATGAAGTTGTGCATGATCCAAGTCATCAATTTAATAAAGAGCTTCTTGAAGGCAATATTGTGTGCATTAGTTTGATTTAATGTTATGCATTGAATAACATGAATTTCTGAATGTTTATTATATGTAAATGATGAATCCTTGTTATCTCAGGTACAAAGAGTGTGTACAGTCACCTAGAAGGGATTGAAGAGTGCTTGATTTGTTAAGAACAATCTTGTGCAGGTTAGTATAAGAGGTAAGGGTTTGTGGAGACATTGCATGAACGAAAGGTCATTGGTTGTGTTAAGTAAGTATATATTGTGTGAAGAAAAAAGGTTGATTGTTCTCCTTTGTGCATATTATAATAGTCACGAGAGGTATCACTCTTATGTGTGAGAAGTTAAAATATCTGAACTGTGATCATTGTTGAACAGAGAAATAGTTGATTAAGTGATGAATTTTAATTCATATCATAAAGAGGAACTTTATAAAGGAAGATGCAGATTGATTACAAGCCTGTCTGGACCATGATAAGTTATTAAAGAATTGAGCAATCAAATTAATTTGAATAAACCCTCAAAAACTCACACAGTCTGCATATACCCTGTTCTAGGGATCAAGAATAAGAAAACAGATATAAATGAATCCAACTAATGGTATCAAGCATTTAATAAGATATTTGATGCATTATGATAAGGAAATATTGAGAGAAATACCATGATTATGAAGCCTCAGAGATTTTGAAGGGATTTTGATGAAGTGAATGGCAAAACTCAGTCTTAACTGACAACTTTAAAAACCTAGGAGGGTAAAAGATCTTATTGAAGGAGTCAATGCATGTTTGAGGTTGTGAAAACTGTGAAAAGAGATAAGAAAACTTTTGAATTCACTAACCAAATTCAAGAACCTTCAATATGGGTGTCAAGAAACTAAATCACAACGTGACAGTGTTCAAGCATGGTTTTGAGGTTTGAGGGAAGATATGATTGGAAAGTTAGTTCTTTGGATACTCTAGGAGGGTTGTGGAAAACATGGAAGTATTGATAAGATTCTAGAGGTGTTGTGAAGGTAAAAATTGATCATGCAAACTCTAAAGTGAGTAAGAATAAAAGGAAGTACATGCACATATTTGGTAGAGTTGATGCACAGTCTTGGAGATCTAGATAAATTACTTTGAGTATATAAGAAGCTTAAAGAGTCTAAAATGAGTTTGAAGAGATAAGTACAAAGGCGGCTCCTATTCCCAAGTCTGTTCTCGAGATCCTATTCCTCTGTTCGATGCAAAAAGCGAGAGGTTTACCCAAAAAACCTAATCTAACTACCAAGGAGACGAGGAGAGAGAAATGCATAAAAATAAACCTAAGCTACGGAGGTGATGCAGGAATGAAGAACATATGTTTTGCAAAAATAAACACAGACCATATAGATGTAATGCTCAACACCATCACACGAGATAGCGAAAAATGCAATGAAAGATCAAAATGCACAATAAATACATGTAAGAGGGTTTAGAAACATCCACGAGACATATATATATTTGCTCGAAGGATCGATTGATACATTGCAAAAAAATGCCCAGAGGCAAAGGCAAAAAACATTACAGTCCATATGGGAGGTTTGAAACTCCACAAATCCACCTCCCGGAAGGAGAAGAAGGGAGGAGGCACAAAACAAAAATGTCCACCTTTTAAAAACAGCCCCTCCTTACATTTTATATGGAGGAAAAGAGAGGGAGAAGAGAGGAATTGAGCTGCCCACCACCTCAAAAGCGCATTGATTCTTGGCAACCATGGTGGCGGATGAGATCCCCAGCGCTGTCGGGTTCGGAACTCCCTCGTGCATTTGCATCGGGCTTGAAAGCGGCTCTCGACATGCTTCCTTTTCATGCTCTTCCGGCGTGTTTTCCCGATTTGCTTTTGCGTCGGGTTTTGGCGACCAAAACATATTTTCTTGTGTGTCGGGTTCTTTAGAGCTCCCAACATGCTTTTGACCATGCGAACCCGACTTGTTTTCCCGCCCCGAAACCCGATTTCCTTGTGCGTCGGATTTTTAACCCTTCGGCATGTCCTTTGGTGTCGGGTTTTGGTGGGCTCCCGACATGCTCTTTTTCATCATGCGTTTCCGACCGAAAACCCGATTTCTTTTGCGTCGGGTTTTGGAGACCCCCCAAAACATTTCTTCTTTGTCGGGTTTGGAAGAAACCCCGACATGTTTTCTTTTCTTTGTTCGACTATTTTTTTTTACTTGTAAACCGCGTTTGCATTCGCGTCGGTTTTTGGCCTTAGCGACATGTTCCGTCGTCGTTGATTTCCGCTTCCCGAACCCGCGTTTTGCCCTGGTGCGTCGGGTTTTGCGGCCCTATGACATGTTTTCCTTTCTGTCGGGATTCTCTGCCCCTCCGACATGTTTCCTTCCGCGCCCTGTTCCTCTGCCACGCTTTTCCGCCGCCTTCGCCCGACTCCTCCGCCCGCGATTTGCCCTGGCATCGGGCCGGAGAGGAAAATATACAACAATTTGGCGACTCAACGGGATTACCTGCCTGCTAGGTAGAAGATCAGTGGCCTTTCAGCAATCCATTGGGCATGGAGTCATAAGCAATAACCCGAACTAAACTGATATTTGAACTCCCTCTCCGAGAACACGCTGCACTGTAGAAAACCAAACCAGGAGCAACGAAACCTGTGCCAAAGCACTTAGGGAAACTGAAACCTAACTACAACAAGACAATGTGCATACGCACTTAGCGGAATTGAAATCTAAGCTAATATTTACAAGGGTAACCTTTTCTTTTCAGTAGCAATGTTTAAGATAGATTCCGTTAACCGGAATCGGGAGTTCTTCTCCATCCAATGTAGACAATTGGAAGGCATTGTTACTCTTACATCCCGTGACCATGTAGGGGCCACTCCAAATGGCATCAAACTTGGAATGCTTTCCTGGTTTTGCCCGATCTGCATCCCATTTGAACTAGTCCCCTTCCTGGAAGGTCCTTGCTCTTGCTTTCTTATCAAACCATCTTTTCACCAAGGCTTGATCTTTCTCAATTGTCTGAACTGCACGTTCTCTTATTTCTTCCAATTCCATCAATTCCGCATACCTGGCCTCCATTGGTTCGAACTCGGCTAACTCTCAGTGCCTCATGAACTCCAATGTGCGGGCGGTTCTAATGATATGGGCAACACTGCCTCCTTCCCATAGACCAGCTTGTAGGGAGAATTCCCTGTAGACCTTTTTGGTGTTATTCTGTCAGCCCATAATGCTGATTTTAGCTTGGTATGCCATGTTCTTTGATTTTCATCTAGAGTCCTCCTGATGATTCTTAGCAAGTTTTTGTTCGTGGACTCTGCCCATTACCACATGGGTAATAATTGGAAGAGGTGCTCAAGTAGATTCCATTTTTGACAGCCCATTCTGTGATCTTGGAACCTACGAATGCCAATGCGTTGTCTGATATGATAGTGGCTGGCACACCGAACCTGGTTACTATCCCTTCATAAAAGTCTAGTATGTTGGACTCGTTTGCCTCTTTGAGCGCTACCGCTTCGGTCCACTTGGTGAAATAGTGCATTGCCGTGAGAATCCACTTGTGGCCTTGGCTTGAGTTTGGATTTATGACCCCAATGAAGTCAATCCCCATTGCATAAATGGTTGGTCAACCAAAATCGGGTGCGATGGAAGTCTTTGCTTAGTCTTTCTTTGCTGTGAAGAGTGCACATCTCTTACACTTTCTTATCCATGTATAACGATCCTTTGAACAACTTTGTGGGCCAATAATACCACTGCCTTCATTATCTTGAGAGCCGTTACTCGTGGGGCAAAATGTCCTCCAGAAATCCTCCATCGTGAAAATCTCGTAACACCCTCTCAATTTGACCTGTCCCAATGCACCTCAATAAAACTCCATTGATGTCCTTCTTGAACAGAACACCATCAACAAGCACATATGGAATAGCTTGTAATCTGAAGTATCTCCTTTTTGCTTTGCTCATTCTGGAGGGCATAGTCACATCAGTAGGAAGTGTATCATACTCACGAGTCAGCAAGGAGTGGGCACATCATCATTTTCTGTTCTGACTATCTGTAGTACCAGACAGTCTCTTTTCATCACTGCTTCACTTGTTGACTCAAGGCTAGTTGTTCACATAGTCCTTTTCACGTACTAGCTTAGTGACCTTGATCTCGATGTCATATTCCATGACACGAGTTATCCATCCTGCACGCTTCTCATTCAGATCTTGTTTAGAAGGAAGTCCTTAACTCCCGCATGAGAGACCAACAATTGGATCTTGTTGTTCGAGACTAGGTGCTTGAATTTCTTTAAACTCCGATCACTTTGCAGTACATGCTTTTCATGAAAAGAGTACCTAGTTTCGAATTCCTCCAAGCCTTGGCTGAAGAAAGCAACTGGTTGCTCTAATCCCTCTTTGTTTTGTTGTACCAAGATTGCAGAAATTGTGTCTCCATACCGAAGGCATATAGCACGAAGTCCTTGGAGAAGTCTGGATTGACGAGAGTCGGAGCTTGAGATATAGCCTCTTTTATTGCCTCAAAACTTGCCTTGCCTTCAGATGTCCACCTAAATGCCATGCTCTTTTTTAACATCAGCGTTATTGGTTTCACGAGAGCTGCAAAGTTTGGAACAAACTGCGGACAAAATTGATCCTTCTAAGAAGCTTTGAAGAGCCTTCTTGTGACTTGCGATAATGCGATGCTCGAATTGCTTCACTCTTTACGGGTCAATCGTCGACCCTTCCTTTGAAACAATATGGCCTAGAAGTTTTCCCTCGTGAGCCAAAAATATGCATTTTTTGGGATTCAAAGATACCCCAAATCTTCTACACCTCTGGAATACTTGCCTCAAATGGCAGAGGTGATCCACTGCATTTTTTGAGAATACAGTGATGTCGTCAAGATATATCAGAACTATTTTATTGATCAACCCCCTAAATGCCATATCCATTGCCCTTTGGAAAGTGGCTCCAGCATTTGATAGCCCAAATGGCATTTTCTTGTAGGCATAGGTTCCCCATTTGGTGGTGAAAGCCGTCTTGAATTGGTCATCTTCTTTCACCGTCACCTGATTATAACCTGAGTAGCCATCTAGGAGAGAGAATCTCTCTGAACCGGATACTACTTGCAATATTTGTTCCATTGAAGGAAGTGGGTAATGGTCTTTGAGAGAGGCCCTATTGAGGTCTCGGAAGTCTACACACAACCTGATTTCTCCGCTCTTCTTCCTGACCGGGACCAAGTTTGCAACCCAGCTTGAGTGCTTGATCGGGAATATAATGCTTGCCTCTATTAGCTTGTTTAGCTCTTTCTTCATCAGAGGCTCAATGTGAGGGTTGTGGTCTTTGCTTTACTTTGATGGGCTTAGCATCTGGATCCATTCTATGGTATGTTGTGCCGGCTTGGATCGAATCCTCTCAGTCTTCATAGCTCCAAGCGAAGACATCTGGAAATTCTTGGCAAAGGCTGTATGAAATCTGATTTCTCTGCTCGGTGGCCACTTTACCAATTTGAAGTGTTTTGCCTTCCCAATCGAGTTGGCTCTGAATCTTCTCTCTTGACTTTGTATATTAGCCTTTTCCTTACTGGCGGTGGTTAGGGTTGAATATAGACTCCAATGTTACTAAACCCTTAGGAAGCTTGTTTGTCATGCAGTTGCACTACTTGATCCCCATCTTCTTTGCTCTCTAGTCATCACGATTCCTAGCTGAGAATTCAGCCTCTTCTTGTAAGAAATTGACGATCTGTTGATCGTTCTCAAACACCTGCCAGCTTGTGTTATTATCTGGAACTGCTGGCCTCACAATCACGTGAATATGTGGTTGCGTTTTTCCCTTCTGATGTTTTCAACCACATCAAACGTTGCTCCAACTGCTGCGAGCCTATCTGCGGCTTCATTTTTCTTCCTGGGTATGGACATAATGTTGAAAGCTTCGAAATCCTCGATGAGGTCCCATACCCTATTCTTGTAGCTCTTCAGCAAGTCATTCTTTGTAGCATGTTGTCCTCTAACTTGGTTGACGATTAGCTCGCTATCTCCAAACACCTGCAAGTTCTTTATGCCCCTTTTCCTGGCCCAATGAAGTCCATGAATTAATGCCTCGTATTCAGCCGTGTTGTTTGAACAAGAAAACTGGAAACGAAAAGATGAATAATATTTGATGTCTTGTGGTGAAATCAACATTACACCACCTCCAGCACCTTGCCTGCTTCTCGAACCATCGAAGAATAGTTGCCAAACTTCATTTTCATCCTTTTGTTCGGGCTGAATGATGTTGGGAATGGGTGAATTTTCTTCGTGTACACAATACACGCCCAATTCAGATTCTTCAATTTCCTTGTATGGGTCAAATTCATGACTCTTGTTCGCCCATTCATCCAAAGTTAAATCAGGAATTCCCTCGACCTTAGTACCTGTTTCTAGATCATTTGGACACTCCTCCTGATCAAAAACTGAGCAATTTGCATTGATAGGATTTGGTACATGAGGCTCAATATGGAAATTGGCAATTGGTTCTGACCTGATTGTTGCTTTGGCCCCATACCTTGTCCTAAAAATCATGTGTGACCAATCTGCAGATAAATATCCACCGATTTTTGCAGTGAAGTCTCTTGATAGACACAACGCAAAGAGTGGCGGGAGGTCAATCACGAGACACATCTTGCGAAGCGTAACATTAGGACGGGAATGTAGTGTTAGGCTTAACCCCTGATGACTCAACGGTTCCCCTTTGCTGTTCCATCTAGTTGCACTACTCCCTTGACCTTGGCTCATACTTGAGCCAAACCCGTTGATCCGCTATTTGCTTGGCATCAACTGAACTACTTGCCCCGAATCTATCATGCGATTGTGTACCAGTGGTTTCCAACAACCAATGACACATAGAAGCGGTGGAGGCTTCAAATTTTTGTTTATGTCGGCCCCCATCATGTTGCACTGCATTAGTGAGAACTTTCTCATGTCCTTGGTTTGATACATTTGTGGCAGACCAATTAGCCATGGCAGCTTGCAATAAATCTCGTTGCCCTGGGATCGCCAGTGATTCCCACATGGAGATGTTCACATGTGTCTTCTTCATTTGATCGATGATGTTGAAGGGGAATGAACTGTCTTTTTGCTGCCCCTTACTTGGTGCAACCTTTTCTGAAGCTACAACAGGTACCTTAAGCTGATTTTGCACATTTGGAGTTGTGTTTGGTCTACCGACCCCTTGTTGTGTAGGAGTGGTCTGAGAAACAACTGGATTACACGGTTGTCCCTCTTCCATGATTCTCTTCAATGACCGTGTTTTGGTAGCCACGCCTTGAAAAGGTTGTTGGTTAACTCCACAGAAGTCTTCCGTTTGCCAATTTGCCAATGTGGTTTCTGTTGGAGGTCTCTCTTGTTGTGTTTCTTGCTGCTGATTCCCTTCTTGGCTTGGTTCTTGAGGCACACCAATGGTTTGCACCATCGAGGCTGATTGATGCACCATTGAAACATCTTGGTGATTGTGAGAGTAGATTGCAAGGGTAACACCAGTTGTACTCCTGTGCCATGTTATTTTGTGTTGGAACCAAGGCTCTTGAGGATGTCGTTGCATTTGGATCATACGGTCGAAATGGCCTGGCAGCCTGAGGTTGTCCTTGGCTTTGGTTTGCAGCCTGAGGTGGTGGTGGTCTATTTTGTTGGTACGGGGGCCTAGCCTGGTACTGCGCTTGAGGCTGATACGGCCTAGCACTTTGAGCTTGCTGTCTTTTGATAGTCACTAGCTCATTTCCGAGGTTCTGCAGTTGTTTCATGACCTCTTGCAATTCCTTTGAAGTATTTGAAGATGTGGATGCCTCATTATTGCTTTGATTTCTAGGAGTTGGAATGGGATTCAACTCTGGTGCTTGACTGGTTGTCGGATTTCCCATATCTGGATAGAGAGGCATTGGCGGCCTTGGTGCGAGCTTACCAGCTTGGATCAAACAGTTCTCTGCTCGATCGGCTGTGTCATAGGCTCCTGGCAGCGTTGTCCCTCCCATTGATTGGATCATCATGGCTATGTCTGAATTTATGGCCTTTAAAAAATAAAGGAATGCTCCTTCGGCAGTTGGCCTAACAGCTATTGGAATTCTGTCCCATGTCCGTTGGAACCTGAAGTTAAAATCTGCCATTTGCTCGTTAGGAGCCCTTTTGATTGTTGTCAGCTGTTCCAATAAAGACAAATTATCTGCCCTTTCCCCAAACTGGCTTTGCAAAAGAGCTGAACAAAGTTGGTTCCAATTTGTAATAGACCTTGTTGTTAGGCTCCTAAACCATTGTAAGGCCTTGCCTTTGAAAGATGAAGCTAACAGCTTGACTGCAACATCCATTTGATTTATTTCGTGGATTGCACATACATTAGCAATATCTGGATGTGATCGATAGGAGTAGTATGATTCTCACCCGTGAAGTAGGGGATATTCTTTAGTCTTTGCAAGTGGAATTTGATTACGAGCATTTAGGGCAAGTGGACTCTTTGCCCGTGAAATTTACAAAGGGATTCGGTGGTAGATGCGCCATTATGATTGGCCTAAGAACCACTGTTGATGCGAAAAAAGGCCTACCGGGTGGAGGTGTAGATAAAGTCTGTTAGGTGGAGATGGCGATCTTTGTGATCTTCTTCCTCTCCTTCCCCAACTTTGGTGAAAGTTGTAGATGGACGAATAACCCTTCTTCTCGAGTATAAGACCTTGTCAGAATCCTTCTCATGTGCACAGGCAACTTGTCTTCTTACACCGCTGAATTCAATCCCTTGGAGTCGCCAGGATGTGTTGGAGAACAAGCCTCTAAAAAGGCTGGATTTTGCCAAGTTACACACCAAACTTGACAATATTAAAAATGGAGTTTAAAACCTTGAAGGACCCAGAGGAGACAGACTTCAATTCGGAATTTAGACCCTGCTGTGCAGCTGCGGATTCCCGAAAAGCACAGTCGGAACTCAGGTCACGCGATGCAACTCACAAAACCCGAATTGCTATGTGTCGGAACTTGGAACATGTCCGACATCCCTCAAAACCCGAAAGGCTGTTTTGATGTTTTCGGATCCCGAAATCCCGAAATCACTGCTGTCGGGGGTAGGACCATGCAATGCATCCCCCGAAACCCGAAACACTACTGCTTCTGCTTTGATGCTCTCGGATCCCGAAATCCCGAAATCACTAAAAACCCGAAATTTTGGAAATCAAAATATCAAAAAACTAAAAATACCCTTTTGAAGATTACAGTCGGATCTACCAACTGGTGAAATTTTGACTCGTTTTGAGCAAGTTAAACCCTTGAAAATTGATTTCGGAGTTCAGGCTAGGAGGTGCAAAATCCGAAATTTGTAAAAACTTGCAAATTTTTAGTGCAAATTTCATGAAAACTCCTTCAAATTTTTGATGGAATGACCTCTTGGTCCCACCGGGCGTGCCAAAACTGTTGGTGTCGAATCACAGCACCCCTGGGACTCCGCAACGCGATCGTTTGAGACTCCCAGTGCGATTGCACAACATGGAGCTTTTCCCAAGTGTGGGACCTTGCGAAATCGGAAAAGCTCTCCGGATGAAGGCCGGCTCCTATTCCTCTGTTCAGATGCACCAATAAAGCGAGAGGTTTACCCAAAAAACCTAATCTAACTACCAGGAGACGGGGAGAGAAAATGCATAAAAATAAACCTAAGCTAAGGAGGTGATGCAGGAATGAAGAACATATGTTTTGCAAAAATAAACACGAGACCATATAGATGTAATGCACACCATGCACGAGATAGCCAAAATCAATGAAAGATCAAAATGACAAATAAACATGTAGAGGGTTTAGAAAATCCACGGACATGTATATATTTGCTCGAAGGATCGATTGATACATTGCAAAAAATGCCCGAAAGGCAAAAAACGGTGCATTACGATCCATATGGGAGGTTTGAAACTCCACAAATCCACCTCCCAGGGAGAAGAAGGGAGGAGGCACAAAACAAAAATGTCCAACCTTTTAAAAACAGCCCCCTCCTTACATTTTATATGGAGGAAAAGAGAGGGAGAAGAGAGGAATTCGAAGCCCCCCTTTTCCCAACCACCTCCAAAACTGCATTCAATTCTTCAACAACCATGGTGGCAGATGAGATCCCCAACGCCTGTCGGGTTCGGAACTCCCTCGTGCATTTGCATCGGGCTTGGAAACTGGCTCGACATGCTTCCTTTTCATGCTCTTCCGACGTGTTTTCCCGATTTGCTTTTGCGTCGGGTTTTGGCGACCCGAAAACATATTTTCTTGTGTCGGGTTCTTTAGAGCTCCCGACATGCTTTTTGACCATGCGAACCCGACTTGTTTTCCCGCCCCGGAAACCCGATTTCCTTGTGCGTCGGATTTTTTAACCCTTCCGGCATGTCCTTTGGTGTCGGGTTTTGGTGGGCTCCCGACATGCTCTTTCATCATGCGTTTCCGACCCGAAAACCCGATTTGCTAGGTGCGTCGGGTTTTGGAGACCCCCCGACACATTTCTCCTTTGTCGGGTTTGGAAGAAACCCCGACTTTTTTTTGCTGTTCGCCCGACTTGTAAACCCGCGTTTGCATTCGCGTCGGTTTTAAAACCTTCGCGACATGTTCCAGTCATGATTTCCCTTCCTTCCGCATGAACCCGCGTTTTGCCCTGGTGCGTCGGGTTTTGCGGCCCCTGCAACATGTTTTCCTTTGCTGTCGGGATTCTCTGCCCCTCCGACATGTTTCCTTCCGCGCCTCCCGCGCCTCTTCACTTTTCCCGCCTTCCCGGGTCCTCCTCCGCTTGCGATTTGCTTCCTTTCGCTATCGGGTTTTTTACGGCCGGAGAGGGAAAATATACAACAAGTGCTAAGTTATTGATAAGACTAAAGAGGGAAATGGAGTGATGAGGAGCGATGAGATAGCATTTTGGAAAGGAAAGGTAGTAAAAAACAGTCAAGTTAGGTTGTTTAGTTCAAGACCATTCAAGAAGCCTAAAAGGCCAAATCTTGTAAGGTGACCAAAAAAGGGATAAGGAAGCATAGTGAGGATGAAGATAGCATGAACAAGGGTAAAATAGGTGGGATAAGGTGATCTTAGAGCTTGGGTGAAGTGGAAAGTAATAAAACCTAGAAAATGACTTGAAACCCTAGGTGACCTACTTGAAACCTAGCAAAAAGGAAGCAATTCGAGGTGGGAGCATGGAAGAAAGAGATAGGTCTTGAAATTTACCCTGAAGTGGGAGGAGGAAAATGGGTAATTAGAAAAAAATTAGTCTTTCCTGGAAACTTGTGGTTATCTCCAGGACAAAGTGATTTGTATGAAAAAGGCAGGCTAGCTAGTTGTGTGATCGATAGAAAAGGATAATTTGAGAATAATTTTGAATGTAAAGAGAGTTAGTCTCTTATACTTGACATGCACCCTAATGAGATTAATGGATGCCCAAAATCTTACCAGTGTCATGAATAAATCTTTGTATTTTGTGTTTTTGATCAAAATTTGTGTTTTTGAAGGGCTACTGAGGACTTGGTGAGGTTTACTGAGGAAAATGATGAAAAATGAACTTTTGAAACTTGGTGAAGTGATATGACATGGTGTATTGATGTTATCTATAAGGTTTAATGATGTTTTAGCCCTTGGTTAATTGATTTGTTTCATTTTAGCCTTTTGAGGACGGTTTAGGCTACTTGGAAAACAAGACAAAAGATGTTATTTTGATAAATTTGACAAATGATTGATCTAACTATTGTTATTGGACGAATTTTTAGTATGTCTCTGCATCAGATGCTGAAATCCGGACATCACAGGAAATACATAAGCATGAATCCAACTAAGAATTACAATATATTGCCAATTCTAGACCTAGAAGAAATTTTATCCTTACAATTCCAAGTATAACTTTCATTTTCAGCTTAAATGTTCTTTTCAAAAAAAATTGGCAGTGATTACATTTTATAGTAATTTACATTTGTAAATATATTTTTGTTCTAGTCATTTTTTTAATTGAATTCAAAGCTTGCATGGGTTAGGTGCACAAAATTCTTAGGATTAGCTGTACAGAATGAGGGGTTCCATTCAACTAAATTCTCTTGGAGCATGATCTCGGCCTCATCCCTTATTACTTGGTATCTCCTGAGATTTTCACTTGAATGGATGACTAGGAAACACATTTTACACCATCATATGCACCATTAGAACACAACCCATTTGATGTTCTAATCACTTTTAAATGTGAATGCAATCATTTAGTCAATATAGATGCTGAAAGCAGGAAATCCTGCCATAGTTATTTGGAGACATTAGGGTAGGGGTTCTTTGTTAGGGATGAAGATGCCATTCAAATCAAGGTACCTGATTAAATGGATAAGTCTATAAGAGTATAAGGATGAGGTACTTGTCCCTAAAGTACAGTTTCTAGCAACTATAGTCCTTGCCCCTAAAGTAGAGTTTCCTAGTAACTACGAAAAATCCTAAACATCAAATACAACTTAAAATTGCAATTATGTCAAGATATTTCACTTACCCTTTTTATTCTCTTGCACACTTCTAAAATTTCCGTATTCTGTATATTAAATAGAAGATGCATTTTTGCATAAAAGTGTTTTACTTATCTAAAACGTATTTTTGTACATTAGTCTAGTTTATCTTGCCTAAGCATAACATTTTGGATGGTCCTGAAACATCAAGAGTTGGGTGAGTGTGAGAGAAAGAATGCATACCAGAAAGCATCAGAGGCCAAAAATAGAATGCGAGGTGGATTCCCAATCGAGTAATCTATGCCAGAAAAGAAGATGTTGCAGTTTCTTCACTGTTTATACTCCCATTTCTTAATTTTAGAAAGTAGGGAGATGATAAAGAAAATTATGAACTGAAACAAGTGTCTCTACCAAAAGAAAAAGTGTTGTTGCAAATTAATTTAATCTCTACAGGTTGCTTGAAGCTTTTGATGTATGTGGTGAGTTAAGAATTTTTTTAAAATTAGGTAGGTAGTTCTAGCCATGTATTTAATCCTAGATCAATGGATTTCAAATGATATTGGTTTGATCCAATTCTAATTTAGCCACAGGCTTTTCCTATATCAATCGTGTAACTAGAATTAATTATTTTTGTCCTAATGTAGCTGCAGGTTAAAATTTCAAACTCTACACTTGTCAGTGCTATAATAAATGAGTTAGAAACTAAGTCACTGGTTACCCAGGTTTGTATGGCTCTGGTAATATTCAGTCAATTCATTATTGTTTGGATTAAGGATTAATTAAATTTATTGTCAGTATTTGATTTGTAGATGTTATTGACTGCCCATTTTGTTTTTCCTAAAATAGGGTGACTATTGTCCACAAACCCTTTTGTTGGAAAGAATCTTGAGTTTCTAATTGAATGCATGGATGATATTTCAGGGGAACAGCAGAGGGTATGTGCATGGTTACTATTGGGCTTCTAGTTATTTTTTTGTTCCATTCTGTGTTTTATGTAGTTATGTTTTTGCTGCCTATAAACATGGATATAGCCTCTAACTACTTGTGTTGTTTTTTGTTTGTAAATGTTTTGTTTGCTTGTTGGTTTAAGTGATTTTGTTTGATTTAAACATGTAATCTAGTATTCTAATTATCATAAAGTCTTGATCATCATCACTCATAATCTCTAGGTGATCATATTCATCTACCATAGACATCCACCTCCCTCTCATAGACATCCACTTTATTCAACCACTGAATTTCAATGCTTGTTCAAATGATGTACTGCTTTGATTTTTCTATCTCAAACAGAATTTCCACTAAAATTGCCATCCTTAACACAAGTCTTCATAGTGAACGCAAAAGTAGTGATATTACATTAGGTATATCAGAAGGCATATCTATGAAATTGAATTGGATTTTCCAGAATCCATACAATTTGGAAAATCCATCAGCAATGATATTACATACTTTTCATGTGACACACAAATTTAAAGAGATACATCTCTTTGACTACCGAGGCATTGAAATGTTGTGTAATATTTATAAATATATGAATACAGACATAGTTGCAGTGACTATTGTTGGTATCAAAGTATACAGAAAGCCTATGGGAACACATTTTGAAATATAAGCCAACAGACAATACTATAGGCCAAAAATTAATATCATAGCCTCCAGTCCTCCTTATCATTTAGTTGTTAATTTAAAATAGTCGGGATAATAGGTTTATTGGAATCCTACATTATTGAGCCATATATCTCAATGGAATTCACAGAGAACATAAGGGTTTTATTTAGTGACAATCACGCTCTGTATCATACTAATTATCTTTTTTGTATATTTGTATTTGGTGAGTAGTGTATGTAAATGTGTGGAGAAGGTGGTCATATCTAGAGCGCAGCATGGCACCAATGGTTTGGAAGCTAAGACAAAACCATTACCTGAAGAAGATCCTATGAATCCAATTTTCAAGCCAATTATTGAGCCTTCTCGACTTAATAGCTGCATTACATTCAAAGTAGAGCATGTGGCATTTCCTACATGATTAATGCTATAGATTTCTCCTAATTTTATTTTATGGCTAATCCTTAAAAAATTAAATGTTACATTATCTTTGGTCTCTGAGGGATGGATATGGTTAAAAATTTACCTTTTTTAGTCTTACTTCATCTTTCAAACAACATTCTCACAATTTCCTTATCTTGGTACTTGTAACAAACACATCTTGTCAAAGAAATATTCCTATAAGTATGTTGTGTATAAACTAGATAACTTGTCATCTATGTAATATGATTGGTTGATAATTTGCAATTACAAGTTTTGCTTAGTGTGGGTGTATTTATCCATTTGCAAGAGAGATTGAATTTTGACATTGTTGGTCAAGTCTTTGGGAAAAAAAGTTTAGTTACCAATTTAGGTTGAGGTTCCACCACTATTGCAAAACATCATTATGCAAAGAAAAATGTATATGACAAAACATTATGGCATATAAAAAGTAATGGATGTGAACAGCAACATAGCACTTATCTTCCCAGATTGTGGAATATCAAACGATCTTTTCTTTGCTTTTCCATAATTGCGTTTTTGGGTTTTTTACTAGTCAAGAAATCATTCAAGCCATTTGTTTATGATTTTCTTTTCTTGTTACTAATAGCAAACATATTTCCATACGTTTAAATTATTGTTAATAGAAAATTCCATGAAATCTTTATCTGTATATATGGTTAACAACCGACTTATTTAATGGAAAAACATTCATAGCTGATTCCCCATGAAGAATATATATTCTGTTCAGATTATTGAAGTTTTTAAAATCTTTATATGGTGAATTATGAGTGGTTTCATGATGTTGATAAAGATATAACTTTTATATCAGCAGCATTATGAGACATGGATTACTTCTCGTGTTTGTTTTGTATATATTGACAGGTGTATTTCTTTCAATTCTGTTTAATTGATTAGTTTTTGGCTTATGATGAGCTTGGTGCTGTAGAATCTTCACAATTTCTAAAGGCTGGAGTAGTTTTCACAATTTCTGTAGTCCAGTTTCTTTAAAACTTGGTAGACAGCTAACAGTTTGAATTACAAGTTTTTCGTTTGGATGAGGTTGGATTTTATTTCAAGATAAAATCCAATGAACCGTCCCTCTCCTTTACGAATGGAATGACTTCTTTTGAGCTATTTTCAGAGCTCTGAAATCACCATTTTCGATGTGCCTGCAGCTCTTTACTGTAATGCTAAGAAAATTGACAGAAAAATTCACTTATTTTGGTCCACCTATTTTTTTGATGACAATGTTATGGAAGTAGCTAATCAGGATATTAGCAATCTTCCTTTTGTGGGAAATTTAAATTTACTTAATAAATCTTTGATATTTTTCTAATTATTTATTTGATTTTGTTAGAGTTTCAGAATTCATTATACATGTTGAAAGGAATGGTTTTTTCCCTTCATATGCATATTGTGCATATGCCCTCCTTATTTTCATGTTGTAGTTGAGTCTTAAACTATTCCCTTAATTCAATCGATTAAGTGGAACACTAAAGAAACAACTCATTCAAGAAACTAAACATGTTTATCAATTTTGATTCTTGTGCAGCCTACATACACCTTGTTAGCATATGGTAGCAAGGAGATAACATCATGAGAGTGCATAATGATGATCCAACTCTTCATGGCATCCCATGTAGATTACTTCCTTTTATAACTTGGATTATCTGTACAACATCTCCAGAAAGTATACAAGCTCACGGCATTGAGTGTAACCTTTCACATGATTCTATATGTAGATTCCTACTCTCTTATATTTCCCAAATCTTAACATCATTCACTAAGTCCCATGACACCATGGAGCTTTTACTTGCATAATCCTTTGCATCTCATGTAGTTTGCTTAACAACTCACACATCTCCTACAGTTTTCTACAAGTACTACACAACTTGTAGCTTTTGCGGTCTTGTGTAAACCATTCCACATTTATTTTACTTCTGCAATGCCACACAAGACTCTGCAGTGTGTATAGTTTACCTCACAATAGTGCAATACGACACATCTCTTCCACACATCATCACACTTGCACCCTGCTTATTTACATACCATTTATCACCACATATATTCTTGAGACTTTTTTACCTCATCTTTTTCTTATCAACACGTTTGTTACCAAGTGGTGGGGTAGATGGCACATCCTGCACCAAGCCATGTTAGAGCATCTTCATTGCATGCCGTGTGTCAGATCCTAACTACCTTGTAAAATAGGAAAATGGAATGACTGTAACCATATTACACCATGGGTCCTCTCTTACACCTACTTTCAACACACTCACACCTTCGTTATTATCTTCCTTAGCACTCTAGATTATCTTCCTTAGCTCTCTAGATTATCTTCCAGTTAGTTTCACTTGCTTTCTTGCATTTTCCATGCTTGCATTTCTCTCCAAAAGAGCATCGGCCATGGTCATTGTTGTCTACTGAGTAGATTTCCCTTGTTGACAACATTAACCATTGTCGATGCCATTAGGTTAGTGTTTTTACATAGCCAACGACGCCGAACATGTCGACCATGGCCAATATTGTCGATAGCACAAAATATTAATGCATTCATCAAGTTATTTATACTACATTATTGAGCATCCTTCTCACATCACATCATCACACATTTTGTCTGCTAGCACTCACCAAACATGTTCTAAAAGCTTAGAAGGTCTTGATGTTGGTCTTATTTTTCTTATTTGGAGTGCAGAAGTAGAGCATTAGGTAGTTAGGATCTAAAATCAAGGGAGTTGTACTTTTCATGGTCTACCAAACCTTTGGAGTCATTGGAGTCTTTAATCAAGTGTGTTCCTAGGTATTCTTCTTATTCACTTTTGGTTCCCCACTTAAACTCTCTCTCATAAATTGTTTCCAACCTTGGGAGGAAGTTAATGTGTAAATGCTACCTTCATGTAGGTAAGCATCTCTAACTTCTCTTGTTCCTTTAATTTCATTTCATATTTGAATTTTGTGGTTATGGCCATGCATAAATCAGGACAAGATACCGTATTATTTTATGTTGCACTATTTATTTATCGGTTTTTGCAAGAGAGAAAAAAGGAGGGAGATCCCCGAGGCACCCTCATTCTCAAATTCATCTCCACTCTTTACAAAAATTGCATTGAAGAGGTGTTTTGGTATGAGGTCAATTGGATATTTTAAAGTCTACAAAATCATGCATTGCTCATATTGGTGAGCTTCCTTGTCACCTTGAGATTTCAATTATAGCCATTTTGCATCGAGTTTGGGTGTAGGGTTGAATTGGCTCAAGTCAGCATGTTGGCAAGATCCTCTTTACATTAGGTTTTGCATACACCAAACACCCTTTACATTGTTTCCATTACACAGTTGTCCTTGAAAAAGGTGATCTCATATCTACAGTGTGAGAGCTAATTTGTATTAAAAAAATTTTTTTTGAAGAGTTGAGGAGTGAGATTGATCCATAAATAGGTAGATATTCCTCTACTCTGTAGTTTTTTAATCACAGATTTTTTTGTAAATTCATCAACCTTTATGATTTAATGAATCCAAAGCTGATCAGAATCTGATTTTAAACTGAATTAGGACTAATTCAGAACTGATTTTCAGCTTCACAAAATCAATCGTTCAATCAAATAATCCAACTTTCATTTTTTCCAATTTTTTTCCCATGTCATAATTGATTATAAAAATACATATTCTAAATTAAATCTGATTTAATAATGCGGAAAATATCTCAGAAAATCAGAATGTAAAATCAAGATGAAGAGACAACACCAAAATTGTTTACAGAGCTCGGCAACTACCTACGTCTCCAGGTTCATGCGAACCAGTCTATTAATTTTTTCTCAAACTGTAAGTACAATCAAACTTACAATTGACAAAAATAAATCCATAACCTACAATGTTGTGTCTTTAGACCTTTGAAAGACCCTGGCGGAGTTTAGTGTTTTTCTTTCACCTTCCCGAAGCACTTGCACAAGCTTATCCCTGTTGTTCCTAGCCTTCCAGTGACTTCCTCTACACAAACAAATATCACGAAAAAATCCAGAATAGGAAAATAATACATTCACGAGGAGCATCTTAGAATTTCAGACAGATTTCTAATTTACTCCGAAGACCCAATTTGTTCCTAAATGCCTCAAAAACTTGCTTCTTTAAATACGCCTTGTTATGTTTCTAACACAGTCACAAGCCAATGCTTATACAAATGCAAATGAGCCTTTATATAGGCTAATCCAGCCCCATTGGCGTGGTAGTGAGGGCTTATTTTAGTACCTAGGTGGTTGGGGATTTGAATCTCCCCAACCACCCACCGACTCCTTTTCATCATTTTGGGGACTTAGTCCCACATTGCTCGGTCGGTGGCGAGTTTTAAACCTTAAAAAGGCTTTAACCACCCTAATCCTTTGTGGATGCAGTTATGCATGCCTTGTTTTGCTGCCCATGTGGGCACGTAGGTAGATTGTTGGTTGATGTGGCATGTTATTAGAATGCCATATGACTAGTTGGGCCGGTCGGTGGGCTGAGTTGGCTGGTACATATGCCAACATTTGTTTTTCCAACTGAGTTGTTCGGTTCATCTGCCGCGCACATTATTGTACGCTTGGTGATTTGGCCCTTAAACTCGCCCATTAGCTCGGTTTTAGCTCACCGACTAGCTCGGTTACCAACTCGACCTCAACTCGGTCTTCAACTCAGCAAGGTGATTGAAAAGTGGACCCCACTGTTGAAAAACCTTTTTTTGACCGTTGAAGACTAGCGATGAAAACTCGATCTTCTATTTTGCTCTGTGCCACTTTTCAACGCCACATTACCTGTTTTTACTTCATCCACATGTGAATTTTGTAGAATTATCAAAAGAAGATTATAAACTATAATTGTTCTTCATTAGTGTGGAACTCATGGTATTTGGTAATTGGTATAACTCATTAGTGAATGTGACTACTCATTGGCCCAGACTATATATTGATTAGAAAAATATCAAGAACAATAATAAACAATCTTTTGCATTGGAGCTGGTGTATAATTTTTGTAAATGACTTTTTTTCTCATCATTATGAGTCAATTCGTCATTGATCTTCAAATTAAAGGGTATTTGATTCCTATCATCAAATTAAAGGGGTATTTTTTCTTCTAACAAAGTATTATTCTTCAAAGATGGATTTTATCGTTCTCTTCACAACTTCTAAATTTGCATTTGTCCTAAATCTGCAGGTTTTATGGACAGAGTTTCAACAGGCTATATTTGATGGATGCAGTTCATGAGAGTTGAGCCTTTTGGAAATGGTGAGTCTAGACTTGTCAACATGAGATTCTTGAGTTCGTTGTGATGTCTTCACGGTTATGTGGTTAGTCCATGCATTCAAAGTAGATCATGTGGCATTTCCTACATTAGATTTCAATCTTATCAATGTCGATGACTCTTATTCTGATGCTAATCATACCCTTTATTCTACCTACCATTGTGACAGACACTAATTTTCTCATGATACATTTCCACATCCGCCACCATGGCACGGTCTCTCTTCCATCATTGGATAGATCTATCACTCGGACACTTGGGGGCATCAAACTTCCTCCCCATAGTCCTATGTTCTAATCAACAGTTACCTATCCATACTAATCACATACACACATATACCTTACTTTTGCTTTGCACTTCAAGTCAATATTTCTAGCATCACTTTCTCTTATCTACACTATGAGCACACCTTGCTACATCTATCTATGCCTATGGCTTCCCTTTCTGCTCCTATGCCACTCCATACACACTTTTATCCTCATACTTACTTATGAATCCTTCTATTCATGATACACATACTACTTTAGATATATGGTATACATCTTTTCGTTAACTATATACACTCAAGCGATTCTTACTCACAATGATCACATCTATTTGCCAAAAGCTCCTAATATAAACACTTGGGGACATCATACTTCCCCCCTCCTCACTTGTTTCTTATACCATTACTTCTTCCTATCTATACAACACAATGTTGCTACTACATACTCTACCTTGCTACCCTATGACACAATCTTGTTCTACGGTTCATACTTGACTTTTGAGGGTGCAATTACTAAATTAACTTCACATCACACACATTTTCCAGGGGGCAACATGGCTCCCCTTATCTGCGTATCTTGCATATCATAACACACTATCACATTCACATGGCATCTACCTATCTTGGTTGTATTTAATCTTGTTAGATTATAATACTTACATGTTGCACTTTGCTTCATACACTAGCAAGATTCTTAGTATGTCATTATATTTTTCTATACACACATACGCGTTCACATGGTATCTTGAGGTGAATGTAAGAATTTTATAGATTCTTATATGATGTTTGACACTGTTCTTTACCAATCTCACGGAGGCTCTTGGGGACATCTACCTTTGTTACTCTCCTATTACACATCACGTTTCCTATTGTTATAATATTTACTACTACTTTTCACTTACTTTTTGCAGCTCTATACATGCTTTGACATACTATTTATCTTTCTAACATGCTAACGTGTGCTTCATGTGTAGTATTTGCCTTGCAAGATTCTATACACCCATGGTTGTCTCTTATTACTTGTTGACTATTATTTGTGGGCTATGCCCTATGTGTTGCTAGATCATTGTTTGCTTATGGCTTCTTTGGCCTCGAGTGTCTTGTGACATTGTAAGTGATGTCCCATGTGTATGCAATCCACTTTTCGTAATCCCTCTTGTATTCATAGTTTCTTGATATATTGTACTCTATGACATGCTTGCTCTTTTACATTAACACTTGTTTCTAGAAAATATTGTTTACATGTGCCTTGGTTTCTACCATGCATACCCCCCATCAGGTATCAACTATGTGATATGCATATCACTATTTGGTCTTCTCGGTTGGGCCACATCCTCCTATATTCCTCACATGCACCCCAAATGAGGGGGAAACTATTGGGTGAACAAATCACCATTCCAGCAGCATAGAGCTCAAGAACATAACAAAACAGTACAAAATTGGCCAAAGCACACAATCATAGATTGGTCCAAATCTAACTTGGAAGATAAACACAAAGAAAACACTAGCGCCGAGTATCATACTGGAACAATGAACGCTTGTGTCCTACCTAGGCATTTCTGTCCTAGGGGAAAAAACAGAAAAAAATCATTTTGCCATAGTTTCCAGCAAGTTAGAGTACAGATCTACAGAATCAGACACTTGTCTTTAATTACAGAATTTAGTCAATTTGGTTAAAACTTAGTTACAATTTGGTTATAACTTGGTTGAAATTCGCTTACAAATTGGAAACTTCTAATCTGTAGTGGCACTTATCATTTGAGAAGAGTCATGGAAGGAGAGAAAAATAGATGCCTCTCCCCAACACTCTTCTCTTTCCCAAAAAAACTCATCCTTGGCATGAGATCACTTGAAAAAATCATCCTTAATGTGAGATCACCCAAAAAAACCTCATCCTTGGTGGTAGGATGCTCAAATCCATGGATCGATGCTTTCTTGGTTAGGAATTGATCACTCCCAACCCCATCTAAAACTTCTCCAAGACAAATAGGACAAATTTTTATCCTATACTCTCTCATACATCAGGTAAAGTCTTTCCTTAGCTACTACTTTTACAAAAATTTTACTTATACATATGTTACTTTGATTTTTCATATACGGGAGTTTGACTACTCTCTTGCTCCTCTTTTGTAGGTCCATCCTTACAAGAAACAAGAAGCATATCACATCAAAAAGCACAAGCTCTAACAACATGATACTATGCATATGATTAACCCCTAGGGTCTACCTCTCTTTCCTATTTACCATGCTTCACATTGTGATCACTTCACACTTCACATGGCTAGTTTTCCACTTGGCACACTATCAACTACACTCCTCTCTAGTTTACAAGGTACACATCTTCTATCTACTTTATGCTATCAAGTATTTACTCAACAATATAAATTGGGGGAAAATGTAGAAACAATATCTATACACTTGGGTACATTTTAATGTATAAATGATTCCTAAGAAAGAAAACTAGTGGTTGACAACTCCTTTTGTCCTTTTAGTTACTTTATCTCTTACACTTAATTATTTCGAGCTTGACTGAGCATCCTTTTGGTTTTACACATCTTACAGTTCTACCGACACTTGACTGATTTACCTTTTGTTGGCCTCAGACACTAGCGCCCAATTAGGGGCAAGAATGCCGAGGCACTCTTGTCCCTCTCTTTCTTATTCTTACTCTTTTGGGTCCCTTTCACTTCTTAGTCACCTTTTAATACTTTGGGTCGTCCTTTCAGTTTTTAATTATGAAATTCAAGCAAGGGAATAATATATAAACTTAGTTACTTCTTTCAAATAAAAGGGCCAAGCATCATAAGCATTAAGCTTACACAAAGGCATAAGAGCACTAGAAAGTTACAAAGTACATATCTAGCACATCCATACAAGGGTCAAGGGTTATATTGGTCTGCATACAATGCATAGGGGGAGTTTATTCTATTTCATAGCACACATTTTGCATATTCGGGACAATCTATATCTATCCCGCTATATAGTGCAAATTACACAAGGGAAAACTAAAGCACATGACATGGATACTCGATAGACACACATATGGAGAACTACATGGATTCTGAGATGTATTGCAATGCTCTGTCATAAGTTTACTCTTTAGGTGATTGTTGAGGTCATATGTCTCCCTAACTATTCTACATATCCACTTATTATCCCTTTCCTACATATTTTTTATTATATTTCATGTGGTTTATGGGCATGTACATGCATTCATTTGTTTTATAGGTTATAGGTGCAATCGATGATCTAACAATGAAATGAGAGTGACAAAGAGTGACTAACAACAAAGGTATTCTAACCTAGAAAAGATCAAAACCTAATTATTTTAGCAAAAACAGATGCCCAAATCATTCGTTAGCACCTGGGGAACTTGTGCTCCTGCAAGCACTGCTTCCCTATATATTCTTGGGTTTCTGAACCATCGATGAGCCATTTTGACACTGCTTCCAGCCTGTTCCAGTAGAGACACAATCCGGATCACTCTCAAGTTATACATAATCAGCTAAGTCATCATCCCTCTCTCATTTTCTTAGGGGTTTACATTGTTGAATGCTTATTACTAGCATCTTACTATACTTAATCATTTGAACATCATTTGTTACAATAATTTACTTTGAATTAAGGTTTAATACAAATTATATTAAAACCTTATTCTACGTGAGTTGTTGTAACTCACTCAACAATAAATGTTATAAGTTGTTTATTATAACAACTATATAACAATACTACTTATTTACTATTTAACATTAGTAATAATCACATTCTTACAACATAGCACACATGTAAATGTTTCGCACTAACCTTAAATTCCTAACAGTTATTAGTCTCCTTAAAAATTGTCTAAAAGAAGTAACATTAAAATTGACATACAACTAAGTGAATACCGGTTTGTGAAAAAACTGGAGTCGACTTTCTTTTTCTAGGGTTTCCTCCTCATGGACTTGTCATTCCACGTCCTTTTTGGGCACTACAGGATAGTAATACCATTGATTTTTCTAGGGTTTCTCACCCTATGGATGCCTCTATATAATGACATCTCCATCTTCAAGCCCGGTTGTTTTAGCCGCGAATGGAGATAGTGGAGATTTGATCAATGACACCGCCCCCGAAACTCCTCGGAAGTTCATCCCGAAAGTCTTCCACGAGGTAATGTTTCTCCTCCTAATGTTGTATTACCTATTCCTGATTTTAATGTTGTTTGTCAATGGTTGGAACAATTTTGTCTCATTGGGTATTTTGTGGGTCGCATCCCCTCTGAAAGCATGCTCAAATCTTGGGTTAACTCATCTTGGACTCATGGGGTTTGGATCGAGAGTGTACAAAATATGACCAAAGGATTCTTCCTTTTTCACTTTTCTGACCTAGCCAATGCCCCCAACATTTTGGCCCAACATGCCACTTGGTATGTTCATAATTTCTTGTTGGTCTTATCTCCATGGACCAAAGACTTTGTGGTTTCTAAGTATGTTGCACTTAAAGTGTCAGTCTAGGTAGAATTTTGTGGACTACCCATGCCTTTTGTTCATTTATTGCATTAAATTGCTTCTTCCGTTGGGCGAGTGGTCTGCCTCCAACCACAATGTTTTTATCACACTCGTCCACAGAGGCGAGTATGTGTTGAGGTAGATATTTCTCAGGAACTGAAAGAATTTTTGGAAATCTAGATGGGAGACAAGTGTTACTCCCAACGTATTTTGTAGATCAAGTTTCCTAATACTTTCTTCCAATGCCAAGCCTCTGATAATAAGATCAAGGACTGTCCTCTTTATGTCCCTTACGATCTCCCAACAGCCAAAGTAGCTCTAGAAATAGTCATACCTCATAAGGAGGAAGGATGGTAAACAGTTGGGGGCCAGAAAATAGGAGTAAAACTCAGCAATCTATGGCTTCTAGTTCAAACGACCCAGGTGAGCCAGCTATTAAAGAACAACCCCATAGCGTGCAAGCTAAGGAGCCAACCGTTGATGCTAATGAACCAAATGCTGCTGCCAACTCGTCGTTCTAGTTACCTAAATTCTCTAACATGCCCAAGGCACGCCTAAGATAGCCTCGGTTCTCTTAAACCAAAAAAATCCATTTATAATGGCCCCATGTCGTAACCACAGCCGTTGCTTTTAACTCACAACTCACAGAGGTCATCCAAAAGGCCCCAAATTTCTTCTCGCATCTCCCGGATCATATCCCAACGTGTTGTTTGGATTCAACAGAAGAGGAGTACAACATTGAATATGCCAGCGGAAGAAAATTGATTTGCAAGATTTCTTGAAGCATAACATTGCTCAATTCTTGCAAAACCAATTCAACGCCTTTGGTGGCTTGGATGCGAGATGGCATGGCTCTTAACCACCATTTCCCATGAATTGTCTATCTTGGAATGTTTGGGGTATTATAGACTCTAGTCGTAAGTAAGTTATTCGTGAAGCTCGGTAAATATTTTCCAATTTAGATGTTTTTGTTTTGCAAGAGTTGAATGTTACATGTTTTCAGTTACAGATGGTTTGTAAATCCATCTGGTTTGATAGGCCAACCTTTTGCAGTAATTATGAAGGGGGCGTGGGGGTTTAATATCCCTTTTTTTTCCCAAATGGCGGCCCTTTTTATTGACCATGGCATCAACCCCGTGAACCGTGTTATATGGTTCCTCTTTAATGTTGACTGCCGCCCTTTTGGCCTCATTAATATATATGCCTCTAATGATGTGGCTAAAAGGGATAATATTTGGTGGTGGATAGCTTACACAATTCCCGATGCTTATTGGGTCATAAGTGGTGATTTTAATATGGTTGAGTCACCCACTGAAAAATGCGGTCATTTGCCAATGAGGTGGACAACGGCTTGATGAAAGGGAGGCATGGTTTTCATGCGTAATAAGTTTGGGTTTTATGACCCTAATTCCACTCACCCCGCTATCAATAACAGAGGATTCTTACACCACTAGCTTGCTAGCAAGGCTAGGGTTCCCCCTCTACTCGTCAACTCGTGGGACTCACATGTCTCTCCTAAGCCGCACACCTTGGATGGCTGGAATATGCCCCCACAACCTTGTTGCCTTCCGATAAGTTTCCCCACCTCCCTCTCGCCATCTCCCTACTCGGGTGGCGGCGTAAAATGAAGAGAAGAACCCCACTAGTTGGGACATTCCAGATGTTAGAAAGGACCTCCCTAGTTCGGGTTGGCCTGATGACCACAATCTTCCTGCTTTGGGGATGTTTGTTGTTGCAACTTAGTTTTGTGTTTTTATGGTTTCCTTGGCGCTGCCTAGTGTGTTTGTCATTTTCCTAGGCTCAGCCTAGTTTATTTTTGGTTTTGGGGCGTGCTCTCATACCACCTACTTTTTTTTTGAAAGCTATCTTGTATCTTATTGAATTAATATAATATAAGATCTCTCTTCATCAAAAAAATTGACATGCAAGCATTTAGTAGTATCTATCAACTTTCTCAAATGAAAGTCTATAATACAATTTTTATTTAAGACATTTATGATCAATCAAGAAGTGCCTTCTATAATCAATTTTGTGATACCAAGTTCAATGGCTAATTTTAGATCTTAGAGGAGAGCCCAAGATTTTGTGATATTATTAGTATCCGAAGGGATGTTATGCGAGAATAATGTAACGACATCCTTTTTTTCATTTCGAAGAAGACCACATAACCTAGAAGTAACATTATTGCCTTTAAGTCCCCATTAAAATTAAGGATAATGAAGTCCCCTAGATGATATTTCCAATTAGCCTTCATTATCTTAGATTATCTGCTTAACCCATGAGATTCCATTTTAAGAGAACCCATCTTTCAAATCATGTAACATTTTTATTATTTATATGTACCTTTGCATGAAACATATCTTGAATAGATTTTTTAAGTTTTTGATCTAAGGAATCTTTCAATAGAGATCCTACATCACGGAAGATTCTATTATTCCTTTATTTCGATAGATTCAAGACTAATATAGTTTAAATCATCTCATAGATAGTACCACCCTAAGATAATCCGAACCCCTCCCAACTCTGAATTAATTGATGAATATTTTTGGGCAACACCAATTTGTGATCATTCTGTAGAAAAACCATTACTAAAATATATAGATCATACATCAAAAAGAATATATTATTCCTTTCTTTCGATAGAATATAAATTATGATAGTTTGAGTTATCTCCTAGATAGTATCAAAAGCTAAGAGAATCCCAACCCCTCAAAATTATGAATTAATTGATGAATATCTTATGGCAACAACCATCTGTGCTCGTTCTATAGAAAAACCATGACTAAAATTTTCAAGAAAATCGTAATGAAGGATATGGTTTAAATTTTTAGATTCTATCTCACAAACAATTCAATGCAAAGGACCATTATTCCAATTCTATTAAAAGGATCCCAAGTTGGAATATAGAGCGAACCATAAAAATGCATTGGCTTTAGGTTGGTTTTTGGAGTAGCATATCACAATTTTGGTTCAACTTGAGGATTCCAAATGACTCACTAATTTGGAATAACAATATTTGACATTATCTTCCCATAAAGGGTTTCCATTCGACAGAAGAGCATCCAAATCCAAAGAAGATGATATTGATTGTGGTTGTAAGAAGTGGAAGTGAGAAAAATATCTTCATGACGAGAAGGTAAAGGTTTTAGGATCCTTCCAAACCCTTTCAATTCCACATGAATTATTTGATTCGATCTAATAGTCTTTAACTTTTGAGGCCCAAGTAGAATAAAAATAAGGTTCAAGTATATCAAAATGGTGAATCTCCCAGTGGGGTCCAAGAGGATACCATTAGTCACCCCAAAAACTTATGAACTCACAATTTTTTATTTCATAACAAAGGAAGTCTGTTTTAAGGGATCAACAATGCAAGAAGTTTCAAATATGGGAACCTATCATCCAATATTGGGATGAGAAAATACATTGGGGTTCCTTAATAGTATCCATATTTTTTTTTGGATAATGGAGCTCCAAGGTTGATAGATAAATTATTTTAACATGTAGTTGAGAGAACTAGTGCATGTGATTGATTTTGATATAGAAAGGTTTACACATTTTTTAAAAAAAACTATAAATTCCAATTATAGACATGGTTTTAAAAATTTCATTGTTTTAGGTTAATTTTGGTTAGTCAATTATAAGATAAAACTCCAAAAACTCGGAAGACAACAGGTTTTAATGATACCTATGCTAACAATGCAATTTCAGGCTGAATACATGCAAAAGATGCAAGGGATTACTCCTCCCAGTGAATGAGACAATCTGCATGCAAAGATAACTAAACAAGATAGATGTTAGAGATTTGACGAGTTGCTCAGAAAAGGACGATCCTAGGAACTAATGGGCTTCCTCGAAGTGCGTCAACTCATTTTTAAAAGTAAGTGATAATGATAATAAGATAAGAGTTGATAATGTAAGGATGAATAGAGATCTAGAGGGATAGAAATATCATGTTCCACATGAAAGGAGGCTTAAGCAAGGGCTTCAATGAGCTTGAAATCCAAGAAGTACTCGAACTAGGCATGTTCCTTGCATCTTGTTCTTCATGTATAAGTTCAAGTTGATTCTTGATGTCCTCAACGTTTGGTGTGAAGGTGATGGCACATAAGCTGAGTTCATGCAATGTCGAACTATTCCCAAACAAACGGATGTTGAACTATGGGAAGGTTGTATATGTTAGTGATGGGATGTGCTTGCCCAAATACAATCATCTATAGAAAAACAACTTGTAGACAAGAAAAATAGATAGAAAACAAGATGATATCGACTGAAAATTTACAAATGTGATTAAAAGGGAAATAATGACAAAGAATGTTGGTGATTTGTACAATCACTGACAATTTAGGTTGAATCATTGGAAATTCAAATAAATCACTGGTAATCATTGTGAAAGAGGTCAACTCTTTAATAATATGTAAATTGGATACAAAACACTTGATTAAAAGGTTTATTTAGGCTTTTAAATGATGGTTAAGGAAATTGAAATGTGATTATATGGAGATACTTACCTTTTCTATGGAAAATGGATTGATAGAGCCGGTGAAGCCTTGCAAGATTTTGTGATTGATCCAGAGGCCTAATTTTTTTTTGAAGATGTCACGGTGATTGTCTTGATTTCGCCTAGGTCTCAAGTGAGTGAGAGATTCGATACAAATGTCTAAAGATCTATTTCAAGGAGGTTTGGTTTTTCTTTTATAATTGTTGGTGATTCTGTTAGGGTCCAAGGTGATCCAAAAATGTGGGGAATACCTTCTTAAAAGTGGTTTTAACCACTTCCAAATAAAGTTTTAGGGCTTAGATGCAAGTGGAAATGGTTAGGGAGGTTTTAGGGGACTTAATAGGTTAGATGGTTATGATAAAAATGGGTTTATATGGGTTACGTGTGGTTAGGGAGGTTTAAGATAGGTAAATGAGATTTACAAGCGATATAATGTGATTTTATAGGGGTGAAGTCATGGTTTAGGATAGTGAGATATATTTTCTGATTTTCAGATGAGGATGTGAGGGATGTATCCAGGAAACAAGTGTCTACATTTTCCCCTTTTTGTTAAGTGATTTGGGATAAGCAAGCTGCTAGACAAAAATAAGTTGAATGATCTTATTTAATGTTGGATAGGTGACCCCCCTCAAACTGGGTGTCATTGTGACAAAGTGTAATGGTGACCAATTTGAATAGGTTACTAGATGAGATAGGCATGTGTGATGTTGTGTTTCTATTTAAGATTCCCCAAGACTAGGCATGAAAACAAATCACCACAAAGGTGGATTTTGTGCAATTGGAAACTCAAGTGATACGGGAACCAAAGGTTTATCGACCTATAGACATATGAATAATAGGAAATGGCTACAGGAAAATATTTGCAAAATCATATGGTATCCACAACATGTCAAGAGATGAAAGCTTGTGGTGTCACCCAGATTTCACCCTGAAATCTGCGACTACCCTATCCGAAAAAATTTTGTACTTTTAAAATAATGGGTCGTTTTGTGTTTTTATTGCCTGAAAGTTCTTGTATTGCGTCAAGATAATCCCAAAGAGCCATATTAGCCTTTTTCGCCAAATACCCAGATGCCCAAAGTTGTTATATTCTGTCATCGGGATTTGTCTGCGGGAAATTTGTATTTAATTATTTTGAGCCCCGTATGAGGCTATTTGCGCTCCATTTTAACTCTGTTATGATCGAACATATCATTATTCCTATATACCAGAAGGGTTTTAACTTGGAATAAGTTTTTGGCTTTATTTGTAACTTTTGGCAATTTTTCATGTTTTTGTGTTGTCCCGTTTCGTTTTCTGTGAAATTTCTCTAGAACAATTCCTTTGCCGGGTAAGCCCGATTTTTGGCCTAGAGCAGCTGGAAAACATATACGCACGTTATGCCCGGAGGAAGTCACCATCGGAGGTCTGGATCACTGGGAAAAAGTGAAATCGTGCACAGAAAAGCCCCTGCGGGGATGGACGCATTTTTGAAAAACAAAGGATTTAAGCTGCAATGGAAAAAATAGAAGCAACAGGCAAGTGGGATTTTATTGCCTGCCTTGCAGGGTACTTTTTCCCGTGATATAAAATTCACTTAAGCTGCAGTGGGAAAATTAGAAGCAGCAGGCAAGTGGGATTTTATTGCCTGCCTTGCAGGGTACTTTTTCCCGTGATATAAAATTCACTTAAGCTGCAGTGGGAAAATTAGAAGCAGCAGGCAGGTGGGATTTTATTGCCTGCCTTGCAGGGCACTTTTTCCCGTGATATAAAATTCACTTAAGCTGCAGTGGAAAAATTAGAGGCTGCGGGAGGCGGGAATTTATTGCCTGCCTTGCAGGGTAAAAATTCCCATGGTGAAATAAAAGAAAAGTGACTTAAGTGAAATCACGAGATTTTATTGTCTGCCTTGCAGGGTAAATAATCTCATTGTCAAAGTCAAATCACTTAAGTGGATCATGGGATTTCCGGGGCTGCCTTGCAGGGTAAAAAATCTCATTGTCAGAAATTCTTAAAAATAGAATTCTATTATGCAAAAAAGTGCGACCCACCTTGGGTGAATAATAATGCATTAAATAAATATTTGTTAATATTTATTCACCCAATTTTGGCACCCAAGCTTGTGGAAAAGTCAATAAAAGCAAAGGGAATAAATCAATTGAAATACAATTCCAAAATTAAATAAATTTAATTTATTTAATGCAGCCCCTTTGAGAAGGAATTAATACTTTTAAAGTATTAAATGATTATATTAATTCCTATTTTCAATGGCTATGGTCAAAGCACACTGTGAAGCTTAAGTGAAGTGAAGTGTGGATGATTAAATTGAATTAATTTAATTGATTGGATGGCTGTCCTTAAACATGCTATATTTAAAAGAGAAGAGCTTGATTTTTAATTAATTAATTGCCTTTAATTGTTAGGGCAATTATTAATTATAGAATTGTGAGGGTTATATAAGCATGGGCAGCCATATGGGTGAATTATTTAATTCACAGGTAAAGAATTGCAGCCAAGAGGAAAAGTGCGCCCCCATTTGAAGAAGGATTTTGCTCAGGCAAGGTGGAAACAAGGCTAAAAGCTTCCAAATTTGGCGCATGCTTTGAAGGAGGTTGATCTTTGTCTGCATAATTGTTTGCACAGGTGTTACAGGAGCTCAAGTGTTGTTGAAAGGATTCATGCTCTCTTTATGTGCAAATTAAACACCATTTTTTGGGGCAGCAGGCTTGAAAAGTGCAGATTTTTACAATTAAAATTCACTATTCATGCTCCGGTGGCCATTTTTGTCTGAATAAATTACAGGAATTCATTACAGGTGCTTTACAAAGGAAAATGAGCTTTTATCAATGTCCAATACATTGCATATATCCTCCGAATCTGAAGAATTGTCCAGATCTGCACTAGTATTGAAGAAATCTGGCCAAGTAAGAAGAAAAAGAATTATTTAGACGAAGATAGACAAAGCTATGGCGAAGAAAGATGAAAAAGAAAGCACAACGGAGTCATGCATCACTTCTAAATTTGCAGATATTGGAGACACGGATCTAGGCTCGGAACCTCTTGTTGAATTGATAGACAAATCCAGAGCAGGAAAGACTTCACTCATGCGTGCAGGAGAAACTTCACTCATGCGTGCAGATTAAAAGCAATGGAATTATTCAAGTTGTAGCTTTTCCATCCATAGCCCAGTTGCCAAATTTTGTTATGCATGTGCAGATCCATATCCAGATGCAGATGCAGATGCAAATCCATATGCAGATCCAGATCCAGATCTCATAGTTGCAAAAGCTTCCGGCACAAAGGCTTCATCCTCTTATTTCAAATGCAGCCCGTTAAGAAGTCAGTACATGGAAAATTCCTTCCAAGATCTTGTGCATGTGCTCTCATCTTCCAAATTGAAGCTTTCATTGAATTTTTATTCACCCTGAGTGCTTTCTAGAATTTTTAATTGCTCATATGCAATTAAAAATAAGGATGATGAGTTATCTACGGCCAACCTTGCATTGATGCATGTACAAAAGAAGAACTGCAAAAGCTTCAAAGGATAAAAGAGAAGACAATGCGAAGGCAAAATTCCAGCTTGCTTCCAATTCCAACTGCTTGCAATTCCATCTTGTTTCCAGATCCAGTTTGAATTAGCTGCATGTAAACATGAAAAATGACAAAGTCAGCTTTCCTCTTCCTTCTTCTTTCCTCCGACAAAGTCAACTTTCCTCTTCCTTCTTCTTTCCTCCGACAAAGTCAACTTTCCTCTTCCTTCTCCTTTCCTCCGACAAAGTAATTGAGCGATCAATTAAATTATACAACTTAAGTGATTGGTTTAAAATCTATTACTTGAAGAAGTCAACTACTTGGAGATAGGTGGCACGTGCAAAGTAGAAGGTTCTATTTTCAGTTGCAAATCAAACATGTCACGCAAAGAGGATTTCCAAGAGGAAGATTGCCAGTTGTTTCTTTCCGACTTCCACATGTGCCAGTTCAACTAAAGCTTCCAACTTATAATTGCCCCTCTACATTCTATAAGTAGATGAAGAACCTTCGGGTTAATGATCGATCAGAATTTGTGAGAAGCAATCTTGTGTTCTAGACTTTGTGTTGAACCCCTGAGAGCAACTTGGAGCAAAGGAATACAAAGGAGTAGGTTTCTGGAGAACTTTGTGTCACGGTGTACTTTTTTTCTTGCTTTTAATCTTAGATCTATTAATAGACGTTGTGTTATTTAAGATCTGGATCTAGAGCTGCCTTTGTTTTATAATTTTGTGTATTCATATCTATTAAGTTTCTTCTATGTGTATGCAATTAGCTCTGCCATCTACTAATTGGGATGCACATCTTCCCCATTTCTTCTCTGTATTTCCTTTACTTCCTTATTCTATAAAATACTTCCTTTCTTGAATGTGCCTACTTACTTGCTGCAGAACTTCTTAGTTATGGTTCATGAACTAAGTGGTTAAAGTAAAACCCCTGATAGATAATAACACATTTTTATTGACAAATCTGACACGGGAGCCTCACCGGTTAAATGAGGGAGATTTATCTCATGACTGTCTAGGTTTGATGCTATGCAGAAAATCTAGCCAACAGCTTGCTAAAGGATGTTGCCATAAAGGTGGGATTATGGGACTGTGAAGTCAAATGATAGGGGAACCAATAGGTTCTCGACCTATAGACAGGTGACTTAACGACATCAAGGGAAAATTTTACCTGATGGCTACAAAATCATAAATGGATTTGATAAAGGAAATCTTTGTATAAATTTATTGATTTTTTATTTTTAAAGGGTCTCGGGCCTAAAAAAGGAAGCACATACTTGAAAAATGTGTTATTTTGGAAATGAATGATAAAAAATGATAGTTTGGTGAGGCTTAGAAGCCAATTTATGGTGTTTTGGATAAAGGGGAGGGGAAACGTTGATGATTTGAAAAGATCTATGACAATTAGCCTAATTATCGACGATCGATCGGGCAAAAATTTTTTTGATAGAAAATTTGATTTGGAGGCTCATTTGGTTCATTGCAACTTGAGAATATAAGATACCAAAGAAAATATAATTTGATAATTTAAGTGAGATGGAGGAAGTTAGAGGTGTGCAGAGGTGATAGAGACCGACATGTGTTGAGGTAGGTAGGTGGGTTTGACAAGCGGGTACAATCTTGTGTAGAGGTTGTACCTTAGGAGGGTGGTGGTGTAGAGATGAACAGGATATGGTGGCTTTATTGGAGGCCAGTATAACAAGTTTAGAGACTGAGAGGGCCTCATGAGTATCTGAGTAGGACACACTAGTAGCCGAGATGGACATAGTGACTGGTGAGCGAGACGGGCTGAGCCAGCAACTCATGTTGTTTAGGTAGAGGTTACACAGGCTAGAGCTAGCAGAGATAGATACATGCGTGATGGAGAGGCCTTAAAAAAGGCCTATATAGTAATAGGTCTTTCAGTGTTTGGTGCTAAGCTACAGGAATCCAAGGCCGTGACTAGACCATCATGTCTATTGCTTCGCTTTGCAAAGAAAGATAATCCAACATGTATCATCATGCTTCTTGCACGTTCCATGATTTTCATGTTCATTCTTTTAGGAACACCATCCTCATGTGGTGTTCTAGGAATCATTCTTTCTCTACATGTTGGAAATATTGTCATTGATGTCAAAAGAGGTGTTGAACTGGTAAACGGAAATCTGTCAGAAAGTAACGGAATTATTGATGGAAATGGTAGAAAGTAACGGAAATAACCAGCAGTATAGAAGGGTAGAAAACAAAAGTTTAAATACATGAAAAGAAGCGTTTTTGCATGAGGATTATCATGGTATAAGCGAGATATACACAGCTATACATAAGAGAGAGATATCCGCATTTTAAGGTGTTCATATGCAATGTTTTATGGTGAAAAAGAAGATTTAATGATGGCTGGCAGCGATTTAATGATAACAGTGATTTGTCTAAGGAGGGGCAGCGCTCCTATCAAGTGGTTAATTGCATTGATTAATGTGCATTTAATAATTATGGGCTGCATTAATTATTTTTTGGTTTTAGCCGACTAATGCACTTAATTAAGTTGTGTTAATGGAAAGGTTGTGTCGGTTGGAACGATGTGTCTTTTCGAAAAGGTACGAAAGGCTATATAAGAAGATTCATATGAGACTTATTAAGCATGGATTCAAGTTGAATATCTTAAGGAAAAAGAAGAGAAGAGGAAGCATAAGGGCAGAATTTTAGAACAACAAATCTGAAAGTAAGAAGAAGAATTTTCCATTATTCGTTGAGGAAGCAACAAGTTCAAAAGTGGAAAGCAAATTTTGTAAGGAAGGTTGGTGCCTTCATATTCGAAGAGATCGGTGTCTCTTGCTGAGTTGGTGCTTAGCAAAAGGGGTGGGTGCTCCTGTAGGTTGGTGCCTACAAAACTGTAATTTGGGGATTGGTGTCTCCAGTAGGTTGGTGCCTACAAATTTTTGAGAAATATATATAAAGAAAGAAGTTTCTCTGTGGTTTTCTCCCGAAATGGTTTCCACGTATATCTGTGTCTACTTGCATTAAGTTTTGTGTTCTTTGATTGATTTGATATATTCACATTGCTCGTGATTATAGATCTAAGTTTAAGTATTGAAGTTTGAAATAATATCATAATATTGATTCACCCCCCCCCTCTCAGTATTATATTGTGCTCAACACTACGTATTCCATTTAGTGAACAATAATCATTGAAAGCATTGTTATAGTTTCACCACCATTGTCAGATCTAAGGAATTTAATTTTGAATTTAATTCATTTTCCACAAGGGCTTTCCACCTTTTAAAATTCTCAAAATCATCATATTTATTTTTAATACAATAAACCCATACCTTTCTTGTGGCATCATTAATGAAAGTCACATAATATTGGGATCCACCATGAGAAGCTACCTGGGCTGGTTCCCACACATATGAGTGTACAAGCTCCAATTTCCGCTCCTTATTTGTTGCCACAACTTTGAGAAATCTCACTCTCTTCTACTTTCCAAAAATACAATGCTCACAGAAATCAAGATCTACATCTTTAAAGTATGATAACTTACCCTTAGCCTTTAAGATTTGCATTCATTTTTCACTCATATGACCTACCTAGTTATGTCACATGCTTGCATTTGAATCTGAAGGAGATAGCATAAAAAAAGAATCAGTAACACAGGTAGACAAATGCAATGTTCCTACCTTCATTCCTCTTGCCACAACAAGGGCGGCCTTGGTAAATTTCTAAGAATTGGTTGTGAATGTAACCATGCATCTAGATTCACCTAGTTTCCCTGCAGAAATTAGAGTTCTCTTAAGGCTTGGCACATTCATCACATCTTTTAATACCCATGTATTTTCATTCTACAATTTAAGATGAACTTCACCTTACTAGTTACATTGCATGGTTCATCATCTCCTAAATAAACATGTCCAAAATTGCCCTGAACATAATTTTTGAACAAATCTTTATTAGGGGTAGCATATAAAGAAGCTCTAGAATCTAAAACCCATGATTCTACTTTATTATCCAAGGAGATATAAGGGCATCTTGCATTATCTAGCTTGCAAAATTTGACTTTTTACCTTTTTCTTTACCTTTATCTGTTTGATTCTCTTTGTTTTCCATGAACCAAAACTCCTTTGCATGTCCTCTCTTTCCACAATTCCAACAGATTATATCTCTGACTCGGGATCTATATCTACCATTCCTTGACTTTGATTTCCCATTATTCTTGCTCTTGGATCTCTCTTTTGACCTTCCCCTGCTTTTCATATTGAAAGCATTTCCATATGATATTCCTCCTATACTTTTCCTGCGTATTTCTTCATTGAGGATTATACAAACCACATCATCAAACTTTAAAATATTAGAAGGAGGTGTTGTATTACTAACAACCATTACCAAAATATCCCAACTATCTAGCAAAAAGCATAAGAATAAAAGTGCTTTCACTTCATCATCAAACGAAATATTAACTGATTTTAATTGATTAACAATAAAATCAAAATCATTCAAATGATTTGATACAGATCCACCTTCTTGCATTCTAGAATTAAATAATTTCTTCATCAAATAAACTTTATTCAATGCATTTGGTTTTTCATATAAATTAGCTAAAGGTTTTATCAAATCTACTAAGGTTGTTGCTTTTGTTATATTAGAAGCTACGAGATGTTGTCAGCTCAATATTATAGATCATAGAGCCTTTTTGTGAAGAATTTTCCATTCTTCATCACTCATCTTTGTAGGTCTTGATTTCTCATCCAATGGTAAATATAAGTCTCTCTAATACAAATAATCCTCCACCTGCATCTTCCAAGCTAATAATTACAGCTATCAAATTTCTCCATTTTATATTTGCTATCTTCTGACATTGTTGTGCTCCCACTCAATTAGAAAATCGTTTATGAGTAAATCCTTTCAACACACAAAACCTTCAAGTAAAGCTCTGATACCAGTTGTTGGGGTGAAACCATATAAAAGTGTTGTACATATCTAGATTAGATTATAGCATACAAATAATAAACACGGAATGTAACCGAGAAGATAAAATAAACAAGAGAAAGATAACACCAAATATAACGTGGTTCACCCAATGTGGGCTATGTCCACCAAGAAATAACCAATATATTATTCCATAGGATATACAATTGAAGATCTGCAATCTTCCACACCTTACACGATGTACAATACTTTTCCTCTCACAAGATTCTCTTACCTCTCTCAAAGAATTCCTTATAATTCTTCCCTATTCTTTTCTAGCCCTAGTTTTCTAGCTTATATAAGCATATACATAGTTAGGGAAATTTAGCTATGCAATTACAACGATTAGATCAACTTTATAACAAAGGTTAGATCTAATTCTTGTGACTTAAATAAAAACAATCACATAGAGGCAACCGATGTCGGTTACCCTACCCGATGTCGGTTCCTCCTTGCCTTGACCGATACTAGCCGCCAAGTGACCGATGTCGGTCTGCTGACTAATGCCGGTTATTGTGTATTCTAGCAAGTTAATAAAACATGCTAATGTGAAGTAATTAAGCTCCACAAATCAACACAAATTCATCACCACCATAACTAATGAAAGTACATTTTTTTATTTAACCTCTAGCTTAGGCCTATTATCCTTGTCAATATGAACAAACACCTCACATCTAAAGACTCTAAGAAAGGAGTAATCAACTTTCTTACCATACGAAGAGTCCTCGGTATGCCTCCATCCAAGGCACTTGAGGGTCCTCTATTTATCAAGAACACATTGTGATCACCGCTTCGCCCAAAAAGAAAGAGACAGTCCCGCATATAACCTCATGCTCCTAGCTCGTACCATTATTGTCTTGATCATCCTTCCCGACACCCCATTTTGTTGTGGAGTTCCTTGAACCATCTTTTGTGTCTGGATTCTATTCTTAGAACAATAATCATCAAACTCATTGCTGCAATACTCCCCTCCTAATGTCATCATGTTGTATCTACATATAAAGTCACAAAATTACAAGAATTAATACTATCAATGGTTAAATATAAGGTTCTAACATTCTCACCTCTTGCCACCACAAGAGCACCCTTGTAACATTTCAAAAGTCCATTGTAAATATCATAGTACAATGATCATCTCCCAACTACCCCACTAATACCAAGTTTCGTCTTAATGTAGGCACATGTCTGACATCCTTCAATAGCCATGTATTCCCATTCTACATATTAATTTGAACATAACCTTTTCCAACTATGTTGCAAGGCTCATCATCACTAAGAAAAACATGTCCAAAATCCCCTTGAACATAATCAACGAAATAATGCCGATGTGGAGTAGCATGGAAAAAATCCCCTGAATTTAAAACCCAAGATTTAGCAATATTATTCAAAGAAAGAATCAAATAATCCCGACAAACATTAGTTGTTACCACATTTTCCTCCTTGTTTTCTTCATATTGTTTCTTCTTATCTCGAAGCTCCCAACATTCCTTCTTTGCATGCCTATACTTTCCACAGTGCCAACATACCATCTTGATTTTGGATTTTGACCTTGCCTAATCTTTCAATTTTCCATGGCTTTCTCTATTCTTTTGTCGCCCTCTAGTTTCCACTTCCAAAGTGTTCCCTGAAGTAGAAGACTCCATAAAGATTTTTCTTCCAATTTTCTCACTTAGAATCACCCATGCAACATCCTAAAACTTTAGCTTTGAGTTAGTTGGAAATGAGTTTCTTACCACCATTACTGTGGGTATTCCAAATCTTAGGTAAAGAGCACAAAATTAATAAATCCCACTTCTTCATCAAATTCTATCAGAACCAAAGTTAGCATATTCACAACCATGTTAAAATAATTTAAATGTTCTGCTACTGAACCATTCTTAGACATCCTCATATTAAACAATTTTTTCATTAAAAATGTCTTGTTAGAGGGAGAGGATTTTTCATATGACTTCCCTAATGCATCCATGAGTTCTTTTGTATTCTTTTGCTTTGAAACATTAAATGATACCGAAGATGCAAGACACAACCAGAATGTTCCAAGTGCCTTCCTATCCAGTGAATCTCACTTCGCATCCGTTATGCTCAAGGGTTTGTTCCCTTTATCACACAACAAAATATAAAGATCCTTTTGATAAAGGTAATCTCCCATCTGCATCTTCCAAAGACTAACATTTTGCCTGTTCAATTTATCAACCCTTGATCTTCCATCATCTGTCATAGCTCCCACTGAAGCTAAAACTTTACCCGCAATTTAAAACTTCAGCAAACCAAACCAGGCTCGATACTAATTGTTAGCAAATAAGGGATAAAATATGCCAAACAATCCCATAGAATCACAATAGTAGAAACTAATATGTAGAAAATATTACAGATTTTAAATAAAAGTGTAGAAAATAAAAGAAAAAAACACAGAGACAATATTTAACGTGGTTCACTCAATTTGGGCTACGTCCACCAAGAATCACTTTCTCAAGTTTTATTACAAGCCCCCCTTCTCTCAATACAATACCCAGATCTGTTTAGAGTTCTGCTCAACAAACTCTCCTGAATTCACACTTGAACTCGCACACATTTGCAATGTTACATAAACCCTGTCATATGCACAAAAGCACATCAAATATGCAACTTCTTAAGCAACTTTACAATACCTTGGGTACCAAAACCATGGGCCAAAATCACCCCTTAAACCTATGGGTAAAAAATCCCGCACATATGAGAAGAGCACGTTTCTTGAGATATCAAACACATTTTTTAGGCCAAAAAAATTCTCGAGGGCTGCCGCCCTGACCCCCTCGGGGGCCTAGCTCAGCCTCGAACCCCGGTAAAAAATTGTGCAGAGTGTAGAGTACTTTTAGTGTACAATATTTAACAGCCCACACATAAAAACAAGCTCCACAACATAACAAGACCTTCTAACCCAAAAAGACCAAGATCCGAGCAGATGAGTAGACACATGTGCCAAAATCATTCATTGGCACTTGGGACACTCCTTCCCTCCCCGGGAGCTTCATCCCATATATTCCTAGGTTTCGAAGCCTTGGAAATACATTTTGACACTATTTCCAACCTGTTCTAGCAGATATTTTGTACAAAATGAGCTAAGTCATATTTCTCCCTTCATTTGCTTAGGGTGTTACATATTTGAATATTTATTTCTTGCATGTTATTAGATATAATCACACGAATATCATTTACTATAGAAAGTTTCTCTGAATTAAGGTTTAATTCTAATTAGGATAAATCACCAACAAAACACTCAACAAAATCCTCATGAAAATTGTTGACCAAGCTGGTAAAAATTAACATCTCCAAATCCCATTTGCCTTATAGGCATATCATACCTGGTTTCGATCTCCTACAGGCACCACTCCCTTCTCCCTATTATACGGCACTGAAGTCATCCTTCCTCTCGAAATCCAAATCCCATATTTATGGGTTTCTCTCAAAGACTTCATCCCTGATGAAGAATATCGTCAAGAAAATTTATCACAACTTGAATTGTTAGATGAAAATCATCTAACCACCTTTGAACATATCAATGTATATCAAGAACAAATCAAATGAGATTACAAAAAACATTTCAAACAACGTGAATTCAATGTCGGTATTTTGTTCTAAAAAACCATGTCACTAATATGGAAAGGAGAAAATGTGGAAATTTTACTCTGAAGTGACTTCGACCGTATATTATCACTCATAAATATGGGTCCAAGGCTTATCATTTATCTTCCTTGATGGTAAACATGAAAAGGATCCTCTTAACACACTGCACTTATGGTCGTTCTACTGTTAACTCATCAAATTATGAGACCTTAGTCAAAATACGATCTCTATCTATAAACTCACACGTCTCATCATCTTTGTAATGATTTATAAATATGTGGCCATCCATCAACATACCTGTTATGACCTTAAATATGGGCATCACAACTCTAATCATAGCATCTTCTTCATAGAAAAGTTCCATGCGCACAGCTAGGGAACCCTGTTATCATTACTCACACCATCCCCCTATCTTATCCTGACTAGCATGACAAGGACACACATGTAGCTTGCACATTTACCTTTATCCCCTTCTAAAGTGGTTACTATACGCACCTGATTTTGCATGTGCTACATTGTTAGAAAAACGGTTACAAAAGTCCCTAGTGATGATTCATGTCCTTTCATAAGGTGTTCAAGTTCCTAAGCTGATCCGTAGTATATATTTGTCACCTAGATACCTTTACTTAGCTTTCTCACGTTTTTTCTAGTTTTCCATTCATTTCTTCACATGTTTTGGCCTTTACTGCCAAGACCTTCGCCCTACATAGGGCGACGGTCCTTCGCAATTTTTCTAAAATCCTTCATGCGTGTTTTTAACATGTGACGTTTCACTTAACTTGACTTTTAGGATGTGTTTGTGAACCAAATTTCCTAAAAATAGTCTTGTTTGCATGGTATTTCTTCCCTCTTCTATTTTTAAATATATTTAATTAGTTGAACTGCCTCTTCACCCAATAATTTGGCACTCCAAGGATGCCTTGTGTATGAAGGCACATCCCAGCCAATTCCTATATATTCAATGCTTGTATTCAAACAAATGTCCTGAGAATTTTGTGTATCTTACACAATATTGCTGCCACAATCCTGCTGGAAATTGCATAGCCAAGCTCTGTTCACTTGTGTTATCTCTCTTCCACCTGCATTGTAACCAAACTACCTTCAAGCTACCATTACTCAAGCGCCTTCTCCTATTGTTTCCTTTGCATTCCCAATTCCTTGGACTCATATGGACACACAAATAAAGAAAGGGATAAACTGAGCGAACAAATCACTACACATCTGGATTTACCTTTGTTATGTGAATTTAGGTTGGATTTTTTGTTTGATTTCCTTCATTCCCGTAATTTATCATTGTTACGTCATATCAAATAGAGTAGAAATCAATCTCCTTTCATTTGCAAGTAATTAGTTAATTTCTAAGAGGGTTTAAATCATTAATAGTAGCTCTCGGTGACGAATCCTCTTCTTCCCATCCCTGTGGATCTAAAGGAGAGAATATCTGTAGTAGGTTGTCTACATATCATAGATTAATTGGAAAATTTCTTGTTTTATGTTAGCATACACTTAGCACAGGTGAATAACCACACCAGTTATTTTGCTTGTTTAGTTTTAGTGTAGAAGTAAATTTGATTATTTGGAATAGAAGCAAATTGTTGTTTGTAATCGTAATATTTCAGTCTTGTGATTTGTTTAGATTAGTTTTCTTTCAGCAATAACATAGATTGTTAGTTACATCTTAGTTAATTTGGACACTTCAAACTAGATCAACACTTAGATCCAAGTTAGGCAAACAAACTATAGGGAATTTACATTACCCATTCATAGCCTCTAAATATCCCTTTGCCAACTCAGCTACCAAGAGATCACACTACCAGATCTTAGTTATCGATCCTCCTATAGTTAGCCACACACATTCAACATTGGCTGCTTCGGCATGACCTCGGGGTCGAGTGCGGTTGAAGGTTGCATGTCAATTTTCATCTGTACAGCTACCAAGGGTTTCCCTCATCTCAAATCAAAATATTTATGGGATGAATGCAATCAAAATATAAACCAATCCCTCGAAGGATGAATATTAAAAATAAAATCATGTCAAATGAAGTTGTAGACCATTCCCTCGAAGGATGGTTACAATGAAAATAAAAAATTCGATAAAATTGTAGACTTCTCCCTTAAAGGACGGCTACTCAATAAGAAAACACAAAAAGGACTTCCCATATTGATCAGTCCCCACATCAAAAATGGCTTCCCATATCGATCAACTTCATATAAAAGAGAAAAATTAATAAAAAGAAAAGAAGAAACCATCCTAGGAAAGCTTCCCACATCAATTAACATTCACATCAAACGCAAGCTTTCGCATCATTCGGCTTGTTTAAAATACAAAAATTTGGGGTAAATCCTCAAAAACTATCATGAAGAACACATTTACCCATGCTTGTTACACACAAACCTTGTTTGTGTCATAAAAGGATAGATACCACTATATCACATTCATCAATGATCCTAGTATGATTAAGCACTGTGAGTCATGTGTTGACACCTAACATAGGTTGCATGTGTAGTATCATACATATAAATCAATTTACCATCATACACTATATGTGTCTAGAATAGTAAAGAATTAATCATTTCACATTCTGTTTCTATCCATCTATAGTGCATTAATCAAACAAAAAGATCACCATCTTTCCCAAACACATCTAACAACATACATCTATAACTCATATAATCAAAATCATCAACTAAAACATCATCGCTGACTACATTTATCACATTACAATCATTACAAAACTTAAAATATAACTCAAAACATCAAAACCATGCATATATAAATCAAACATCATCAAAGGCTGCAATAGTGTCATATGTCATAAAAGTGTATATTCATCATCGATAAGGGCTTCAAAAGATCCTCATATATCAAAAATATATACATCAAAATCCATCTACAAAACTATCTCGTAAATTGAATGTCCTTCAATCTGAGACACTCGCAAGCACTATTCCTCTGGTCATCATTTCGGCCTCGGGATGGTCCCTTGCCCAGATCTCTAGGTGGCTAACCCACACTTGTGCCACTATAAACAATAACCTACTATCATTAAGACAAATATACAGTATAGTGAGGCTCATCTGGAAGTTTCTGCCTCACTATATCCTCATAATAGCATAGCTCATCACATAAGGCCTAGTAGTTCGCCACACTTACATCACTTGGTGCTCTCATCTAATCGTTAGTCCTGGCCTTGGATACTTGTAGCTCAGCACCAAACACTGAAGGACCTATTACTCTATAGGACTTTTGTAAGGCCTCTCTATCATGCATGTATCTATCTCTGCCAGCTCTAGCCTGTGTAACCTCTACCTAAACAACATGAGCTACTGGCTCAGCCCGTCTCGCTCACCAGTCACTGTGTCCATCTCGGCTACTAGTGTGGCCCGCTCAGCTACTCACGAAGCCCTCTCAGTCTCCAAACTTGTTATAGTGGCCTCCAATAAAGCTACCATATCCTCTTCATCTCTTCGCCCCACCACCCTCCTGAGGTACAACCTCTACACAAGCTTGTACCCGCTTGTCAAACCCACCCACCTACCTCAACACATGTCGGTCTCTATCGCCTCTGCACACCTCTAACTTCCTCCATCTCACTTAAATTATCAAATTATATTTTCTTTGTATCTTATATTCTCAAGTTGCAATGAACCAAATGAGCCTCCAAATAAAATTTTATATCAAAAAAATTCCACCCAGGTTGATCGATCAAAAAATTAGGCTAATTGTCACAGATTCTGTCAAATCATCAACGTTTCCCCTCCCCTTTATCCAAAACACCATAAATTGGCCTATAAGCCTCACCAAACTATCATTTTTATCATTCATTTCCAAAATAGCACATTTTTCAAGTATGTGCTTCCTTTTTAGGCTCAAGACCCTTTAAAAATAAAAAATCAACAAATTTATACAAAGTTTTCCTTTATCAAATCCATTTCTGATTTTGTAGCCATCAGGTAAAATTTTCCCTTGATGTCGTTAAGTCACATGTCTATAGGTCGAGAACCTATTGGTTCCCCTATCATTTGACTTCACGGTCCCATAATCCCACCTTTATGGCAACATCCTTTAACAAGCTTTCATCTCTTGACACATCGTGGATACCATATGCTTTCGGGAAATTTTTCATGTAGCCATTTCCTATGAATCATATGTCTATAGGTTGAGAAACCTTTGGTTCCCCTATCACTTGAATTTCCAATTGCATTAAATCCACCTTTGTGGCGATTTGTTTTCATGCCTAGTCTTGGGAATCTTAAATAGAAACACAACATCACACAATTCTATCTCATCTAGTAACCTAGTCAAATTGGTCACCATTACACTTTGTCACAATAACACCTAGTTTGAGGGGGATCACCTCTCCAACATCAAATCAGATCATTCCACTTATTTTTGTCTAGCAGCTTGCTTATCCCAAATCACTTGACAAAAAGGGGAAAATGTAGACACTTGTTACCTAGATACATCCCTCACGTCCTCATTTGAAAATCATAAAATATATCTCACTATCCTAAACCATGACTTCAACCCCAGTAAAATCACATTCTACCCCCTGTAAATCTCATTTACCTATCTTAAACCTCCCTAGCCACACGCAACCCATATAAACCCATTTTTATCATAGTCATCTAACCTATTAAGCCCCCAAACCCTCCCTAACCATTTCCACTCGCATCTAAGCCCTAAAACTTTATTTGGAAGTGGTTAAAACCACTTCTAAGAAGGTATTCCCCACATTTTCTAGATCACCAACGACTCTAACAGAATCACCAACGATTATTAAAGCAACCCCAAACCTCCTTGAAACAGATCTTTAGACATTTGTATCGAATCTCTCACTCACTTGAGACCTAGATGACATCAAGACAATCACCCTGACATCTTCAAAACTTTGTTAGGCCTTTGGAGAAATCAAAAAATATTGCAAGGCTTCTCCAACTCTATCAATCCATTTTACATAGACAAGGTAAGTATCTCCATCTAATCACATTTCAATTTCCTTAACCATTATTTACAAGCCTAAATAAAATAAACCTTTTAATCAAGTGTTTTGTATCCAATTTACATATTATTAAAGAGTCTACCTCTTTCACAACAATTACCAGTGATTTATTTGAATTTCCAACGATTCAAGCTAAATTGTCGGCGATTATACAGATCACCAACAATCTTTGTCATTATTTCCCTTTTCATCACATTTGTCAATTTTCAGTCAATATCATTTTGTTTTCTATCTATTTTTCTTGTCTACAAGTTATTTTTCTATAGATGATTATATCTGGGCAAGCACATCCCATCACTAGCATATACAACCTTCCCATAGTTCAACATCCCTTTGTTTGGGAATAGTTTGACATTGCATGAACTCAGCTTATGTGCCATCACCTTGACACCAAACGTTGAGGACATCAAGAATCAACTTGAAGTTATATGTGAAGAACAAGATGCAACGGAACATGCCTAGTTCAAGTACTTCTTGGATTTTGAGCTCATTGAATCCCTTACTTAAGCCACCTTTGATGTGGAACATGATATTTCTATCCCTCTATATCTCTATTCATCCTTATATTATCAATTCTTATCTTATTACCATTATCACTTAATTTTAAAAATGAGTTGACGCACTTCAAGGAAGCCCATTAGTTCCTGGGATCTTCCTTTTCTAAGAAACTCGTCAAATCTCTATCTAACATCTATCTTGTTTAGTTATCTTTGCATGCATATTTTCTCATTCACCGGGAGGAGTAATCCCCTGCATCTTTTGCATGTATCCAGCCTAAAATTGCATTGTTAGCATAGGTATCATTAAACCATGTTGTCTTCCGAGTTTTTGTGGTTTATCTTATAATTGACTAACCCAAATTAACCTAAAACAATGAAATTTTTAAAACCATGTCCATAATTGGAATTTATAGGTTTTGAAAAAAATGTGTAAACCTTTCTATATCAAAAAAAATCACATGCACTAGTTCTCTTGACTACATGTTAAAATAATTTATCTATCAACCTTGGAGCTCCATTATCCAAAAAAATATGGATACTATTAAGGAACCCCAATGTATTTTCTCATCCCAATATTGGATGATAGGTTCCCATATTTGGAACTTCTTGTTCGTGGCTGTGTTAGAGTCATAACAAGGCGTATTTAAAGAAGCAAGTTTTTGAGGCATTTAGGAGCAAATTGGGTCTTCGGAGTAAATTAGAAATCTGTCCGAATTTCTAAGATGCTCCTCGTGAATGTATTATTTTCCTATTTTGGAGTTTTTCATGATATTTGTTTGTGTAGCGGAAGTCACTGGAAGGATAGGAACAATAGGGATAAGCTTGTGCAAGTGCTTCGGGAAGGTGAAAGACAAACACTAAGCTCCATCAGGGTCTTTCAAAGGTTTGAAGACACAACATTGTAGGTCATGGATTTATTTTTGTCAATTGTAAGTTTGATTGTACTTACAGTTTGAGCAAAATTTAATAGACTGGTTTGCATGAACCTGGAGACGTAGGTAGTTGCCGAGCTCTGTAAACAATTTTGGTGTTGTCTCTTCATCTTGATTTTACATTCTGATTTTCTGAGATATTTTCCGCATTATTAAATCAGATTTAATTTAGAATATGTATTTTTATAATCAATTATGACATGGGGAAAAAATTGGAAAAAATGAAAGTTGGATTATTTGATTGAATGATTGATTTTGTGAAGCTGAAAACCAGTTCTGAATTAGTCCTAATTCAGTTTAAAATCAGATTCTGATCAGCTTTGGATTCATTAAATCATAAAACTTGATGAATTTAAAAAAATCTGTGATTAAAAAATTACAGAGTAGAGGAATATCTACCTATTTATGGATCAATCTCACTCCTCAACTCTTCAAAAAAGTTTTTTTAATACAAATTAGCTCTCACACTGTAGATATGAGATCACCTTTTTCAAGGACAATTGTGTAATGGAAACAATGTAAAGGGTGTTTGGTGTATGCAAAACCCAATGCAAAGAGGATCTTTGCCAACAGGCTGAGCTGAGCCAATTCAACCCTACACCCAGACTCGATGCAAAATGGCTATAATTGAAATCTCAAGGTGGCAAGGAAGCTCGCCAATATGAGCAATGCATGATTTTGTAGACTTTAAAATATCCAGTTGACCTCATACCAAAACACCTATTCAATGCAATGTTTGTAAAGAGTGGAGATGAATTTGAGAATGAGGGTGCCTCAGGGATCTCCCTCCTTTTTCTCTCTTGCAAAAAAATGATAAATAAATAGTGCAACATAAAATAGTACGGTATCTTGTCCTGATTTATGCATGGCCATAACCACAACATTCAAATATGAAATGAAATTAGAGGAACAAGAGAGGTTAGAGATGCTTACCTACATGAAGGTAGTATTTACACATTAACTTCCTCCCAAGGTTGGAAACAATTTATGAGAGAGAGTTTAAGTGGGGAACCAAAAGTGAATAAGAAGAATACCTATGAACACACTTGATTAAAGACTCCAATGACTCCAAAGGTTTGGTAGACCATGAAAAGTACAACTCCCTTGATTTTAGATCCTAAGTTCTAACTACCTAATGCTCTACTTCTACACTCCAAATAAGACAAATAAGACCAACATCAAGACCTTCTAAGCTTTTAGAACATGTTTTGTGAGTGCTAGCAGACCAAATGTGTGATGATGTGATGTGAGAAGGACGCTCAATGATGTAGTATAAATAACTTGATGAATGCATTAATATTTTGTGCTATCTCGACGATATTGACCATGGTCGACGTCGTTGGCTATGTAAAAACACTAACCTAATGGCATCGACAATGGTCGATGTTGTCAGCAAGGGAAATCTACTCAGTAGACAACAGTGACCATGGTCGATGCTCTTTTGGAGAGAAATGCAGGCATGGAAAATCCAAGAAAGCAAGTGAAACTAACTGGAAGATAATCTAGAGTGCTAAGGAAGATAATAATGAAGGTGTGAGTGTGTTGAAAGTAGGTGTAAGAGAAGACACATGGTGTAATATGGTTACAGTCTTTCCATTTTCCTATTTTACAAGGTAGTTAGGATCTGACACATGGCATGCAATGAAGATGCTCTAACATGGCTTGGTGCAGGATGTGCCATCTACCCCACCACTTGGTAACAAGGTGTTGATAAGAAAATGCTGAGGTAAAACAGTCTCAAGAATATATGTGGTGACAAATGGTATGTAAATAAGCGGGGTGCAAGTGTGATGATGTGTGGAAGAGATGTGTCGTATTGCACTATTGTGAGGTAAACTATACACACTGCAGAGTCTTGTGTGGCATTGCAGAAGTAAAATCAATGTGGAATGGTTTTCACAAGACCATAAAAGCTACAAGTTGTGCAGTACTTGTAGAAAACTGTAGGAGATGTGTGAGTTGTTAAGCAAACTACAAGAGATGCAAAGGATTATGCAGGTAAAAGCTCCATGGTGTCATGGGACTTAGTGAATGATGTTAAGTTTTGGGAAATCTAAGAGAGTAGGAATCTACATAAAGAATCATGTGAAAGGTTACACTCAATGCCGTGAGCTTGTATACTTTCTGGATATGTTGTAAAGATAATCCAAGTTATAAAAGGAAGTAATCTACATGGGATGCCATGAAGAGTTGGATCATCATTATGCACTCTCATGATGTTATCTCCTTGCTACCATATGCTAACAAGGTGTATGTAGGCTGCACAAGAATCAAAATTGATAAACATGTTTATTTTCTTGAATGGGTTGTTTCTTTAGGGTTCCACTTAATCGATTGAATTAAGGGAATAGTTTAAGACTCAACTATAACATGAAAATAAGGAGGGCATATGCACAATATTCATATGAAGGGTGAAAACCATTTCTTTCAACATGTATAATGAATTCTGAAACTCTAACAAAATCAAATAAATAATTAGAAAAATATCAAAGATTTATTAAGTAAATTTAAATTTCCCACAAAAGGAAGATTGCTAATATCCTGATTAGCTACTTCCATAACATTGTCATCAAAAAAATAGGTGGACCAAAATAAGTAAATTTTTCTGTCAATTTTCTTAGCATTACAGTAAAGAGCTGCAGGCACATCGAAAATGGTGATTTCAGAGCTCTGAAAATAGCTCAAAAGAATTCATTCCATTCGTAAAGGAGAGGGAAGGTTCGTTGGATTTTATCTCGAAATAAAATCCAACCTCATCCAAACGAAAAACTTGTAATTCAAACTGTTAGCTGTCTACCAAGTTTTAAAGAAACTGGCCTACAGAAATTGTGAAAATTATTCCAGACTTTAGAAATTGTGAAGATTCTACAGCACCAAGCTCATCATAAGCCAAAAAATAATCAATTAAACAGAATTGAAAGAAATACACCTGTCAATATATACAAAACAAACACGAGAAGTAATCAATGTCTCATAATGCTGCTGATATAAAAGTTATATCTTTATCAACATCATGAAACCACTGTTAATTCACCATATAAAGATTTAAAAACTTTAATAATCTGAAGAGAATATATATTCTTCATGGGGAATCAGCTATGAATGTTTTTCCATTAAATAAGTCGGTTGTTAACCATATATACGGATAAAGATTTCATGGAATTTTCTGTTAACAATAATTTAAACGTATGGAAATATGTTTGCTATTAGTAACAAGAAAAGAAAATCATAAATAAATGGCTTGAATGATTTCTTGACTAGTAAAAAACCCAAAAACACAATTATGGAAAAGCAGAGAAAAGATCGTTTGATATTCCTCAATCTGGGAAGATAAATGCTATGTCGCTGTTCACATCCATTACTTTTTATATGCCATTATGTTTTGTCATATACATTTTTCTTTGCATAATGATGTTTTGGAATAGTGGTGGAACCTCAACCTAAATTGGTGACTAAACTTGCTCCATTTTTTTCCCAAAGACTTGACCAACAATGTCCAAATTCAATCTCTCTTGCAAATGGATAAATACACCCACACTAAGCAAAACTTGTAATTGTGAATTATCAACCAATCATATTACATAGATGACAAGCTATCTAGTTTATACACAACTTACTTATAAGAATATTGCTTTGACAAGATGTGTTTGTTACGAGTACCAAGATAAGGAAATTGTGAGAATGTTGTTTGAAAGATGAAGCAAGACTAAAAAAGGTAAATTTTTAACCATATCCATCCCTCAGAGACCAAAGATAATGTAACATTTAATTGTTAAGGATTAACCATAAAATAAAATCAGGAGAACTTTGTAGCATTAATCATGCAGGAAATGCCACATGATCTACTTTGAATGCAATGCAGCTATTAAGTCAAGAAGGCTCAATAATTGGCTTGAAAATTGGATCATCTTCAGGTGATGGTTCTTCGCCGGCAGCTTTACATAGGATCTTCTTCAGGTAATGGTTTTGTCTTAGCTTCCAAACCAGGTGCCATGCTGCACTCTAGATATGACCAGCTTCTCCATAGCTTTACATACACTACTCACCAAATACAAATATACAAAAGAGATAATCAGTATGATACAGAGGGTGATTGTCACCAAATAAAACCCTTGTGTTCTCTGTGAATTCCATTGAGATATATGGCTCAATAATGTAGGATTCCAATAAACCTGTTATCCCAACTATTTTAAATTAACAACTAAATGATAAGGAGGATTGGAGGCTATGATATTAATTTTTTGGCCTATAGTATTGTCCGTTGGCTTATATTTCAAAATGTGTTCCCACAGGCTTTCCTGTATACTTTGATACCAACAATTGTGACTGCAACTATGTCTGTATTCATATATTTATAAATATTACACAACATTTCAATGCCTAGGTATTCAAAGAGATGTATCTCCTTAAATTTGTGTGTCACATGAAAAGTATGTAATATCATTGCTGATGGATTTTCCAAATTGTATGGATTCTGGAAAATCCAATTCAATTTCATAGATATGCCTTCTGATATACCTAATGCAATATCACTACTTTTGCGTTCACTATGAAGACTTGTGTTAAGGATGGCAATTTTAGTGGAAATTCTGTTTGACGTAGAAAATCATTTGAACAAGCATTAAAATTCAGTGGTTGATAAAGTGGATGTCTATGAGAGGGAAGTGGATGTCTATGGTAGATGAATATGATCACCTACAGATTATGAGTGATGATGATCAAGACTTTCTCATAATTAGAAGACTAGATTACATGTTTAAATCAAACAAAATCACTTAAACCAACAAGCAAACAAAACATTTACAAACAAAAAACAACACAAGTAGTTAGAGGCTATATCAATGTTTATAGGCAGCACAAACATAACTACATAAAACACAGCATGGAACAACAAAAATAATTAGAAGCCCAATAATAACCATGCACATACCCTCTGTTGTTCCCCTGAAAGATCATCCATACATTCAATTAGAAACTCAAGATTCTTTCCAACAAAAGGGTTTGTGGACAATAGGCACCCTGTTTTAGGAAAAACAAAATGGGCAGTCAATAACATCTACAAATCAAAGCCCGACAATAAATTTAATTAATCCCTTAATGCAAACAATAATGAATTGACTGAATATTACCAGAGTCATACAGACTTGGGTAACCAGTGAATTAGTTTCTAACTCCTTTATTATAGCACTGACAAGTGTAGAGTTTGAAATTTTAACCTGCAGTTACATTAGGACCAAAATAATTAAATCTAGTTACATGATTGATATAGGAGAAGCCTGTGACTAAATTAGAATTGGATCAAACCAATATCAATTGAAATCCATTGATCTAGGATTAAATACATGGTTAGAATTACCTACCTAATTTTTAAAATTTTCTTAACTCACCACATACATCAAAAGCTTCAAGCAACCTGTAGAGATTAAATTAATTTGCAACAACACTTTTTCTTTTGGCAGAGACACTCCTTTCAGTTCGTAATTTTCTTTATCATCTCCCCACTTTCTAAAATTAAGAAATGGGAGTATAAACAGTGAAGAAACTGCAACATCTTCTTTTCTGGCATAGATTACTTGATTGGGGAAGCCACCTCGCATTCTGTTTTTGGCCTCTGACGCTTTCTGGTATGCATTCTTTCTCTCACACTCACCCAGCTCTTGATGTTTCAGGACCAGCCAAAATGTTATGCTTAGGCAAGATTAACTAGACTAATGTACAAAAACACGTTCGAGATAAGTAAAACACTTTTATGCAAAAATGCATCTTCTATTTAATATACAGAATACGGAAATTTTAGAAGTGTGAAAGAGAATAGAAAGGGTAAGTGAAATATCTTGACGTAATTGCAATTTTAAGTTGTATTTGATGTTTAGGATTTTCCGTAGTTACTAGGAAACTCTACTATAGGGGCAAGGACTGTGGTTGCCAGGAAACTATACATTAGGGACAAGGACCTCATCCTTATACTCTTATAGACTTATCCATTTAATCAGGTACCTTGATTTGAATGGCATCTTCATCCCTGACACAGAACCTCTACCCTAATGTCTCCAAATAACTATGGCAGAATTTCCTGCTTTCAGCATCTATATTGACTAAATGATTGCATTTTGCATTTAAAAGTGATTAGAACATCAAGTGGGTTGTGTTCTAATGGTGCATATGATGGTGTAAAAGGCGTTGCCTAGTCATCCATTAAGGTGAAAATATCAGGAGATAACAAGTGATAAGGGATGAGGCCGAGATCATGCTCCAGGCGAATTTGGTTGAATGAAAGCCCTCATTCCTGTACAGCTAATCCTAAGAATTCTGTGCACCTAACCCGTGCAAGCTTTGGATTCAATTAAAAAATGACTAGAACAAAAATATATTTACAAATGTAAATTACCATAAAATGTAATCACTGCCAAAAATTCTGTGAAAAGAACATTTAAGCTGAAAATGAAAGTTATACTTGGAATTGTAAGGATAAAATTTCTTCTAGGTCTAAAACTGGCAATATATTGTAATTCTTAGTTGGATTCATGCTTATGTATTTCCTGTGATGTCCAGATTTCAGGATCTGATGCAGAGACATACTAAAAATTCATCCAATAACAATAGTTAGATCAATCATTTGTCAAATTTATCAAAATAACATCTTTTGTCTTGTTTTCCAAGCAGCTTGAACCGTGCTCAAAAGGCTAAAATGAAATAAATCAATTAACCAAGGGCTAAAACATCATCAAACCTTATAGATTACATCAATACACCATGTCATATCACTTCAACAAGTTTCAAAAGTTCATTTTTCATCATTTTCCTTGTAAACCTCACCAAGTCCTTGTAGCCCTTCAAAAACACAAAATACAAAGATTTATTCGTCACTGGTAAGATTTTTGGGCATCCATTAATCTCATTAGCGTGCATGTCCAGTTTCAGAGACTAACTCTCTTTACATTCAAAATTATTCTCAAATTATCCTTTTCTATCAGATCACACAACTAGCCTTGTTTTCATACAAATCACTTTGTCTGGAGATAACCACAAGTTTCCAGGAAAGACTAAAATTTGTTCTAAGTACCCATTTTCCTCCTCCCACTTTAGGGTAAATTTCAAGACCTATCTCTTTTCTCCATGCTCCCAACTCGAATTGCTTCCTTTTTGCTAGGTTTCAAGTAGGTCACCTAGGGTTTCAAGTCATTTCTAGTGTTTAGTACTTTTCACTTCACCCAAGCTCTAAGATCACCTTATTCCACCTATTTTACCCTTGTTCATGTTATCTTCATCCTCCGTATGCTTCCTTATCCCTTTTTTGGTCACCTTACAAGATTTGGCCTTTTAGGCTTCTTTAATGGTCTTGAACTAAACAACCTAACTTGGCTCTGTTTTTCTTACTACCTTTCCTTTCCAAAATCCTATCTCACTGCTCCTCATCACTCCATTTCCCTCTTTAGTCTTATCAATAACTTTACACTTTCATACCATTACTTGTTTTCTCTCCTAAGGTTCTCGACATTAGCTTAATTGTCTTAAATCGGAGCAACATTAGACTTCTCAACAACTTAATGGTTCCAAGGCCTAGTGATGCTTCCTAGAGTCTTTACATCACACTATTTCACTCCTAACAACTTGAATTCATTACTTCACTCATAAATATCTACAGTAAACAATCATTCTTTCAATTCTCAAAATTGTCACAGTTTACCCAGACTGTACCTTTACTTTTATTCTCCCAACCACTTAGAGTACTAACTTGTACAATATTTATTGAGACTTCTTAGAGACTCCTTTACATCTGTACTTATCTCTTCAAACTCCTTTTAGACTCTTTAAGGTTCTAATAAATTCAAAGTACTTTATCTAGATCTCCAAGACTCTGCATCAACTCTACCAGATATGTGCATGTACTTCTTTGCATTCTTACCCACTTTAGAGTTTCCATTATCAATTTTTACCTTCACAACACCTCTAGACTCTTATCAAGACTTCCATGTTTTCCACAACCCTCCTAGAATATCCAAAGAACTAACTTTCCAATCATATCTTCCCTCAAACCTCAAAACTGTGCTTGAACACTGTCACCCTGTGATTTAGTTTCTTGACACCCATATTGAAGGTTCTTGAATTTGGTTAGTGAATTCAAAAATTTCTTATCTCTTTTCACGGTTTTCACAACCTCAAGCATGCATTGAATCCTTCAATAAGATCTTTTACCCTCCTAGGTTTTTAAAGTTGTCAGTTAAGACTGAGTTTTGCCATTCACTTCATCAAAATCCCTTCAAACACTTTGAGGCTTCATAATCATGATATTTCTCTCAATATTTCCTTATCATAATGCATCAAATATCTTATTAAATGCTTGATACCATTAAGTGGATTCATTTATATTTATTTTCTTATTCTTGATCCCTAGAACAGGGTATATGCAGACTGTGTGAGTTTTTGAGGGTTAAATCAAATTAGTTTGATTGCTCAACTTCTTTAGTAACTTATCATGGTCCAGACAGGATTGGAATCAATCTGCATCTTCCTTTATAAATTTCCTCTTTATGATATGAATTAAAATTCATCACTTAATCAACTATTTCTCTGTTCAACAATGATCACAGTTCAGATATTTTAACTTCTCATACATAAGAGTGATACCTCAGGACTATTATAGTATGCACAAAGGAGAACAATCAACCTTGTTTCTTCACACAATATATACTTACTTAACACAACCAATGACCTTTCATTCATTCAATGTCTCCACAAACCCTTACCTCTTATACTAACCTGCACAAGACTGTTCTTAGCATATCAAGCACTCTTCAAGCCCTTCTAGGTGACTGTACACACTCTTTGTACTTGAGACAACAAGGATTCATCATTTACATATAAGAAACATTCACAAATTCATGTTATTCAATGCATAACATTAAATCAAACTAATGCACACAATATTGCCTTCAAGAAGCTCTTTATTAAATTGATGACTTGGATCATGCACAACTTCATGAGCCACAGGCTTGGTGTCCCCAAGATTTCACCCTGAAATCTGGGACTACCCCTTTTTAAATTTTTCATTCTTTTCAAGTAACGGGTCGTGTTTTTATCTTTTGTTTTGCTTGCAGTTTCTCACATTGCTCAAACGTGTTCCCAGGGAGTTATTAAGCCAAGTTCGTCAAATACCCACATGCAAAAGCTCACTCAATTTCTTCACTAGACTTTGTCTGAAAGTGTTTTATTTCTTTTTATATTAAATAAATAAAGTTATTTTAAAAATAGATTGAGCTAAAATTAAAGAATTTGGGTTATATAAATCACTTCATCCCATCATTGTTACCACACCAGTATTACTTTCACCTTAAAGTGGAGCATTCACCCAAGGGAAGAATTTTACAGATTTGCTAAATTGGAGAATTCTTTTTGAGCAATTGCCCTAAGCTTCTTTCAAGTATTTTTTTATTTATTTATTTCTTTTGTGTTTTGTTTTTGTTTTTCTCCGTGTTTCATCTGGAAATTCCTTGTGGCCTTTTCTTTCTTCCTGCCAGATCTAGTTCAATTGCCTGGGGTTTTGAAAAGCTATCCAGTGCTTTTAATTGCCAATCAATTTGTCTATCAAAGCTTGTATTTGAAGGTAAGCGGATCAAACAAGAGGAAAGTTCAGGATTTTTGCCTTGTCTAAGGTTTAATCTAGGTTGAATGATTAAACAGATCGTGGATCTGGAAGAGTTTGTCTTCCTTTTGTAGAGCAGCCATGGCCAAGGAAGAAAAAGCAACATTTTGGAGGGTCGTTCAAGGGGCAAAATCACTCAGGCAATTGCGTCAAGGATCAAAGCAGAGTCTTCTATTACAAATCGTGGAATTCCAGCAACTATTCTTCCAAAAATCAACACAATTCTTTAAAGAGGAAATCACTTAAGTTATCGTGGTTTTTAGTAGCATGTCTTCTTGATTTCCATGCAAATTCTAAGGAAGGAAAAGTCAGTTAAATTCATCTTGAATTTTCATGCCTTCCTCCTTGAAAATCAATGCAAGTCTTTAGTGCAAAACATGGATATTGGTTGCCTTCCTCTCTGATTTTCCACGTTACCTTCCCACTTGGAATTTTACAGCGGTCTTTAAAGTGCAAGTCATGGTTTTTAAAACTTTTTTACATTAATACAAGCTGCCTTCCACCTTGAAAATTCACGTGAATGTTAGAAGAAGAAGTTTAAGTGCAAATCGAGATTGTTAGAGCTGCCCTCCATGTCTTATTTTCATGCTGCTCTTCCACTCCAACTTCCACGCAAGTTTAAGTGCAAATTGAGATTTTAAGAGCTGCCCTCCATGTCTTATTTCCACGCTGCCCTTGCACTCCAACTTCCATGCAAGTTTAAGTGCAAATCGAGATTTTAAGAGCTGCCCTCCATGTGTTATTTTTACGCTGCCCTTCCACTCCAACTTCCACGCAAGTTTAAGTGTAAATAGAGATTTTAAGAGCTGCCCTCCATGTCTTATTTTCACGCTGCCCTTCCACTCCAACTTCCACACAAGTTTAAGTGCAAATCAAGATTTTAAGAGCTGCCCTTCATTTCTTATTTTCACGCTGCCCTTCCACTCCAACTTCCACGCAAGTTTAAGTGCAAATCAAGATTTTAAGAGCTGCCCTCCATGTCTTATTTTCACGCTAGCCTTCCACTCCAACTTCCACGCAATTTTAAGTGCAAATCGTGATTTTAAGAGCTGCCTTCCATGTCTAATTTTCACGCTGCTGTGACTTATCAATTTTCACACAAAAATCAGAAGGAATTTGCAAACCAAGTCGTAGCTTTAGCTTCCTTCCATGTCTAATTTTTATGCTGCCGTGACTTGTCAATTTTCATGCAAAAATTAGAAGGAATTTGCAAACCAAGCCGCAGCTTTAGCTACCTTCCATGTCTAATTTTCACGATGTCATGACTTATCAATTTCCACACAAAAATTAGAAGGAATTTGCAAACCAAGTCGTAGCTTTAGCTGCCTTCCATCTCTAATTTTCACATTTCCCTTCCACTCTATTTTCCACGCAACCTTTTTGCTATAAGTGAAAATTCACTTAAATTTTGTCGGGAGATTTTAAAAGCTTGCCTCCTATATTCCAAACACAGCCCATGTGAAAATTATTCATAAACTGCATGCTAAATCCCTCTAAAAGCCCATGCACATTGTTTAAAATCTCCCTTGAGCCCATGTTGAGCCTACTTGTTGGCTAGATTTTCTGCATATCACAAAACCTAGGCAGTCATGAGATAAATCTCCCTCATTTACCGGTGAGGTTCCCGTGTCAGAGTTGTCAATTTATAATATGCTAATATCTATATGGGGTTTTACTTTAACTATTCAGCTCATGAACCATAGTTGTATAGTTCTGCAGCAAGTAAGTAGTTGTTTAAAGAAAGGAAATATTTATAGAAGAAGGAAAGGGAATTATATAAACACAGAGAAGAAATGGGGAAGATGTGCATCCCAATCAATAGATAGCAGAGTTGATTGCATGCACATAGAAGAAACCAATAGATATAAACACAAAATTCTAAGCAAAGGTAGCTCTAGATCTAGATCTGAAATAACACAAAGTCTATTAAAAGATCTAAGATAAAAAGCAAGAAACACAATACACCGTGACACAAAGTTCTCTGAAATCTGCTCCTGTATATTCCTTTGCTTCAAGTGGCTCTCAAGGGTTTCAGCACAAAGTCTGGAACATAAGGTTGCTGCTTACAAATTCTGATCTTTAACCCGAAGGTTCTTCCTCTACTTATAGAATGCAGAGGGGCAATTACAATTCGGAAGCTTTTAATTAAACTGGCACATGTGGAAGTGGGAAAAAAAACAACTAGCAATCTCCCTCCTGGAATTCCTCTTTATATGACATGATTTGCAACTGAAGATAGAACCTTCTATTTTTGCACGTCTGCCATCTATCTCCAAGTAGTTGACTTCTTCAAGTAATGGCTTTTAAACCAATCACTTAAGTTATATAATTTAATTGATCACTCAATTACTTTGTCAGAGGAAATAAGAGAAAGAAGAAGAAAGAGGAAAGTTGCATCCTTGTCCTTTCTTTTGCCTTTGATTCTCACCAAACTGGATCTGGAAGCGGCTAGATTAGTTCATCTCTTGAAGCTTTTGTAGTTCTTCTCCAGTACATGCATCAGTGCAATGTTGGTAGTAGACAACTCATCATTTTTATTTTTAATTGCATATGAGCAATTAAAAATTCTGGAAAGCACTCCGGGTGAATGCAACTTCAATGAAGGCTTCAACTGGAATATTGGAAGCACATGCACAAGATCCTGGATGGAATTTTCCACGCACTAACTTCTTCAAGGGCTGCATTCGAAACAAGAGGATGAAGCCTTTTCCATGAAGCTTTTGCACATGATTCTGCTAAGCTTTCTCTTTCATCCCACTTTGCCATGGCTGGAGCAATCTTTGTCTAAACAATTCTTTTCCTCTTTATTCGGCCGGAATTCTAGACAACCAGTGCAGATCTGGATATTTCTTCAGATTCGGAGGATATGTTCAATGTATTGGACATTGATTTAAGCTCCCTTTCTCTTATAAAAGCACCTGTAATGAATTCCTGAATTAATTCAGACAAAGATGGCAACCGGAACATGAACACTGGATTTTAATTATAAAAATCTGCACATATAAAGTTTGCTGCCCCAAAATTTGATGTTTTGTTTGTGTTGTTGCAGACTCACAGCACCCCCGGATACAGATCGGGCTTCTAGGTTGATCACTCTAGCATATAGTGTGATTGCACAACATGGAAACCTCTCTCCAAGCGTGGGACTTGTGAAACTGAGAGAGGAATCTCCAGTTTAGAGGCTGGTTCCTCAAACTCCTCTCGATTTAGATCTAACGCTTGCACAACTACGAGGTTCAAATCCTAATCCTACTCTAACTCGCAAGAGACAGGGTAGAAGTGCAAGAAATTGAAACTAACTAAAGATGGTGATGCACCAAAAGGAGTGGTGAAACATATTTGTCATGCAAATAGACACAGACCAAAGTTCACAACATAAAACATACACAGACTGATAAGGTATAATTTAGGATCTGAAATGAAGCAAATAATACAAACAGAGGACTGAAATTCATTCACAGAGTTTGCATTATCATTTCAGTGTCAAAGAACACGCATTACACCCTCAGAGAGGTAAAAGAAAACTATTACAATCTTTGGAGGTCTGATCCTTGCATCGATCACTTGCTGGAGGTGAAAGAAGAAGTCTGCTATGCCCAAAAATGTTCCCCCTTTGGAAATGAGCCAAATCGCTTTTACAAAGTGCATGGGTCGAGCCCGGAGACAGAAACGTCACAAAGCATGAGAGCCCATCCTCCTCGATTGCAAATGCATTAAAACGGCATGGGGACCTTACAAACCCATACCCCGTCACTTTGACCGAATTAATTACGGAGAATGCGACCCATTCGCATTAAATCTGTCATTTGAAATGTCACTTCGGCCATGAACACGCGTCGAGAGAGCGTTTCTCAATTTTCTCTCTCCAGAATGCACCAAAATTCAAGATTAACCCCAAAATCACGTAGAGAATTTCATAATCTTTCTGTTGATAAAAGGAACGTGCAAATCTGAGCTCTGGATCAAAAGATATGGAGATCTGAAATTTTAGGGCACAAAACAGGCGACAGGATTTTTAAATTTCTTCCCGCGCTCTGCCACCTGGACGACACGTGGCATGCATTGATTGGTCGACAGGGGCGTGGGGCAAACCTTTGCTTTTAGCTTTTCGACCAAAACTCTTGCTAAACTCTCTAACTCCTTCCCGGGCTCCGCATTCCATGCTCAATAGGACACGTGTCGTCTTCTGATTGGCTCGGGCTGACCCTTCAAAACTTGCCCTTTGACTTTTGGACTTTTTCCCTTGTGACACGTGTCGTGATATGATTGGTTCTCGGACCTTCCGGATTTTCGCGTCCATCGCGTCCATTTGTCCCGGATGTCCCAGTGCAGTCTGGGACAAAAACTTCCGATCCGCCCGAAATGGACTTCCATATCCCTTTTCTGCCGGTGACACGTGTCATGATCTGATTGGCTCTCGGCTTTTTCGGCTATCCGCATCTTCCACGTCCCTTTGTCCCACTTGTCCCAGTGCTTGGGACAAATTCTTCCGATTCGCCCGATTCGGCTGTTCGCGTCCTCAAGGCCCAAATGTCCCGAACTGCTTAGTGCGAAAGTTCTCCATTTCGGCCGATCCGGGCGGTTCGCGTCCTTCGCGTCTTCTTGTCCCCAATGTCCCAGAGCAGTTAGTCGATTTTCTTCTCCTTCGGCCGAACCGGCTTTCCGCGTCCCGCGCGTCCCGACGGCCCGGATGTTCCTTTTGCTCTACAGACTGCCTGGCGGCCTTTCGGCCGATTCGCGCCCAGATGTCCCTCACGTCCCGATGCATTGCGAGGACTAGGACTTAGCCATTTTTCATGATTTTTCCTGGCCCAAGCTTGTTTTCTGCAACTTTTTACATTTTCTCAGAACTTGCTCTTTTCTTCTTCGGCCAGGGGAGTTAGAAAAAATCTGAGGGGACCCTAGAAACATGATTTTCGCCCTGAATCAATCCATTTGCCTGAGACTTTAGGATTCAATACATGTTATCAAAATTTACCCGGGGGGGGGGGGAAATGGATAACGGTTTGCATCTGCAAAGCAAGCATGAATTTTACCAACTTCACCTGAGCACCTGTATCACTTATGCAAACAATTAACCAGACACAAATCAACCTCCTTCAACCTGTGCACCAAAATTGGAAGCTTTCAACATTAATTTCACCTTCTTCTAAGCAAAAATCCTCTCCAAATGGGGCGCACTTTTCCTCTGGGCTGCACTTCTCTGCCTGTGAATTAATTAATTCATCCATATGGCAGCCCCTGCTTATATAATTTTCACCATTCTATAATTAATTAATACCTTTCCTATTCCTGGAAATTAATTCATTAATTAATAAGCTTCACTCTTCAAATGGGGCACCTATTTTGTGCATGTTCATGGCTGCCATTAAATAAATTAAATTTATTTAATTTTAGACTTCTGCTTCCAGTTAACTCAAGCCTCACAGTATGCTTTGACCTTAGCCACTGAAAATATGAATTAATTTAATCATTTAATACTTTAAAAAGTATTATTTCTCTCCCAAATGGGGCTGCATTAAATAAATTAAATTTATTTAATTTTGGAATTCTATTTTTAAATTTCTTTTGTCCACTTCCTTTTGTTGACTTTTCCACAAGCCTGGGCGCCAAAATTGGGTGAATAAATATTAACAAATATTTATTTAATGCATTATTATTCACCCAAGGTGGGTCGCACTTTTTGGAATAAGGAATTTCTATTTTTAAAAGTCACATGACAATGGGATTATTTACCCTGCCAAGCAGGCAATAAAATCCCATGATTCACTTAAGTTGTTTTTCTTTTATTCCACAATGGGAATTTTTACCCTGCAAGGTAGGTAAGAAATTCCCACCTGTCTGTTGCCTCTAATTTTCCCATCATAACTTAAGTGACTTTGCCTTCATGGGAAAAAGTACCCTGCAAGGCAGGTACAAAAATCCCACCCTCCTGCGACCAAAAATCCCATGATCCACTTAAGTTGTTTGACTTTCATAATGGGATTATTTACCCTACAAGGCAGGTAAGAAAATCCCATCAATGCCTTAAGTGATTTTTCTTTTATTTCACAATGGAAATTTTTACCTTGCAAGGCAGGTAAGAAATTTCCACCTGCCTACTGCCTCCAATTTTTCCATTGTGACTTAAGTGGCATTGCTTCCATGGGAAAAAGTACCTTGCTAGGCAGGTACAAAATTTTCACCTGCCTGCTACTTCCAAAAATCCCATGATTCACATCAAACCCTCTTTTTCCAAAAATGTGGTCAGCCCAAAAGAAGCTTTTTGGTGCACGACTTCGTCTTTTCCAAGAGAACCAGATCTCCGATGGCAAATTTATTCTAGACAACATGCGTATGTGATCTCCGATACCCAGGCCAAGAATCAAGCCAAACCGCAAAGGAATTGATCCAGAGAAATTTCACAGAAAACGAAACGGAAAACACAAAAAACACAAAACGTTGCCAGAAGTTACAAATAAAGCCCAAGATTCATTCCTGGTTAAAACCCTACTGGTATATGGGAATAACGATATGTACAATCACAACAAAGTTAAACCGGAGCACAAATTGCCTCAAACGGGGCTCAAAATAATTAAATACAAATTTCCCAGCAGCAAATCCCAACGATAGAATATAACAATTTTGGGCATCTGGGTATTTGGCGAAAATGGCTAATATGGCTCCTTGGGAATATCTTAACACAATACAGGAACTTTCTGGCAATAAAACACAAAACGACCCATTATTTTAAAAGTACAAAAAAAATTCGGATAGAGTAGTCTTAGATTTCAGGATGAAATCTGGGGACACCACTACTTCTCTTTGCTTTCATCCAAAGTAAATCCCAGAGTTCAAGGATGTCCATATGCAATTAAAAATAAAAGGGGGATGAGTTGAATGTTTGTCTGAATTCTTTCCGGACAATTCACTTGTGCACATACTTGAGAAGAACTGCAAAGCTTCAAGGACAAGAGGTGAAGATAGGATAGAGGCAACATCCGCAAGCAAATCACAATTAGCTACTAAGGGGGAAATAGATGGAATCATTATTCCTCTCACGGGTAATCCAGTTGAGAAGTTGATAAAATCTACAAGTGATGTCAGACCCAGTTTGACGAGAGTCGAATGAAGAAAGGATTCAGCGGCATATGGGAGGAAGAGCTTCTCGTGTTCAAGGCGAGATATCATTTGTATCATTCATGAGGCGGAAGCACAAATCATGTTGGATCAACATACAAAGTATGGAAGGAGAACAAGACTGAGAGTGTTGTAGCTGGACTAACTTTTAATTTCTTCTTCTCTTTCTTATTCTTTCTCTTATTTCTACGACAAAGTAATTAAGTAATCAATTAAATTGTAAAACTTAGGTAATTGGTTTAAAAGCCGTTACTTCGAATTACTAAAAAAGTCAATTACTTGGGAATAGGTGGCAAACATGTAGGACATTGATTTAGTCTTCAGTTGTAAATCATGCATGTCATGTAAAGAGAAATTCTAGAGAAAGATTGCCAACTGTTACCTTTTTATAGCTTCCACATGCAAGAATTTATTGAAAGTTACCCATTTTTCTTTGCCCTCTATACACTATAAATAGAGGAAGAACCTACAAATTAATGGATCACAATTTTGTTCATCAGAATTTGTTTAGCAAAGGCTTTTGTAACTAGAGCATTCTTGATTTTTTAAACTTTGTGTTGGAACCCTTGGTGTAATTTTTGTGAAAGCTAGGGATTGAATAAAAGGTGGATTTCTGGAGAATTTTGTGTCTACAGTGCTTTGCTGAGTACTTCTATTCAAAGGTTTTAGATAAATTGTGTGCTATCTTAGATCCTAAGTTGCCGCATTCGGCGAATTTGAAGGAAAAAATTCGAAATTCGCCGAATTTTAACAGTGGGTTGAAATTCGCGATGTAATTCGCGTTTTTTTCCTTTTTTGGCAATTTTTTCCGTTTTTGGTTTTTTGGTGAAAAAATCGCAAGTATAGAAAAAAATTTGCCATTTTTGGAAAGGGTCCGAGAAGATGTAGCAGCAAAAACTTGCATGTGCCATAACTTTCATTCTGTAGCTCCGTTTCAGGTGTCGTTTTCTCTAAAAGTGCATATTTTCTCGAGCTCTACGCATTGATGGCAATATTTTTCTTATTTTCATAAAATCCATTTTTGCATCTTTTTGGACCAAGCAACTTCTTGCAATCTTCTGAAAGAATCATGAGCTTTGATTGCCTGTAGACAGATTAGTAATTAAAAATACTGGATAGCTTTCCAAAACTCAGCGAGTATTCTCCCGTGCTCGGACTAATCGTCCCACCTGCCAGCTTGGTCGCAACCTGCGAGCACATGTTTTTTGAAGTTTTTGCTTTCAATCACATTATTGTAATAGCTACTTATGAAATCAATGAAATGTGATATTATCTCTCTTTTGAAATGTGAATTTATCTTTTGTTTTTATATATGTAATAAAAATGTATATTTCTCATAGGCGAATTTAATCACGAATTTAATCGCTGATTTTTTTACCAAATTTTTCACGAATTTAATCATCGGCGAATTCGAACACGAATTCGAATGCGGCAACTTAGCTTAGATCTAGGTTAGAAGTTATTTCTTTCCCTCTTTGCTGATTGTTGTGATCTTTATCTATTTATTTACTTTGTGTGGATGAGACCAACTCTGATAGCTATTGGTTAATTCAACACATCTTCCTTCCTTCTTTCCCTACTTCTATATTTTCCCCCTTCTGCAAATATCCCATCACAACTACTTACTTGTTGCCAAATTACTCAGTTGTGGTTCACGAGCTGAAGGAATTAAAGTAAAACCCTTTAAAGTAGTTATTAGGATTCACCCCTACAAAATAGATAAACATCTTACACGGGAGCTTCACCATTAAATGAAGGAGATTTATTTCATGACTGCCTAGGTTTTACGTTGTGCATAAAACCTAGTCAACAAGGCTCTCTTACAAGGTTCTCCACCCTAAAACTATCCTTCCTCACTCTCTCCAATCCCCTACTAACTCAAATACATCTTGATTTTCTTTTCAAAATGAGATAGAACTAGGTAGTTAGGGCTTCCATACAACTATCCTCGCTTTGATTAAGCTAACTCATGATGAGTTAAAGCCTAGGTGAGTTAAGAGAGTCAGGCCAAGGTGGTAAAAGGTGTCTTATAACCCTCATTACATCATACATGACTCTTATATTAACATCCAACACTATAACACCTATCACTAAAATTCAAATATTCAAAATTTACAAATGGAGGGAAAACTCCTTATTTGAACCTATGAAGTACAAATGGACAAGAAAACATTAAGGACACCCCAAATGGACCTCTAACATCTAAGAACACCTAAGAAAGCCAAAAATGTTTATTTACATGATGCTCCTGCATTAGCATCTACAATGACTCCAAATGATTGCATTTTGGCTTTGAATGTGACCTTGGAAGAACAATATATGAATCATAGTAGGAAAACTCGCCAAATCCAAATACTCGCCAGACCCCAAAAAAAAACTCAGAAAAAACTCGCCAATATGTGGCCAATACTCCGGAATACTCGACAACTTAAAAAATACTCAAATTTCTTTAAAAAACATAAATTTTAAGCAACACAACTACAAAAATTTTAAGCAACACAGCTACAAAATGTATCAAATGAGCCCATAAAATGTTGAAGTGTTTTCTATTAGATTTGAATACAAATACAATACAAAATCGCATCATCATGCGAATGCAACAACCGACTGATAAGTAATATGAATTTATGATGATTGACATTGAAAAATATCATCATAAATTTCATATCTATGCAAATTACAATAAACAATAAATTACATTTTCCTCTTCCCCAATTTAGAGAAATATTGGGAAGAGGGTCTAGTGCCTCTACTAGTCCCCACACTCAGCTGCGTCTCCACGCTCCTCCTAGAAGGTTGTGAATCTGCTCGATCCTGGAACTAGATGGTGGTGTTGGTGGCTCCTCTGCTGCAAGCCGCAAGTGGGACGATTAGTTCGAGCACGAGAGAATACTCGTCGAGTTTGGTGAGTACTCGCCGAGTTTTGGAAAGCTATCCAAGATCTTTAACTACTAATTTGTCTATAGGCGATCAAAGCTCATGATTCTTTCGTAAGATTGCAAGAAGTTGCTTGGTCCAAAAAGGTGCAAAAATGGATTTTATGAAAATAAGAAAATATTGCCATCATGCGTAGAGCTCGAGAAAATATGCACTTTCCAAGGACCCCATTTTCGAGTGCTACCCACAGCTTACTGTACCTGCGTGCGAGAAGGACTTCAAAGTGATCAACGATGACTTCTTCTACGATTTCATCTGCAGGCTAGACAAAGACTTGAAGACTCACAGGGTAAGCAAGGAAGCGTGGGAAGCAGTGTCCAAGATTGGCAGTTTATTCATCCAGTTTGCAGATTTCACATACCTCAGGGTTACGGGCTTTTCTGGAGAACCAATAAAGATGCCCAGGTATCCGAGTGATAGATTGATCGCCATGGAGCTGAGCAGGCAACTTGTGGAGTTACACGACCTTCAGTCGAAACGACACAAGTCTACGGGCTTCTTCCCAATCACTGTGGGATATTACAGTTGCATCAGCATTCACAGAGCTCGAGGGATGGAAGCGCAAATGTTATCCGAGTATGAGCAAGAGTTCTTCCCTGCACGGCTTAACTTCGATCCATTTGGAGTAGCCAGGAAGACAATCTCCCAGGAGTACGCACATGTGCCTTCGTTAGAAGATTTCTGGATGAAGTGCAGAAGTGAGTACGAGGTTAGAAAGAAAGATTTCAGCAGGCTATCAGCAAAGCAAGTGTTCGATTTTGGATTAGCGCGGATACCTGCGGATCTTAAAGATGATGGGAACGTGGTACTTGACACTTACCATCAAATGGGAGGAGATAAAGCTATACTGCAGGATAACAATGGAGGCTGCCATTCAATTGAAGAGAGATCTGGAGCTGTGTTGGTGAATACTTCGAACTGGCTGCTGACGAAGGGATACTGCCTTGATGAAGTATTGATGAATCAAATCACGGGCAACTTCGGCGCAGGAGATTCCCTCAAGCGAAAGCATGAAGGAGAAAGCAGCAGAGGTCCGAGAAGTTGAAAGTACACAGAAGATCTCAAGAGAAAGAGAAGACCACTTCTACGACCATAGTTTTGACTCCGACTTCACCAACTATTGCACCGCAGCAGCAGGACGCTTCCATGCCTTCATTGAATCCGGCGACGTTCGTCTTCTCTCCTCAGCCACTTCGTTCATCACCCGTTCCAGAGGAGATGTTGAAGCTGCAGATGACGGAGTTCGAAAGAGCTTTGTCCTTGGATGTTTCAGAAGATGGCAGCCATAACACTGTGGCACTTTCTGACGGAGAGGATGCAGAGCGGGAGATGGTAGTGCACTCAGCGACTTCTCACTCCCCGAGAAGTAACTTCTCGGAATGGTTAGCTTTGCAGTTGGTTCCGGAAGCAAGAGTAGAGATGAACTTAGAGGAGCATGACTTGCAGCTACTTCAGGATCTGAGCAGAAGAGACAGAAGGCCTAAAGTTGCTAAAGCAACTTCTAGGTTGATCATCAAGGATTCGGGAGAGAAGTTTGCTGAGATATCAATTCCGGCGGAAGGAAAGATAGAAGAGGAGCTCACGGCAGAAGATGTGACGGTGACCAAAATACCACTCGGTCAAGCTACCACTGAAGGATTGAAGCAGGACACGCAGACATTGATGGATGCTTTGTTCCTTAGGCTTGACAGTGAAAAGGCGGAGAAAGAAGAGCTGCAAAAGCAAATATCTCAATTATGTGAGATCATAGCCAAGGTTGCTAAACCTTCCATTCAGCCCATTTCAGAGCAGGTGAGTGATCATCTTATGCAGGAAATGGAAGATGCAAGCAATCAAGTAAAGGCTATTGACGAATGGAAAGATCTGATTATTCGTCAAGCTTCTGTGCAACTTGGGGAAGTGCCAGCCCGCCTAAAGGTTATGAACGATGCAGCAAATCAACTAAAGCAACTGATGGAAAGCATAGAAGGCATGAATACAGTTGCAGAGAGTAACCTGAGTATTTTGGCCGAGATCAACAAGCTGCCGGGAGATGTATTGGTTGCAGAACAAATTGTACCGGATGGATCAGTCGAGAAGGGGAAGCAGCTAGAGTTTGTAGTATCTTTCCGTTTGGAGATCTGCAGAGTTTTGCTGAAAAGGATGCAGGCGCTAGAGAGTAGAACATCAGATTTACCAGACAGTATCATTTCTTTCACTGAGGAAAGAGTGGACGGAGGTGTTACTTCATACGTGCGGATTGTTTCTAACGAGGTGCCTAATTCCCTAGAAGGTTCTCTTCTGATGGTGCAAAAGAGAATTGATAAAGCTACCAAGCCTTTCACGATGAATTCTATCAATAGATTGGTGGCGCTGCAGGCAGACATTGCGAGGTTTGGGCCGAGTTTGGAAGAGGTGGAAGCATGCAGCAAAGTGTTGAATGAAGGGTTGCTGCAGTTCAGGACAGAGAAGGAAGCAGTGGCTAAAACAGATGGAAGGATGCTGAATTATATGTTCGACAAGTATATCAGATATCAGAACAAGAAGAAGATGTAAACATTACAGCTGGCATGACTTCTTCTATTCTTTCTTCTTCTATTTTCTATGTTCCTGGATAAAATTGTAAAACTTCTAAGTTATTGGTTTTGCAACCATTACTTGAAGTCATGTGGAACCATTCTATTAGTTAAGTGATACATGTGTCACTTAAGAAGAAGTTAGTTGAGGATGATTGCCAAATGTCATCTTTACTTGTTGTTCATACTTTAGTTCAGTTTGAGTCTTCTATTTGTACTTTCCCTCCTACATTCTATAAGTAGGAGAAGAACCTCCGGGTTAATGATCAATCAGAATTTGTAAGCAGCAATCTTGTGTTTTAGACTTTGTGTTGAACCCCTGAGAGCAACTTGTAGCAGAGGAATACAAAGAAGCAGGTTTCCGGAGAACTTTGTGTCACGGTGTACTGTGTTTCTTGCTTTTAAATCTTAGATCTTTTAAGTAAACTTTGTGTTATTTTAGATCTGGATCTAGAGCTGCCTTTGCTTTATAATTCTGTGTGTTCAAATCTATTAAGTTTCTTCTATGTGCATGCAATTAGCTCTGCTATCTACTAATTGGGATGCACATCTTCCCCATTTCTTCTCTGTAATTCCTTTACTTCCTTCTTCTATAATTTTCCTTTCTTAAACAGCTACTTACTTGCTGCAGAACTTCTTAGTTATGGTTCATGAACTAAGTGGTTAAAGTAAAACCCCTGATAGATAATAACACATTTTTATTGACAAATCTGACACGGGAGCCTCACCGGTTAAATGAGGGAGATTTATCTCATGACTGCCTAGGTTTGATGCTATGCAGAAAATCTAGCCAACACAAGCTATTCACAAAATAGATTTGTTGAAAAGGATTTATAAAGTTTCAAGAAAATGCAATTGGTATATTTAAATCCAAATTCCACAACCTTTTCCAAAGATCTACATGCTTGTCCCAAAATGAGAGATTTGGAACAAGGTATGGACATCCATAAAGGCATAAAGGATAGAGGAATTTTGTCAGTTGTTGTGGTTGCAACATCTCTGGTAGACATGCATGCAAAATGTGGAAGCATAAACAAGGCAAGTGAACTTTTTGACAGAATGCCTCAAAGAGATGTGTTCACGTGGACAACCTTTTCTATCATCCTACTTGCCTATGCTAAAATGGGGGCTTTGGAACAGGGTATAGACATTCATAAGCAGAAATGATATATGAATTTTGTTAGATGCTATTGTTGTAACTGTCTGTAGACATGCATGCAAAATGTGGAAACATAGACAAGGTAAGTGAATTGTTTGACAGAATTCCTCAAAGAGATGTGTTCATGTGGACAGCATTCATTGCAGACTATGCACAAAATGGATTTCAAACAAAGGCTTTAGAAAGTTTCAAACGAATACAATTGGCAGATTTAAAGCCGAATTCCATAACATATTCCGGTATCCTACCTATCTGTGCCAAAATGGGGGCTTTGTATCTAAGTTGCATGCAAGAAGATCTGACAACTGTTTTTAGGTTCTGGCCCCTTAAAAAATATGCCATGCCCATTAATGGGAGTGAGGAGCTCAACAAGTAGTCTCAAAAGAATCCTAGCAGATTGAAAATTTTGATCTAGGATTTTGTATGGATATTAAGTATCAGATGTCAGAACAGGTTTTAAGTACATTGTTCAGATTGTAGATCAAAGGACTAAAAATTTCACAGAAAACAATAGCAATCAAAATTCTTAATCTTGGTACTAACAATAGTGCAAAACAGGGGAAAGCAATATCATGAAACAACATCGATGCATATTCAACTTACTAGAAGTCACAAGAGAAACCATTATGTACATATGCCACAATCATAGCCATCTAGGAGAATATGCACCATACGACTCACCAAAGGAAGCTCCACCCACATTCTCCTCCCTGCTCCAAATGGAATAACCTCAAAGTTTTGTCCCTTGTACTCTATCTTCCTATTCTCGCCTTCCAAAATATCTCTCGAATAAATTCCAACGGATTCTTCCAGATTATAGGGTCTCTTCCCACTGCTCATACGCTCACAATCACCTGGCTATTTTGGGTATCAAAAATCCCCCGATCTTGCAGACACTCTCATTTTTATAGGGCAGCAGCAGGGGAGCCATAGGATGCAATCGGAATATTTATTTCGCCGCTACATGGAAGTAATGCAGACTATCTACATCAGATTCTTCAATTCTTTGATTTCCACCAGCTATTTCATCCAATTCTCGTTGCATTTTCTTCATTTTCCATGGATTACGAATGGACTCTGAAATGACCCATTCTGCTATAGTGGTGGTTGTTTCAGCACCGGCAATAAACAGTTCTTGAAATAGTAATTACATAATAAAAAATCTGTTAAAAATTAGAAATTTATCTATGGCTAAATTGTGTTTTCAGTAGTAACTTACAGCTATGAACCCTCTAACATCAACGAAAGTGAAATTGTGGCTTCTACAATCCAACAAGACATCAAGAAAATCTTTGTCTGAGTCATTTAGCTTAAGGTTTTTGATTCTTGTGGCGAGCCGGTTCCGTATGAACAAATTGAAAAAAACATACATTCGCTGAATATGCTTGGCATTTTGATGGCGCGCGCCTTGGGGATCCAAGAACCCAAGAAATGGGAAAAATTCTACCAAATTGGGCATTCCACCAAGCTTCCTCATTTCCTACATGGTGTCTTTGAACCCCACAGAAGCCATATTGTGTGGATCCATCACAAGCTTCCTCATTTCCTACATGGTGTCTTTGAACCCCAAAGAAGCCATATTGTGTGGATCTATCACATTTGTGTTGAAGATCATGTTGCCCAACAGATTCAAATAGTTGTAAAAATGCCATGTGCCCAATATTTACATGTAGTAGCGGCAGTGGCAGTGGTAGAAACTGTGGAAGCCTTAAAAAAATTTCATACCCTAATTTCTTTCCATGTATCAACCGCCCTTATTTACTGTTCTTTAGTTTATCTATTTGTTTTGTTTTTCGGGACATAGAAGCGGCATGTAGAAAGTCAAAGTGACAAAAATAATTTTTGTCTCAAACTAATGTCTTAAATATGCCTCCCATGTAGTATTGATTAGAAGTAATAAATGAATGTGATAATATACTTAACCTCTTGAAAAAGAGTCGGAAAGGACATGAGGCCATTATGCACCAGCTCAAGGGGAGTCGTAGTTAATAGAGCCTTACCTTTTGGAAAAGAATCTCAGCGATGTTTTTCAAGTACACAGCGTCTATAAATACCATCTACACAAGACACCTTGGGTAGACCAAGCACCAAGTTTTGTGAACTTATATGTTGAAAATATCTGTAGTTCAAGGTTCTAAACCACTCATTCCAAAGTTTTCTTACCAAATCAGCATGAGAAATGAGTGTTGTCCTTGTAGAAGACTACAAAACCCTAAAATACTTATAGGATTTAAATGCGATCAACAATACCTGAAGAAATCCTAACCGATATTTTTTACAAATTTTGGATCAAAATGTTATGATAAGAAATCTCCATAGACTTCCCACCTCTAGAATGAAAAATATGATAAACGGAAAGAAGATTGCTGGAAATCTTAGCAACTAAGAATACTTCGTTGATACACCTTCCTTCATATGAATAGTGCATGAACACAAAATAGGTAGCTCTTTAGAATCCCCGAATGATATCTAGGAAGTGCTACTAGATTTTTATTAAGTGATACACTTGTGTGTATGTGTCATGTGATGAGAAGCACCTCAATCTATAGTTCAAGTTTCTTTAGATGCAATTAATTCACGAGATTAAAATGCATGTCATTTGTCCTTAGAAGATGAAGATGAATTAGGAATTGAAACGTCATTTTTTTGATGCTTCCTCTAATGATATCATACTAAACCAACACTCTTTCTCCAAATGTCCTAATCTACCACAAAAAGTTAACTTCTCACTAGTCTTATTTTTATTCTTAGAGGGTGACCCTTTAGATTTAGTTGAAGTAGGGTTGGTGTATTTATATGTGGATGCATAGGAAGGTTGAGTGGTTGTTGTCTTGGTATGGGTTTTTTTCTTTGGTTTTTTCTTACCTTTATTTTTGTGTGTATTGACCATTAGTGCCTTTGAACGAAGAAGAACATAAAGTTGAGAAATATTTGATTGTTCCCTAATGAGTTCACAAAAGGTCTCAAAAGAGGGCATCTTGAAAGTATCACCCAAGGAATCCATGGTGGGATGAAAGGCAGAAAAAAAGACTTGGTATGGACCCTCTAACTTAGGCAAAATTAGAAAAATACACTTGTCATCCTTTTTACACTTAACAAAAGTTATTATCTATAAGAATGGCCTTAAACTTGGCAATAAAGTATTTAATCAATGGAAAGTATGTAGTTGAAAGAGAGGACAATTCGACATCTAACTATAAAGCTTTGAATTCATTGGTTTTCCCAAACAAGGTGTCAAATGTATCCCACATGTCTTTTGGATGTGCCCCGTGGCTTCATCATGTTTGTTTTTCGTATATAAATTTTGTCCATGAAAAATCTTCTCTCCCCTCTATACAAGATTCTCAATAGTTATGTTAGATTTGCATGCTTTGATCCAAGCATGCCTTGTGGAGTGGGTAGTCATAAAAGAGAAGGTTGCATGCCATTTCATAAATACCTTCTTGTTTGTTGCATACAATTTCATAGTTGACCTCAAAAGTAATAAACTCCTCTAGAATATTCTTTACTCTACTTTGGTGGCACCCCTATTGTTTTCTCTAAGGTATTATCTCTATGTATGACAATTGCTTCACAACGACTAAAAGTAGTAAGGATTCGAATGGAATAGGAGTGAGGGTTGAATCACAAAAATATAAAATTGGAGAGAAAACAGGTCTCAATAAGACTAAGGCTACATGCAATCACAAAGGATCAATGAAAATCATTATATATGGATCGTCTTCAAGCCTTCACCCTTGTTTGCTAGTAAATTTATCAAGAATGTGATTGGTGAAGAATATTTGAAAAGTCAAAAAAGAACGAGAGTTCAAAGGAGCTTATAACCTTTGTTTTGGTTGAAAATCACGAAGAAAATCTACGATAAAATTACCCCAATTTTCATTCTCCTCTCAACTCGGAACTATTAAAAGCACACTCAAAAGATATTCTAAATTTATTTGTAAGAGATTTATACCACAAATTTAATTTTAAGATATTGGATGAGAAAATGAGTTGTGTTTGTAAAATGCAACCCCTTTTTTGCTTCTGGCTTTGGGTTTCTCCTGTCGGAGAATGAATTTAATTCCTCTACAAGAGGGTCCAACTTTATTGCCTCTCTTGACCTCATTTGCTCTCCATCACTTTAAACTTTTAAGGAGAAAAGATTACCCAAGTTACCATTGAAAATTTTAACCCTTCCTCTTTGATGGAGTCATTGGATAGGAACACTAAGGTTGCCTACTTTCACTTCCCCTTGACACTCCTCTCACAATTGTTGCCAATGGTGGTACTCCCAAGGTTTTGGCTAATGTTTTTAATTTTGTTGATTTAGATATTGCTACTAAGTTTAAGGTTCCAAATATCAAATGGGTTGTGCTTAAATTCTTAGTTCTTCAAGGTATGAAAATGACTATAAAGTTGTGCATCTTCAAAAGAGGCCTTTGTGATGTTGCAAACTAGTCAAAGGCATCCCTTTTGTTTAAGATTACGGACGTGATAGGGTCACTAAAATCTTAGTTCTTAAAGGCCTAAGAATGACTCAAAGTTATACATATTCAAAATCTTGAGGTATTCATGATAGTGCAAACCAATCAAAGCGATTCCATTGTGTTTAAGTGTTAGAGTAGGTATTTACCTTAACTCATGTTCACCTAGGTACTTTATTTACCTTTATTGTATTTATCCTCACCCATTTATGTGTGTGGATATTTCTTTTATCTTATTTAGATATTAGGAGGTATTATCTAGTTGTTAGATATAGTTCTTTCCTTGATCTATGGTATTGACTAGTTCTTTCCTTGATCTATGGTATTGACTAGATCCTTGATGTCTAGTTCTCTCCTAAATCTATGGTCTTGACTAGTTTCTTTGATGACTAGTTATTTCATTGATTTATGGCTTGATCCACGACCTTGACTGGTTCTTAGATTGTTATTCCTTGCCTATTTAAGCAAGGTCCATTCTCATTGTATTGCATTGAGTTCCATAATAATATATGATATTGTTGCTCATTTGTTTGCAAAGGTTTATGTAAAGTTATTCTGGTAAATTACTTTCATCTTATTGATCGTGATGTTTGATTAGCATCTGTGTTCTTGGCTTGGTACGATCTGGTTATCGTTTCTTTCATGGTATCAGAGCAAGAGATTGTTGTTGACATCTATCTCAGAAGTTTTATTTTGCAAATAAATTCATTGTATATTCATATATTTGGGATTTGGTAATATTTTGTTGTTGCATACATTTTTATGCAAAACGGAGGCTTCCATTGGATCCAGAAGGCGGGAAAACCCTAAGAGAAACTGTAAACTCGACCATTTCTGGAGGCAGTCATTTTTCAGGGAAGGACACCAATTTGCCTCGGGATCTGTGCAGGGCAATTTTTTGTTGCAGTGTATCTGTCTCGGTTTGCGCAAGGTTTTCAGATCTTTCCTTTCTTAGCAGGGGTCCACGGATGTTGTGACACGTTTGTTACTGTAGTAAGTTGTGCAAACACCCATTAAAATCCTTAGCCCTTGGTCATATGAGGGCTTAAAGCTTGTGATTCCTACTAGTAGGTGCGTAACTTCAACCCCCTTTAATTTTATTTTGTGTGGAACAACAATTTATTTTGTTTTAGTGGCAACTAAAATAAAATAAATAACAGAGCAAAATATTAAAAAGTTTGTAATTTTTGATCAGTAACTCGGTTTTGAGTGCCGTTTTTGTGAAAGTGCATGTTTTTTCATGCTCTTTCCATTGGAAATATTTATTTTGAGACTTGCACTATAATTATAAAGTGTCAAATATGGAGGAGTGTTGTAATCAATTGTGGACGCAATTTTGGCTGAGCCCGACATCCTAAATTTTTGGGAGCTGCAATTTGTACCTATCATGCATTCTGAGAATGATATGTTTTTCTTTGAAGTATGTGGACTTCAAGAAAATATTGTAAAATTTGTGGAAGAAAATAGACCGCTTAAGAAGTGAAATTCTATTCTACAATCACTCATTCACGATAAGGATACAATAATACACTTCCTGCAGAACAAACTTGCTAGCCTACAACATCACCATCATATTGTGGATAACCATATCCATGCTCCTAGTCCACTTGCAGTTGTTGCTCTTATACCCATTGACATTGATCTGCCAATCTTTGAGCCTGAACCTGCTTTTGATGCTTCTAAACTTGTGAGGCTTGTTACTGCATGCTCTTCCACATCTGTGCCTATTACAGTACCACATATTGTGTATCCTACTTCTACTCAGCTGCATGGATTTTTTAAGAAGCATACTACTTCAGTTCTCGCATGCTCCGTTCTATGGGTCTCACTAGAGGAGTCATTGCAGACATTCACAGGGTATTGTTTCCTCTATTCCACATGTTAAGTGGAATTCTCATCATGACATTGGTTTTTGAGCAGATACTTCATTGGGATCACACATTGACAGAGCTCCTTTTTTGTTCGCTTGACTCTTTCTGAGGATCATGAGCAACACATGAGTTCTGCACCTTCACTCAGGATTGAGAAACCTGAGATTTCAGCTGTCAGACATGATCAACCTGACACACATTCTGATGTTCTTTTGCATGCACCCATTGTGCATTTTGCACCAAGTCATATGCAAGCATCTTCTTCATCCATCTGTGTTGATTTGGGGTGGATATCTGATCACTCGTGGAGGCGACATAGGCATTCATTGAGAGGACTCTACAGGCGTGGCTCCTCCACCATTCGGCCTCTTGCTCCACTTTTTATACCTTATGCATTGTGATGTTTCTTGTTTTGACAATTTTTCTTTAGAGTGTAGTGTATCTCTCTTGTTTGTTGAGAGATTTTGTATCTGTATTTTTGACACTTTTGGCATGTTAACAGTCTCTCTTGTGGGGGAGCTATTCTGGTGGAGCCCAATGTTAGTTTGTCAGTGTTCGAGTAGTTGTTTTGACAACTCATACAGATTTGTAGCATCACTCCACCCATTCAATGCAGTATGGGAGGGTGTGGTGTTGATCCTGCTTCTTCGGGTTTCGTGTCCTTGCCTTGTTACCTTGGCTTTTCTTAGATCGTGACACTCTGGAGTTTGTGTCCTTGCCTTGTTGCTTTGGTTATTGTTCTTGGATCGTGGCACACCTATTTGCAGCAGTTGATCGAATTATGTTTGGTGTTTTTTTTGCACTTTCGACATCACTCCGTTGACAGTCTCCTTGTATGGAGCTATTCTGGTGAAACCCAGTGTCAGTTGTTTTTGATTTTTGTGATCGAAAGCAAAGGATTCGCACCATAGTACACACTATACTTCTTCAAAGACCTTGTACGAGTTTTTTTGAGCCGAGCTTCTTGGGATGCCTTGAGCGGGTCTTTACTCTCTTTACTTTGTTATTCTTGGTTTTGGGTAACTTGTGTCCCTTTTTTCCCGCTTATTGTACATGAGTACCTCATCGTGCCTAGTTGTGGACTCATACCGTGGACATGCCACTTCTATTTTGGCCCCTAGCTTCACTTGAGGGGGGTGTTAGAGTAGGTATTTACCTTAGCTCATGTTCACCTAGATACTTTATTTACCTTTATTGTATTTATCCTCACCCACTTATGTGTGTGGATGTTTCTTTTATCTTATTTAGATATTATGAGATATTATCTAGTTGTTAGGTATAGTTCTTTCCTTGATCTATGGTATTGACTAGATCCTTGATATCTAGTTCTCTCATAAATCTATGGTCTTGACTAGTTCTTTGATGACTAGTTATTTCTTTAATTTATGGCTTGATCCACGACCTTGACCGGTTCTTAGATTGTTATTCCTTGCCTATTTAAACAAGGCCTATTGTCATTGTATTTGTTGGCTAGATTTTTGCATAGCACAAAACCTAGGCAGTCATGAGATAAATCTCCCTCATTTACCGGTGAGGCTCCCGTGTCAGATTTGTCAATTAAAGTATGCTAATATTTATATGGGGTTTTACTTTAACTGCTCAGTTCATGAACCATAATTGAACAATTCTGCAGCAAGTAAGCAGTTGTTTAAAAAAAGAAAATATTTATAGAAGAAGGAAAGGGAATTATATAAACACAGAGAAGAAATGGGGAAGATGTGCATCCCAATCAATAGATAGCAGAGTTGATTGCATGCACATAGAAGAAACCAATAGATATAAACACATAATTCTAAGCAAAGGTAGCTCTAGATCTAGATCTGAAATAACACAAAGTCTATTAAAAGATCTAAGATAAAAAGTAAGAAACACAATACACCATGACACAAAGTTCTCCGGAAATCTGCTCCTGTATATTCCTTTGCTTCAAGTGGCTCTCAAGAGTTTCAGCACAAAGTCTGGAACACAAGGTTGCTGCTTACAAATTCTGATCTTTTAACCCGTAGGTTCTTCCTCTACTTATAGCATGTAGAGGGGCAATTACAAGTCGGAAGCTTTTAGTTGAACTGGCACATGTGGAAGTGGGAAAAGAAACAACTGGCAATCTCCCTCCTGAATTCCTCTTTGCATGACATGTATGATTTGCAACTGAAAATAGAACCTTCTATTTTGCACGTCTTGCCACCTATCTCCAAGTAGTTGACTTCTTCAAGTAATGGTTTTTAAACCAATCACTTAAGTCGTATAATTTAATTGATCGCTCAATTACTTTGTCGAGGAAAGAAGAAGGAAGAGGAAAGTTGCAGTCTTGTCCTTTTTCATGTCTGCATGCAACTGATTCTTTTGCCTTTGATTGTCACCAAACTGGACCTGGGAGTAGCTGGATCTGGAAACAAGCTAGATCTAGAAACAAGCTAGAATTGGAAACGGCTGGATCTAGAAACAACAAGCTGGAATTGGAAACGGTTGGATCTGGAAGCAAGCTGGATCTGGAAGCGACTGGAATTTTGCCTTCACCTTGTCTTCTCTTTTATCCTTGAAGCTTTTACAGTTCTTCTCCTGCACAAGATCCTGGAAGAAATTTTCCACGCACTGACTTCTTCACGGGTTGCATTCGAAACAAGAGGATGAAGCCTTTGTGTTGGAAGCTTTTGCAACTATGAGATCTGGATCTGGATCTGCATATGGATTTGCATCTGCATATGGATCTGCACCTGCATAACAAACTCTGGCAACTGGGCTGTGGATGGAAAAGTTGCAGCTCGAATAATTCCACTGCTTTTAATCTGCACGCATGAGTGAAGTTTTTCCTGCACGCATGAGTGAAGTCTTTCCTGCTCTAGATCTGTCTATCAATTCAGCAAGAGGTTCCGAGCCTAGATCCGTGTCTCCAATATCTGCAAATTTAGAAGTGATGCATGACTCCGTTGTGCTTTCTTTTTCATCTTTCTTCGCCATAGCTTTGTCTATCTTTGTCTGAACAATTCTTTTTCTTCTTATTTGACTGGAATTCTTCAAAACTAGTGCAGATCTGGATAATCCTTCAGATTCGAGGAAATATTCAATGTATTGGACATTGATATAAGTTCATTTTCTTTATAAAAGCACCTGTATGTAACTCCTGCAATTAATTCAGACAAAGATGGCCACTGGAACATGAACAGTGAATTTTAATAATAAAAATCTGCACTATTCAAGCCTGATGCCCCAAAAATTGATGTTTTATTTTCCTACAAAGTGAGCATGAATTTTTTCAACTTCACCTGAGCACCTGTATCACTTCTACAAACAATTATGTAGACACAAATCAGCCTTCTTCAAAGCATGCGCCAAAACTAGAAGCTTTTAGCCTTGATTTCACCTTTGTTTGAGCAAAAATCCTCTTCAAATGGGGCGCACTTTTCCTCCGGGCTGCACTTCTTTACCTGTGAATTAATTAATTCACCCTTATGGCAGCCCATGCTTATATAACCCTCATAATTCTATAATTAATAATTGTCCTTCCTATTCCTGGCAATTAATTAATTAAAAATCATGGTTTTCTCTTTAAAAATAGCATGTTTAAGGACAGTTATCGATTAAATTAAATTTAATCAATTTAATCATCCACTCTTCACTTCACTTAAGCTTCACAGTGTGTTTTGACCATAGCCACCGAAAATAGAATTTAATTTAATCAATTAATACTTTAAAAGTATTATTTCCTTCTCAAAGGGGCTGCATTAAATAAATTAAATTTATTTAATTTTGGAATTCTATTTTTAAATTTCTTTTGTCCACTTCCCTTTGTTGACTTTTCCACAAGCCTGGGTGCCAAATTGGGTGAATAAATATTAACAAATATTTATTTAATGCATTATTATTCACCCAAGGTGGGTCGCACTTTTTGACAAAGAATTCTATTTTTAAGAATCACATGACAATGGGATTTTTTACCCTGCAAGGCAGCCCCGAAATCCCATGATTCACTTAAGTGATTTGACTTTGACAATGGGATTATTTACCCTGCATGGCAGGCAATAAAATCTCATGATTTTACTTAAATCACTTTTCTTTTGTTTCACCATGGGAATTTTTATCTTGCAAGGCAGGCAATAAATTCTCGTCTGCCTGCTGCCTCTAATTTTCCCACTGCAACTTAAGTGACTTTTCTATCATGGGAAAAAGTACCCTGCAAGGCAGGCAATAAAATCCCACCTGCCTGCTGCTTCTATTTTTCCCATGATCCACTTAAATCCTTTGTTTTCCAAAAATGCGTCCAACCCCGCAGGGGCTTTTTAGTGCACGACTTCGCCTTTTCCCAGTGAACCAGACCTCCGATGGTGACTTCCTTCTGGCACAATGTGCGTATATGATCTCCGAATACTTCAGGCCAAGAATCGGGCTAACCCAGCAAAGGAATTGATTTAGAGAAATTTCACAGAAAATGAAACGGGAAAACACAAAAACACAAAAAATGGCCAAAAGTCACAAATAAAGCCTTAACTTATTCCTTGTTAAAATCCTTCTAGTACAAGGAATAATGATATGTTCAATCATAACAGAGTTAAAACGGAGCGCAAATAGCCTCATACGGGGCTCAAAATAATTAAATACAAATTTCCCATAGACAAATCCCGACAATAGAATATAACAATTTTGGGCATCTGGGTATTTGGCGAAAAACGCTAATATGGCTCTTTGGGAATATCCTGACACAATACAAGAACTTTCAGGCAATAAAAACACAAAACGACCCATTATTTTAAAAGTACGAAATTTTTTCGAATAGGGTAGTCACAGATTTCAAGATGAAATCTGGGTACAACAGTATTGCATTGAGTTCCATAATAATATATGATATTGTTGCTCATTTGTTTGCAAAAGTTTATGTAAAGTTATTTTGGTGAATTACTTTCATCTTATTGATCGTGATGTTTGATTAGCATTTGTGTTCTTGGCTTTGTACGATCCGGTTATCGTTCCTTTCATTAAGATGACTAGCCTATTAGGGTTGTTGGTAAAATATCTACCTAAAATGACCTTGAAGGATTTAAATCGTATCATTTCTAAGGTAGTTCTATATGATATGTTATGTTTTTTATCAATAGTTTTGTTGCTTTGATACAATGATTTTTTGCCTACTTGGTAGCCTTTGTGCTTTGACAGACTACGAGAATCGATGTCAACCACTTCGATGTTTTTGTTCATTGAGGGACATGGTAATTTTCCATTTTAACATGGTTATTCTCGTAGGGTATTCTTTCCCTAGTTTAATATATCAAAAAAAACCATCATGATGGTTTTTAATAGTTGATATTTGCATACTAACAATAACATGCTGATTAAAACGTGTCTTTTTCTAAAATACCACAAGGGCAACCATTTTCTTTCAACATCAATCATATTCAGCAGTTCATGTTGTAGGATGCATGTAAAATTTTCTTGTTATGTACATATTGATGACATTGTAGTGTACAATAAAATCTCCACTTAATTATTTTTGTGAATCATAATCTTTTATGTAATATTATAAATTGTTCTTTGCACAACACTCCAACTTTACTTTTCATATACCATAATGTTTTGTAAGAGTGGTGGAACCTCAACCTAAATTGGTAACCAAATTTGCTCCATCTTTTTTCCAAAACCTTGACAAGCAACATCCAAATTCAATCTGTCTTACAAATGGATAAACTTAGCGAAACTTCTTTCAAAGCCTTGACCTAAATTCAATCTCTTTTGCAAAAAGGACCCCACTAAGCAAAAAACCAAATACAAAGTAAGAACATGATAAACATATTCCGTTCTAATGACCATTAGATCATTTGGAAGGGCTGCTTTTTATGCATAAACATTCATATTTAATTTTATTTAGTTTATTGCATTCTTATAAATAGAATAATCCATATTTTTCCTTTTTCAATTATTAAGAAATTGGAAAAGTAGAGTGTGTGATGTCGATTGCTCAATCAAATTAGTAGAGTTGGCTGATGTTAATCCACAAATACCAAGACAGTAGAATAATCATTTGAAAATGTTTTTACAAATCTATAAAAGACAGTAGAATAGAGCAGGCTGATGGTAATGTACAAATACCAGGCTTCTTCACATCACCCGAACATGTACATAGATTAGAAATTCATGAAAAGGAGCTTTGAATAGATAGAGTTATTCTGCCAAATATCTGTCAGGGTTGAGTCTGTAATTCTCTTTCATGCAAGTTCACAATAAAGATGATTTCAGATTCATGTTTTAAGAATTGTTTTGTATGGATTTGTTGTATATATTCCCCCCCCGCGACGGAGGGGAAGAACACGGCGCGAGAGACAGCAGGAAGCCAGGCATGGCGGAAGGGTTGAGAAGCCCGACACCAGGGCAAAATCGCGGAAACCATGCGGAAGGAGGAGTCGGATAAACAAGGAACGAATACATGTCGAAGGTTTTTTAAAACCCGACAGCAAAGGATTCGGGTTTCCGGGTCGGGCAAGCATTTCGGGTTTCCATGGCGCGAATGCATGTCGGGGGGTCTAAAAAACCCGACGGGAAGAAGCATGTCGGGAGTTCTAAAAGGCCCGACACAAGAAAATATGTTTTCGGGTCTCCAAACCCGACGCACCTAACAAATCGGGTTTTCGGGTCGGAAACGCATGACGAAAGAGCATGTCGGGAGCCCACCAAAACCCGACACCAAAGGACATGCCGGAAGGGTTAAAAAATCCGACGCACAAGGAAATCGGGTTTCGGGGGCGGAACAACATGGCGCAACGAATACATGTCGGGGGGTCTTCAAAACCCGACAGCAAGGGAATTCGGGTTTCCGGATCGGGAAAACACGCCAGAAGAGCATGGAAAGGAAGCATGTCGAGCCAGTTTCCAAGCCCGATGCAAATGCACGAGGAAGTTCCGAACCCGACAGGCGTTGGGGATCTCATCTGCCACCATGGTTGTTGAAGAATTGAATGCAGTTTTGGAGGTAGTTGGGGCAGTTCGAATTCCTCTCTTCTCCCTCTCTTTTCCTCCATATAAAATGTAAGGAGGGGGCTTTTTTTAAAGTTGAACATTTTTGTTTTGTGCCTCCTCCCTTCTTCTCTTTGGCAGGTGGAGTTGTGGAGCTCAAACCTCCCATTTGAAACTGTAATGCACCTTTGCCTCTGGGCATTTTTTGCAGTGTATTGTATCAACCTTCGGAGCAAATAAATACATGACTGTGGATGTTTCTCAACCCTCTATGTGTTTCATTTTGCATCCTCCTGATCTTTCACTGTGAATATGTTTATCTGTGCATGATATTGCATTGCATTTCTGTGGTCTGTGTTTAATTGGCAAAACATATGTTCTTCATTCCTCGGTGCATCACCTCCTTAGCTTAGGTTTATTTTTCATGCATTTCTCTCTCCCTGTCTCCTTGGTAGTTAGATTAGGTTTTTGGGGTAAACCTCTGCGTTTTATTGGTGCATCTGAACAGAGGAATAGGAGCCGGCCTTCATCCGGAGAGCTTTTCCGATTTCGCGAGGTCCCACACTTGGGAAAAGCTCCATGTTGTGCAATCGCACTGGGAGTCTCAAACGATCGCGTTGTGGAGTCCCAGGGGTGCTGTGATTCGACACCAACAGTTTTGGCACGCCCGGTGGGACCAAGAGGTCATTCCATAGAAAATTTGAAGGAGTTTTCATGAAATTTGCACTAAAAATTTGCAATTTTTTACAAATTTCAGATTTTGCATCTCCCAGCCTGAACCCCGAAATCAATTTTTCAAGGGCTTAACTTGCTCAAAACGAGTCAAAATTTCACCAGTTGGTAGATCTGACTGTAATCTTCAAAAGGGTATCTTTAGATTTTTTAGATTTTGATTTTCAAAATTTCGGGTTTTTAGTGATTTCGGGTTTTCGGGATCCGAGAACATCAAAGCAGCAATTCGGGTTTTGGGGATGCATTGCATGGTCCTAATCCCGACAGCAAAGAAAATCGGGATTTGAGGGATGTCGGACATGTTCCAGTTCCACATAGCATAGTTCGGGTTTTGTGAACTGCACAACATGACATGAGTTCCGAATCAAAGTTTGCATCCTCCGGTCTTTCAAATTTTAAATCTCGATTTCGATATTGTCAAGGTTGGTGTGTACTTGGCAACATCCAGCCTTTTTAGAGGCATTTTCAAAAACACATCTCGCGACTCCACCCGATCAAAGAACCCATTTCTCGAGTCACAGCACCCGTCCCATCCATTTCCACCCATCTTTCTTTCCATCTCTTTCATCCTTTTCCATTCCATGAAGTTGTGCAACCATGACTTCATTTCCATCATGGAATCCACATCAACAGCAGCAATATATCACACCTCCAACATGTTTTACAAATCCTCCAAATCAGCATTTTGGTCAAGTTCAGGATCAACATGCATACCCATATGAGCAGCAATGCCAAAATCAGTTTGGCTATGGAGCTTTCCAAGAGCAAGGGTACGCATGCAATGAAGACAATGAAGAAGAAAATGCAGATCTGCTGGAGAAAATCCAAAAGATGGAGGTGAACATGGTGCAATCTAGGGCTCAGGCACAAATGAAAGCATTTGGAATTGGTTGCAAAGCACCTTGTCCATGGGTGGGACCTTTTCCAAGACATTACAGCTCTCAAGAGAAGTTGGACTTCATGATTGCAACACTGCCATTGCTTACAAGGTGGATTGAAGGAATAGAGGTATATGAGAGGAGTATTCAGCAACCTTGTCAACGGGTAAGCACACCATCTCATACTCTTTCTTTTCCCCCCTCTCAATCTATATCATTTCAGCAGTATCAAGTTTTACATTCACCATCAGTTGTCCTAAATGTTGATTCCATCCCTCCACCCCCTAGTCTTCCATCCCATCTCAGTTTTTCTGCCCTCTTCTCTTCCAAATCCAAACCCCCTCCACAAGAGCTAAATGAAGTACCTTCCACTCCAAAGAAACAAGAGGTTTCACCGCCTCCACCACCACACAAAATTGTCAAATCAGTTGAGTTTCAACCTATCCCTCCTATTGCATCCCCTAATCCATGTTGGGAGGATGAAAATCAAAATGCCAGCCAAGGAAAACCACAAAGAAAAGAGAGTGCCAACAAAGAGGAAGAAATTCAAAGTCTGAAGAGTTGGGCTCTTAGATTTGGGATGACAAAGATCCCCTTGATGGTTAGGCCTACAGAAGAGGTTGGGGTTGGAGAACATACGGTGGTTAAAACTGATTTTGTGGCAGCAGAAAAAGAGCAAAAGGAAGAAAGCTCCGAAGAAGATCTTGCAGCCCCAACTTGTCCTCTAGAGCAGCAGATTGAAGAGTTTGACTTAAGAAAATTCATGCTGGAGGAGGAGCTCATTCAAGAGCAAGATTGCCTTCGAGTAATAGAGGAGGGAGAAGCTGCTCCAAAGGCAAAAGAAGAGGAGCACATCCTAGTTGTGGAGGAGAAAATTGCGGATCCAAGGGCTTTGAGCGCAAATCAAGCTATGGGAGAACCTTCAGTTCTTCTTTCTATTTCATCTCTCTCGAGTTCTAGTGCTGAAGAAGAATTTTATCTCTCGAACTCAATGTCGGAGAGTGAAGGAAACCATGGTGGTCAGGTTACAGAACAAGAAGACACCATGGAGGAAGTTGAGCATTTGCAGCAGGACAGCCATGAGGCAGTTTATCTGTCAGATTTGGAAGATTGTTTTGATGGGGAGGAGCCGGTTGAGTTTCCACCACTCTCTTTTTCATCATCCCCATTCCAAACACTCGAGTCTGCTGTCATGAAGGAGAGTGTTCATTTACAGCAGCCTGCATCTTATAGCAGCTCTTTGGAACCAAGATTGGAAGATTTTAATCTTTCACAATCAGCCATGGAGGAAGAGAAAGGGAAGAGGAATTTCACCATTTCTTCCACGCCATCCATTCAAAGAGGTCTACAAGAGAACTCCATTCCTGGAGTTGAAAATCAGAGCAATGGGCATACTCAAAGGATCATGCCGTGCCCAATCAGATACTTGGCTTCATTGGAGCCAAGGGAGAAGCCAAAACCAGTCATGCTCGCTTCTGAGCATGAGGATGAGCTACAAAGTACCAAGGATCAGCTGCCATACCTCTCCAATCCAAATGCAGAGCAACTAAAAGAGGTATTGAATTTTTCAGTTGATACCTTGATGATTTGGATAGAAGACCAGCTTCTTGTTGATTTTCCATCCATCCAAACAGCCATGATCAGTGCCAAATCAATTGCATGGCTGCCAATTTTGAAGAAAGGAAGTTATTTCTCACAACCAGTTGCGGGGTTTGTTTAGCTTGCCTTTGCTTCCAGCTAGAGTAGAGTAGGTAGATTTGCTTTCAGTAGAAGAAGTGCTTGTGCACACTCTGCATGTCCCATTTTGGGGCATGTATGATTTCCAGTTTTGTACATAGTTTTTGTGGTGTTGGTTTTGCTCTGGCATGGTTCATTGCAGTGGTTTTTGGTGAGAACAACTCTTAAGTTCAGTGTGCTCTCAGAGAAGGAGTTGCGGTATCAGGTTCAGGATCGGATATCGGGTTGGTTCAGGATATCGCTTATGACTCCATGCCCAATGGATTGCTAAAAGGCCACTGATCTTCTACCTAGCAGGCAGGTAATCCCGTTGAGTCGCCAAATTGTTGTATATATTCCCCCCGCGACAGAGGGAAGAACACGGCGCGAGAGACAGCAGGAAGCCAGGCATGGCGGAAGGGTTGAGAAGCCCGACACCAGGGCAAAATCGCGGAAACCATGCGGAAGGAGGAGTCGGATAAACAAGGAACGAATACATGTCGAAGGTTTTTTAAAACCCGACAGCAAAGGATTCGGGTTTCCGGGTCGGGCAAGCATTTCGGGTTTCCATGGCGCGAATGCATGTCGGGGGGTCTAAAAAAAAACGACGGGAAGAAGCATGTCGGGAGTTCTAAAAGGCCCGACACAAGAAAATATGTTTTCGGGTCTCCAAAACCCGACGCACCTAACAAATCGGGTTTTCGGGTCGGAAACGCATGACGAAAGAGCATGTCGGGAGCCCACCAAAACCCGACACCAAAGGACATGCCGAAGGGTTAAAAAATCCGACGCACAAGGAAATCGGGTTTCGGGGGCGGAACGACATGGCGCAACGAATACATGTCGGGGGGTCTTCAAAACCCGACAGCAAGGGAATTCGGGTTTCCGGATCGGGAAAACACGCCGGAAGAGCATGGAAAGGAAGCATGTCGAGCCAGTTTCCAAGCCCGATGCAAATGCACGAGGAAGTTCCGAACCCGACAAGCGTTGGGGATCTCATCTGCCACCATGGTTGTTGAAGAATTGAATGCAGTTTTGGAGGTAGTTGGGGCAGTTCGAATTCCTCTCTTCTCCCTCTCTTTTCCTCCATATAAAATGTAAGGAGGGGGCTTTTTTTAAAGTTGAACATTTTTGTTTTGTGCCTCCTCCCTTCTTCTCTTTGGCAGGTGGAGTTGTGGAGCTCAAACCTCCCATTTGAAACTGTAATGCACCTTTGCCTCTGGGCATTTTTTGCAGTGTATTGTATCAACCTTCGGAGCAAATAAATGCATGACTGTGGATGTTTCTCAACCCTCTATGTGTTTCATTTTGCATCCTCCTGATCTTTCACTGTGAATATGTTTATCTGTGCATGATATTGCATTGCATTTCTGTGGTCTGTGTTTAATTGGCAAAACATATGTTCTTCATTCCTCGGTGCATCACCTCCTTAGCTTAGGTTTATTTTTCATGCATTTCTCTCTCCCTGTCTCCTTGGTAGTTAGATTAGGTTTTTTTGGGGTAAACCTCTGCGTTTCATTGGTGCATCTGAACAGAGGAATAGGAGCCGGCCTTCATCCGGAGAGCTTTTCCGATTTCGCGAGGTCCCACACTTGGGAAAAGCTCCATGTTGTGCAATCGCACTGGGAGTCTCAAACGATCACGTTGTGAGTCCTAGGGGTGCTGTGATTCGTCACCAACAGGATTATGACATATGAATATTTTAATTTGAATAGAAGAATATATTCCATATGGGACTGCAAAATCAACTGTGACAAGATCTGCCTTTAAGCAAATCCATTGTCAACAACCATTACATTTAATGTCAGTCAGTGCCCACCTGAATATTTCCATTAGTTCCACTACTATTACATCACATCATTTATTAGCTTCAAAACTGAATTGTTTGGCCATCTACAACCTTGAATCATAGGTATTCGGGGAGGGAGGCTTCCCACATTTCCTTCACAGCATAATGTTCTATTGATATAGCGCATAAGAAAATTTTCTAATTGTGAATTATCAACCAATCATATTGCAGAGATGACAAGTTACCTAGTTTATACACAACTTGCTTATAGGAATATTGCTTTAACAAGATGTGTTTGTTAGAAGTACCAAGATAAGGAAATTGTGAGAATGTTGTTTGAAAGATGAAGCAAGACTAAAAAAGGTAAATTTTTAACCATATTCATCCCTCAAAGACCAAAGATAATGTAACATTTAATTGTCAAGGATTAACCATAAAATAAAATCAGGAGAACTTTGTACTTGTAGCATTAATCATGCAGGAAATGCCACATGATCTACTTCAAATGCAATGCAGCTAATTCAGAAGGATAAATCTCAAATGTTGGAAGACAACATGCTGCACATATTACTAAAAAAAACATAACAATATGTTGACAAAAATCCTACTAAGCACAAAACTATGAAGCCATGGACTATGTGATGAAGGCAAGAACCTCTTTTCACATTTAGAGAGAATTTCAGTTTAAATTCCATTCATAAGAGTGAAAAGACCTTGCACCATCACAGCAAACTCAAGAATCCCATGTTAATGAAATGTCCTTTATCAAACCTATAATCACCATTGCCAAAGGCTCAACTCTCATGAACTGTCATGAACTCCTACTAGATTTTCCAGTTTCTTGAAGTAGGGAAGCCCATTCCATTCTTTAGCTAAAAGTCCTAAACATGCATGGTTGATAGATAAACATTTCTAGTTACCAAAAGATGATTTATTGTTGCCGTGGTCAAGGCAGGTTCTATTTTCCATAGTGAAACCCTCTTTGGCTTCGGCATAGCTGAAATATAATCCCATTGCATTTTGAATTTGGCCACCTCACAGGATCAACCACGTTTCAGAGAATCTGGACTACAGCACATCCATTTATTGTCATTCAAGACCCATCTAATTTAATGTCAATTAGTATACCCACCTGAAGAGTTCCATCAGTTCCACTACTATTACATCACATCATTTATTAGCTTCAAAACTGAATTGTTTGGCCATCTACAGCCTTGAAGCATAGATATTTGGGGAGGGAGGCTTCCCACATTTCCTTCACAACATAATGCTTTATTGATATAGTGCATAAGAAAATTTTCTAATTGTGAATTATCAACCAATCATATTACAGAGATGACAAGTTGATAATTGCTTATAGGAATATTGCTTTGAGAAGATGTGTTTGTTACAAGTAACAAGATAAGGAAATTGTGAGAATGTTGTTTGAAAGATGAAACAACATAAATTTTAACCATATCCATCCCTCAGAGACCAAAGATAATTTGTAACATTTAATTGTCAAGCATTGGCCATAAAATAAAATGAGGAGAATTGTGTAGCATTAATCATGCAGAACTTGCAAATTTGGCTTCAAATGATCAAATAGACTAATGTACCTTCCCAACATGCTCCAGGGTCTCTGACCATACTAGTATATCCAACAATTGATTCAAACCACTAGATCTAGCTATTTTGATCACCTTTTGCATAAACTGCCAATTTGGCTTCTTAAGAAGGTTGATGGTGGAAGCACGTGAGTTGGAGTAAACTACTAGGCACTTGAAGAATCTATCAATGGTTTTGCATACCCTTTATCATGGTCTTGGTGTGTACTAAACTGTTGGACTCAAATCTCAATGCAAATACCTTTCTTACCTTATTCCCTTTCTAGGCTTGCAACTCTGCTGCCAGCCCTATTTTAAGGCAAATTCCAACATAATTTTTATTTCCATGTGTCAATTATCAAGCCACCCACCTTTTAAGATATCCATTTGGGCTAACAACATGTATGCAAAGCTTCATACCCTCCTCCTTTACAAAGAATGCTAAAAAAATCACAACTTTGGGTCTCCAACTAGGCCTCCCTGTTTTGCTACAGTGATTCCGGTCAACTGTCACAGATTCCTGCTTTGTAAGAGTTCTTCAATGCAAAATTTTCTTGATTCCTAATGGGAGACTGGTAAAGATGTTTTCTAGAGGTTTTGGGCTTTGTAAATGGAGTCTATGCCTCTCAAATAGCTGACTGCCCTTAAACCCTAAGGGTTTACACCTACAGGCCCAGAAATTTGAATTTTGCTCACCATTTTCTTTCTACCATGTTTTAATTCCTCAACCCACCTGGAATAGGTCTGCACACACTATTAAAAGGAAGAAATCTTACTAGTAAGCTTGATTGCACCTTCAAAACACGTATTGGTTCTAAAAGACCCTGCTCTGTTGTGGGAAACTAAGTTACTAACTGTTGAGGCTCTTCAAACAATAATTCATCCTAATCCTTACTTGCATGACTCAATCATGTCCTCTGGGTTCTATGCACGGGCTAGGAATCCTTGTTTCCATTCTGATACTTACTCAGGTTGTCAACCCAATCTAGATCGGTATGATCTAACTGTAGTCACAGTTTTCTCAGGTGACTCGTAATTGAATTACTTCACACAAAATCGATGTAATCCCTTTGCAAATTAATGAAACACTCAAGTAAATAGTTCTTACCAGTATGTAACCACTCAATGATCATCATACACTTTGTTCCTTTGTTAATCTTAAAACCATTCACAAAATCTGATTTCACACTGTATGCATACAAAGAATAACAAAACCTTCTAATTTCTCTTTGGAGCTCCAAGATCTCGATCCTTTGATTTGTCAATGACTCTTCAAACAATTACAAGATGGTTTATACATCTCCATTGCTCGAGTTCTTGCTTTGTAGTTACACACCAAGAAGTGCATTCATGATGACTAGGAGTTACAATAGTTCCATGAATCTTATGATGGAGCCCAAGACAATCATAAAACTCATACAAAACTTCTAAACAACCTATTTAGACCCCTAAAGCACTTATCCTTGCTAAGGAAGCCAAAAATGGCTCTACAAAATTGAAAATTTCAAACTATGCTTACAAAGTGTCCTTGTTGAAATTGAAAATTGCAAACTATGCTTACAGTGTTCTTGTCCAAAAATGGCTTATAGAAGACACTAAACATGGTCCTTGTTGAAATTGTGTGTGATACCAAGATGAATGTTGTGATTGAATATAACTGATGATGGAATGTTGCTTTGCTGACACATGGCATGCCTGACTCCAACACATAGTTCTCCATTTAACAAGCCTTTTGGAGCTAACAAAGACATTCAATAAATATCTCCTTGGATGACCACGAAATATGTGTCAAAAATGCCAGTCATTTTCAAGCAAATCATTGGCAACTAGTTCTTGAGTTGGTGGCTCATGTCTACAGATAGAATACATTCATTATCATGTGTCATTTCTTTGGTTGTATGGTACTACATAATAAGCAAACCAAAACATGAATATATATATAAATATATAACGATACCCATTCTTTTCAAAATGTGTAATGATTTTGAAACTCTAACAAAAGTTCATCAAAAGCTGCAGATATTGTGAAGATGTGCTACAGCACCAAGCTCATCAAAAGCTGCAGAAATTGACATTTTGAGAAATTGCTTTGTTTTGATGGTTGATTTCGCTTATATGTGGTTAAATGAACATGTTGGATTATTTGAACAAGTTGGGTTAGCTCATTTTATTGATAATGGCATGGTGAAGGAGGATGCTATCATTGAGAAAGTAGTCAGACTTGGTCTAGAAAAGGTCATTGTTTTGTGAGATTTTGTTATCTAATTGCATGGAAGAGAAGGCGGTGTAGGGCTCTACATCATTTGGTATCAGAGTCTGTAAGATCAGTTAATACTTTTATATGAAATTATTTCTTGAAGCTAACAAGTTGAATTGCAAGTGTTGATGAAGGATATGCGGGACAAGAGCATGAAGAGCCAAGGTGAGATTTATGAATTAACTAATGAGCATGGTCATGTGGTGCCTAAGTGGATCAAAAAGATGAATGAAGAGAAAATTAAAAAAAAGGCTAAGAGAACAAAATAAGAAATATTGAAGGAAGACATGGAAGAAGGTAGTGAGGAGTTATTTAAGGATTTGTTGACTTTGATCAGTCAAAAAAAAAGAAAAGGAAGAAAGAGGGAAGCATAAAATAAGAGAGATGGAGAGCAAAAGAGAGAAGTGGATGGAAGAAGAAATCAGTGCACTTAAGAGAGATGTGGAACAACTATCCATGTCGATGAAACAGTGGATGGAATCCTAAGCCAAGAAAGTGGGATTGTGATGACAAAAAGAGTCAAGTGGCCCATTAGGCTACTTATAGAGAGAAGAAAAAGGAAGCAACTGATAAAGATGGTGAGAAGAGAAGAAAAAGAGCTGAAGAATATGGAAAAGAGGATGAGAAAACAAGAGAAAGAGGTTGCTAAAGAAGTGGTCCAGAGATTGAATGATGAAGAAGTGACTGCAAACTTCTTAGCTTGCCTTGAAGAAGAACAAGAAACTGAAGAAGAGGAGCAGCAGGTTGAAGAAGGAAAAGAGCTCAATGATGGAGCTTTTCAAGAGGCTCAAAGGCCTCAAAGTTTTAAATCTAATGGTTTCTTTGTATGTGTGAGTGCAGGTACACAAAGTGAAGAAAAAAATGCAATAAATGATGCATTGAATGAAGATAGAGAGAACATAAGTTAAGGAAAGAAAAAAGAAGAAGTTTGTGAGCAAGTGCAAGCTCACTATGGACCAGTCAAGAGTGAAAGTTCAGCAGTTAGTGTAATGAGAGGATAATAGAGAGCTCTCGCAAGCATGTGGATCTGGATAAGTGGAGAAGATGAGGTGAAAAACAAGGCAAATCATAGAGAAGCCTTGGAAAATGATGAGGATAACGAGGATGAAAGTGTGATGAAGATTCAAGAAGAAGAAAAAAGCCAAGAAACTGATAATGTGCGGAAAGAAACAGTTCTCTTAAAAGAGATGGGGCAGTAAAAAGATGAAGAAGACAATTTGACAAGAGAAGAAAAGCAAGGGACTAATTGTCCACTATTTTTGCATTCTAAGGTGGCTTTAAGCTTTGTATGTGCAGATATAGACCAAGGAGAAAGATGAAGATAAACATGATATGGATGAGGAAAAACAAGTGAATGATGATGAAGGAGAATACAAAGATGAAGAAAGAGGAAGAATAAAGCAAGAAGATGTCAAGGCAAACAAGCAAGGAACCAAGCAAGTAAGCGAGAAGAGAAAAGACAGCCAAAGAATATGGAGATGAGCTCAAACACAACAAAAGAGGAAGAATTTAGAAGAATCAAATGAATTGGAAAAGGAGGAAGAAGACATACATTTGCATGGAAGCAAATCTTCCTCTTTGGGGAGTATGATACAAGTGCATCATCTTGTGCATAGTAAAATTTTGCTTTCACTCTCATTTTGGTTTGTGAGGGGTATTAATAGGCCTATTTTTGTGTTTTAGGTTGTTTCATTACCTCCATATAACCTCTGTATTTTTAGATCCTTATACGATTTCCCTCCAAAATGGAGAGTTGAAAAATTTGAATTCTAAGTCTATAGAAAAGGGGGTCTAATGTAAATGTAAAGATCAATGATGTTGTAAAAGGTCATTTAAGACCTTATGGGGAGAAAATGAGATGTTAAAAAAAAACTTTTCCTATGTTGTCATAACCCATAGGCATCATAAACCGTGGTTAGGTGACCTTGGGATTAGCTTGTAACTACATTCTCTTATGATAAAAAGAGGAATTCTTTATTGTATGGAGTTAGTTAAAGTTTTTGGAAGGGATTTTAGAGGATAGCACTTGGGAAGGAGCTAGGAGGACTTAGGAGGTATGTAAGTAATCATGGAAGATAATGAAATACAGATTTCCAACAAAAATGAATGGTGAAATGATTGTATTTTGGATTGTTCTTTGAGAAAAATGTATTCTTGTGTCATGTATGTTTGATGAAATGATAGAAAACATGTGGAGTGATGTAATGTGTGAATGATCAAGGGTAAAGTTTCAGAATATAATATTAGTAAGTGTTTGAAGAATAACTATGAAGCCATGTTTCTTGAAGCAATGATAAAATAGGGTTTAAGGTAAGAACTTGCATGAATTATGTTTTGAATGGTTGTTTGTGAGAATTGAAAAGTGCATGAGAAGTTTATAAGAATGTAGTACTGGGGAATAAATGTTATAAATTTTTTAGATGTATTGGGAAGGTCTGAAATGACATTTCATTGTGAGAAATCAATACTAGCAAACCATGTGTGCACTGTCATTATATAACGGTTTTTTATGCTTGCTTGTTTGATAAGAAGATATAAGAAGGTGAAAATAGGATTAGAGTGATGTGATGGAGGTATCTATGGATATAAGGAATCATTTTAAACCCTGAAAGAACTTGAAAGGATAAGAAAATAAAAATAAAGCTAAAATTACATCCTGCTGATTTGTGAAAAACCTTGTCTAGGAAAAGAAGAAAAACTGTCATAACTTTACTTGTACTAATTGAAAAAGTCTACTTTTTTTTGGAGATTATGAAAAACGTGGTTCAGAGATGTGGATAAAATTTCAAGATGATTGGAATTAATTAAGGGGGTAAAAGGGAAAAAATAACAGTCAGACAGTATGGAGATACCCAGATTTTAAGGTATACAACCACGAAAACCACCATAACTTTGTCGTACGAAGGAATTGAAGGCTAAAAATTTCAAGATATCTTATAATACACCTGAGAATTGATATTAAAAAAATCATAGACTTAAATCACTCCCAAACTCATTATATTTATGACAGTCCATAGGAAGGTTCATATGCACCGCGAGAGGGCTAGTTGTGAAGGGTAGATTTACAAAGGAACTAGGGTTTGTATTGTGATTTTAGTCTTGAATTTTTTCAGGCATCAAGAAATTGGAAAATTGTATCTAGAAAGGTTGGGTTTGTGCTCAGAAATCTCAGGAAAAGAAAATTATAAGGTATTTAGGACTGTCCCTGACCTAGTAAGGGTTTCGGAGCAAGATTACAAAAAGGAAGATAAAAGCAGTTGGGTTAAGGGTTAAGAACTAAAACTTGGAGGGCATATCAGTGGTAGTGAAAGGACTCTAGTGAACATGGTAATTCAGTGGAGGTGACTCTAGAATCCCATTTGCATGAGTTGAGCAAATAACCTTGTCTTAAAGGCAATATAGGCAGTTTTGACAAATGAGCATTAATGGAGTTTTGAGTTACATGAATTCGATTGGTGAGGTTAATTATGATTGTATTAAATATTGATAAGGGTACATGTCCAAGATGAAGGCTAAATAGTGCATAAGGAAGCCAAAACTGACTTTTAGAGACAAGTGAGCAAAATTGCTAAAGGTAGTGAAAATTGACATTTTGAGAAATTGCTTTGTTTTGATTGTTGACTTTGATTATATGTGGTTAAATGAACATGTTGGATTATTTGAATAAGTTGGGTAGCTCATTTGTTGATAATGGCATGGTGAAGGAGGATGTTAGCATTGAGAAACTAGTCAGACTTGGTTTAGAAAAGGTCATTGTTTTGTGAGATTTTGTTATCTAATTGCATGGAAGAGAAGGTGGTGTAGGGCTCTACATCAAATAAGAACTTACATGTATCGTATGTATAATCCTGATGAATAATGCATATAGGAAATTGTGGGAATAATGTCTTTGCAAAAACATTTTGATATAAAAGAATACCAAGCTTTGACTGTTGTATAGAATAAAATCAATGGGTAGCAGCAATATAAGGGCATGACATATAAAAATTTATTTTAAAATTCATATAGGCAAAATTCAAATATTTTGAGTGGTGAATTTAATAAATTTAATTGAAGAGTGTGAGGAAAATAACACACTTTATACTAATATGATGTACCCAACAAATATTTAACATAATAACTATTAGCATCGAATGATCTATTTTATAAATGGCTTCACTTCAACTCAACATGTTTCTTAATATACATGTCTCTTTCTAATCTCTATAAATATCCCCAATCTTAAGAAATCTTCATATTTCAACCTATAATGAGAATTCAAAAATGATGGGACTATTTCATATCTATTTTGATGCAGAGAGGATCACTTAACAACTAACATTACATGAGCCAAGAGTAATTAACAAGATCTATCCATGAACTAGCTTCTCTAGAGGCCTTAAACTTTCTCAAAAGCTAAAATTGAACCAAACCGATGCAATCAAGGTTATTCTTACTTAAAACATGCTTAATTACATCAGATCAACATGATCATGTACTTATCAAATTTTCAACCCTTCAAGTTTCTTTATTTTCCATTTTGACCTTCACTTAGGCTAGTAGCCCTGCAAATTAGCTTTTTACCTTCTAATTGAAAAAACATAAATAATTATCCTTGACTAGTAAGGTATTTATATACCCATTAAATCCATTTGGGTGTCTTCAAAATTTTAGAGCTTCAACATTTACCCATTTTCTTTTATCCTCTTTTTACCGTTTTAGCTCAATTCTTATAATTAGCTCTCCTATAGGACAAATCTTAATGCTCAGAACAATTGATAGATTTTTAGACAAAGTTACATACCTTTCCAAGTACCCATTTGAGCCTTACAACTCTATGCAAAGTTTCAATTATAAACTCTTTATCTATTTTCCCCAGCTCAATCTTTCACCTTTCTTTCTCTAGACCAGTAGGTCTCTTCTAGGGTTTTGTAGTAGATAGTTAGGGTTTATTAAGGTTCGCTGAGTCAAGCCACTGACATACCGATTTTCCACCTAAATGCATCATGATCATGCTTCTACAATGTCCGATCATTCCTCAACCCTCCAGTTATACCCTCTTCTCAAGTTAGACCTATTCTTGGCTTAGCATGTTCTTGGCTTTAGGGAATCTCTATACCATGTTTTTGCCTCCTCTCCTCTGACCTAGGAACTTTTATGCTCTTGTCATCACAATATCATTTTCATACACCTCCAATTCACCATTTTCAAGCATTCCCATGTCCTTTATTAACTCTTTCACTGTACCAGGCTTTCATTATGACTGTGTTAGGACATTCTTATCCATCTTACCTCATCAAATATTTCTGAGGGTTCTTTACCCCTTCCTCAAGTTTCCAACATGTCCATTCTTATCACTCCATTCCTCAACTTCCTTGAACCATGCAATGACTCATGTCTAAGGCACTCTTGCTCTCCTGTGAACACTTAATCCTTCTAAATTACTTAGGATGACTGTTAAGGAACATGCAAGTACTTCAACTCTCTATCTCTTGGTTTATAAGGCTCCGAGTACTTCTTCTAGGATTCCAAATAGGTTCTAAGCATACATAACACCCTTGACAACTTTTACATAGTCACAATATGATTAAGCAATTAACTCACCTGCATTTACTACCAAAACTGTAGAAGCACGTTTAAACCCTGCAATTGCAAACTTCCTCAAGCATTTCCTTTCCTTATGGGCTTCATAAACCTCATGCTCTTAGTTCAAAGCTTTAAACTCATCCTCAATACCATTCCATAGGTATCTAGATCATTAGCCTCCTACATCTTGGTTCTAAATAACCTTGTTTCCTCAAGTTAAAACTATCTCAGTTGGAGCAAATGACTGTAATTTTCATCTCTTCCTTGAATATTGGGAGTTTACACTTATCCCTAGAGCCTTTCTGTCATCTGGACCTTCCACCTCTTTCTGCAAAAAATCTCCAAGTGATCAACAAAGATAAGCAATGCATATGAAGCAAGAATTTCATTATTTAAACCCCTAACTTGGTAATACACTGTTCTAAACCCTGAATGTGCACAGTTTGGCATATACTTGGTTTTGTTTCTTCAAAACAACTCTGTACCATGCATTCATTAATGCTTCTTAAATCTTCTACAAACTCAACATAAGGAGGAACATGGAACGTTTTTTTCTTTAATGATCATCTTAAGCTAGAAACCCTCAGAACGGGGTATTAAGACTGATTCAACTGTGTTTTTACTCTTGGAACTTACCAAACCACACATGCATGAAGCCATAGCTTGCAATTACCTTCCACAAACCTGTTTCAAGCTTAATCACAAGGAGTTATTAAATTTTAATGCATGCGACTTAGCAAATGACTCCTCTTGCCTGATCACAGACCCTAACTCTGTTTACTAGCCCGAGAGCTTACAATTTGTACTCAAAATTCAATTTCTTCCTTCAACAGATTTCTCAAGATGCACAGACCTTATAAAGAACCCAATCCTTAGTTACTCACCTTCTTCCATTCATAATAAAGACCCTGAATCATAAATCATAACTAAAACCTCATCCTCCTGTTCCGTAGACTGTTAAGTTCCTGTGCACACAATTTGTCATATAAATGCTTCGCCAAAACAATATTCTTAAACCTGAAACTCACTTGCACATGCACATAATCATTCATTTCAAATAATACAATATGGTTCAGTCACCAAAACAAAAGATTCTATTGCATACACTAAATCAAACAAAGTACATATAGTTTTAAGGATCCTTCACAAAGGAGAATTGTTATATTTTATCATTCAAACCATTTACAGACTCCTTGATCCATCTAGGGCTCTTCCTCCCGTGCCTCCACTCCAAATCCTTTTTCTACAATGCCTAACTGACTCCCTCCATTCGAGTTTCAACCTATATGCACTTAACTCAAGGTAGTTATACTAAACCTCTCTTAACTCCTTAAGGTTAGAAGATGAGTTTAACATATGGACCCTTACACAAAGGGTGAGACTACCTTACTTAACTCACCTAAGGTCTCAAATGACCTCTTACAACATATAATATTTTTAAGGGGCCAGAACCTAAAAACAGTTGTCCAGATCTTCCTGCATGCAACTTAGATACAAAGCCCCCATTTTGGCACAGACAAGTAGGATACCGGAATATGTTGTGGAATTCAGCTTTAAATCTGCCAATTGGATTCGTTTGAAACTTTCTAAAGCCTTTATTTGAAATCCATTTTGTGCATAGTCTGCAATGAATGTTGTCCACATGAACACATCTCTTTGAGGCAATATGTCAAACAATTCACTTGCCTTGTCTATGTTTCCACATTTTGCATGCATGTCTACCAGGCAGTTACAACAATAGCATCTAACAAAATTCAAATAGCTGACTGCCCTTAAACCCTAAGGGTTTACACCTACAGGCCCAGAAATTCGAATTTTGCTCACCACTTTCTTTCTACCATGTTTCAATTCCTCAACCCACCTGGAATAGGTCTGCACACACTATTAAAGGAAGAAAGCTTACCAGTAAGCTTGATTGCACCTTCAAAACACGTATTAGTTCTAAAAGACCCTGCTCTGTCATGGGAAACTGAGTTACTAACTGTTAAGGCTCTTCAAACAATAATTCATCCTAATCTTTACTTGCATGACTCAATTATGTCCTTTCGGTTCTGTGCACGGGCTAGGAATCCTTGTTTCCATTCTGATACTTACCCAGGTTGTCAATCCAGTCTAGATTGGTATGATCTAACTGTAGTCACAGTTTTCTCAGGTGACTCCTAATCGAATTACTTCACACAAAATCAATGTAATCCCTTTGCAAATTAATGAAACACTCAAGTAAATAGTTCTTACCAGTATCTAACCACTCAATGATCATCATAAACTCTGTTCCTTTGTTCTTCTTAAAACCATTCACAAAATCTGATTTCACACTGTATGCATACAAAGAATAACAAAACCTTCTAATTTCTCTTTGGAGCTCCAAGATCTCGTTCCTTTGATTTATCAATGACTCTTCAAACAATTACAAGATGGTTTATACATTTCCATTGCTCGAGTTCTTTCTTTGTAACTGACTTCAAGAATCAAGAACATTAAGGAAAGGACATTGGAGTTACACACCAAGAAGTGCATTCATGATGACTAGGAGTTACAATAGTTCCATGAATCTTATGATGGAGCCCAAGACGGTTATAAAACTCATACAAAACTTCTAAAGAACCTATTTAGACCCCTAAAGCACTTATCCTTGTTAAGGAAGCCAAAAATGGCTGTACAAAATTGAAATTTTCAAACTATGCTTGCAGTGTCCTTGTTGAAATTGAAATTTTCAAACTATGCTTACAGTGTCCTTGTCCAAAATAGAAGACACTAAACACGGTCCTTGTTGAAGTCATTTCCAAGCAGATCATTGGCAACTAGTTCTTGAGTTGGTGGCTCCTGTCTACAGATAGAATACATTCATTATCATGTGTCATTTATTTGGTTGTGTGGCTGTTATCTTTGTATACTACATAATAAGCAAACCAAAACATGAATATATATATATATATATACCCATTCCTTTCAAAATGTGTAATGATTTCTGAAACGCTTAACAAAAGTTCATCAAAAGCTGCAGAAATTGTGAAGATGTGCTACAGCACCAAGCTCATCAAAAGCCAAAAACAAATCAATTACACAGAATTGAAAGAAACTCATAATGCTGCTGATATAAAAGTTCTACATTTATCAATACCATGCAACCACTTATAATTAACTTTATGAAGATTTTAAAAACTTCAAGAATCTGAACGGATGGGAAATTCACCATGAAGGATTTTCCATTGATAAACACAAATTACAGAAAATCTGTGAAGGAATTCACCATGAAAGATTTTCCATTGATAAACACAAATTACAGAGAATCTATGAAGATAAATTCTCCTTCGCTGTTCACAGACAGAAAATCATCAAATGGAGGAAACGGCCATTTGCCTGCATTAAATTGGATTGTGTCAAGGTCACTTGTTGCAACACTGGATTGCTGGGATGCAGTGGACAAATGCAGGGAAGAACCCATCATATCTGGAGAAGGGTGCGGACAGTAAACTCCAGGGGCAGAAACTAATTGCTGCGTGGATCCATAATCCATAGAATATGTAACAGAATCCATTGCAGGAGCTTCTTCATGCTGGAGTCCAGTCATAGCTGGTAAAGTAGGAGCTTCTTCATATTGGACTCTATGCATTGCTGGAGAAGATTGTGGAGCCATGAATGAATGCCCACAAGATGGGTTAGTCTGATGGAGGGCAATTTCATCTAAAGTTGTTTTGAATTCTTGAAGCGTCTCACCAAACTTGTTCAGTTCATCAAACTGTAAATTGTGTATATCCTTCTGCCATGAATTCACATTAAGAATAGACTCCACCCTTTGCAGTTTCACAATGCGCTTCTTGTCTACATGAAACTCCCTTGAAATGGAATTGTAGTTTTCTTGGCACTCTGCAGTCCGCTGGAATTTATCCTGGTCAAAGTAGGCAGGAAGGTTCTGATAAGCGTTGAGCACAAAACCAACATCAGGGCCTCCAAATGCAAACATCTGTTCCTCCTGCTGAATTATCACAACTATTTCAGTTGCACATAATGTGGAAATTTCATTCACTTTCTTAAAAATTCCCATTTTCCTTTTTTTAAAACAGGAATTTCTGGCCAAACGATTTTCAATTAATTTACGCGGGAGTTTTGCTTTCCCCATTTCTGCTATTATCAGAAGCAGATTCCCCCTGTGAGATCAAACCTATACTGGAAAGCCTGTCAGATCCTTCGCAGATTCAAGAAGAAACCTATACTGGAAAGATTAAATAGAAACCTAGGTATACTGGAAAGCCTGTCAGATCCTCCGCAGATGCAGATTAAGAAGAAACGAGATTAAATAGAAACCATGGCTATACTTTGCTGTTAAGCTTCCTATTCGTATACTTTGCTCTTAAGCTTCCTTCTACGTATACTTCGGTGTTAAGCTTCCTATTCGTATACCATGGCGGTTAAGCTTCAGGCGTTAACTGGTAATGATAAATTAAATTTAGAACTTCCTATTGGCTAAGCTTCCTAAAGATATAAATCTGAGATATAATTGCCAAATTTAGGAAGTAACTCTTTTTTAATTGGTAAATTTAGAAAATAATTATTTTTTATATATATTCTAAATTTACAGCTTATAATTAAATATGTATATGGAATTGTTATTTATCATTTTTTAAAATGTGTATTTAAGATATCTAGGGAGAGGCCCCTTGTGGTGCACCCTATCTTTGCACAGTCACCGCGCCACGTCACTGCCACCTGGGCGAATAAAAACACCACCAATGGATGCAACACCAAATTCTTGACCTCCAACATTGCACCGCCACCTCACTGCCACCTCAACGCCACGTGGACGATCCGCGTTTGTGGAGATGTCAAAAAAGTTGGTTTTTTTGCATGGGACCAAGTGTTGTCCATTCGCCGCGCCAGTTGTTGTTCGGGCCACCGCCATGCATTGAATGCTCACCCACCAGCCGTTAATGCGCGTGGTTTGGTTTATGGACCCTGCCACCGCCAAATTGCACCATGGGATTTCATGGGAAATGGAGACGGAGCTCGTTCGATGCACCGGTTTTGGCATGTTCGACAGCAGAGCTCGAGCGACCATTTTGTGGGATCTTGCACACTGGTGGGTGTGTGCGTTTTCTCCACTCCTGACCGACTTCGTCCTCGGCATTGGCTCGGCCTGCTACAAAGATGAGAAGAAAAGGCAGAGGTGAGAGGGTTCTCACTCGGGAATGATCCTTAGTGTTTTTAAACACTACACTACTATGGAAAGTTTGTTGTTTGCCATTCAACAAAAGAAATTTGTTTTTTCACCCGTCTTATTTTACAAATCCAAGCTTAAAATCGTTGGTGTATTTGTCTTGTTTATGAGCGCCAGTCTCGGGTTTATGGGTGCCATGCGAGCTCATGTTCAGTTGCTAATTACTGTTAATGGGATTACTGTAACTTTTAATGCGTTTATGTCTGTTAATGCGTTTATGAGTGCCATGCGTTTATGCGAGCTCATGTTCAGTTGCTAATTAGAGAGCGATTTTCCTTTTAGAATTGTTATTTTTCATTTTATTTCTCCTTATATTTTTGGAGGTGCAGTTGACACTCCCTTTATACAATAAATTCAAGTAATATCTTCTTCTATCTCAATTATTCTTAACCTCTAATAAATATTTACACCGATAGGCGTTTATTTACAGTCGGGGATCCACCTACACTGTGCAAATCAACGGTGAGTGACTTCTCCATGCGCTTGCAAAACCATTGAAAACATCCCAACCGTTGATATGCCTATAGGGTTTCGACACGGTGTTGGTTAAGGTTTTCCTGGCGTCCCATTTGGCACGGAGTGCCTGCTACTTTGGATGGGAAAAACCACATACCTGTCTTTTCATACTATCACTGTGGAAAATGGTACGGAAAGATTGATTTCTTCTGCATTACAGACATTCGGCTTCCAAATTTCCTTCATCTCAGAGTTTCAGAAAACTGAACTTTTACTACAACTTCAATGAAGATATCTAGAAATTGTTTTTTTAGTGTTTGTATATTTTGAAACAAGAGGAACTGAATAAACAATATCTTGTTTAGTGTGAGTTAGAAACATATCAGTACCCAATTTTCTAATACCCAATTACCCCTTTAAGCAATTTCTAGGTCTAATTATAGACAGATTTTTGTGGAAAGAAACCGATTTAGATAATAGGAATAAATATTGCAAATTGTTGAGGGTTGGCATAAAAGCTCACCACCAGAGATAATATCTCGATTCTGTATACAAATGTCTTTCTTTCTATGGAATTTTATTGCCCAAAATTGTATTCTAGCTTAAAGTGTCTTCCTGGTTCCAGCATGGGCCAAATGCCTTTTTTGGCTTTCAAAGTTTGAAGATAACTTTCATCATTTTTGGCATTACCACTCTCTGTTACTACCATTTACATTGTTTTCTGTTGTAATTGCTCGCTTCTGTATTAGCGTTCTCTCGATCTTGAGTCTAAATGTTTGAAGTGTCTTCCCTGGTTCATATATACATGTTGCTCCCTGCATTGCTTGTAACGCATTGCACCGGTTGTGGTGCACCCTATCTTTGCACAGTCACTGCGCCACGTCACTGCCACCTGGTCGAGTAAAAACACCACCAGAATATGCAGCACTAAATTCTTGACCTCCTACATTCCTTTGCCACCTGGAACCTGCCACCTCAGCGCCACGTGTATGAGCCGCGTTTTGGGGGATGTCAAAAAAGGCATTTTTTTGCTTGGGACCAGTGTCGCCATCCATTCGCCGCGCCAGTTGTTGTCCTGGCTACCGCCATGCATTGAATGCTCACCCACCAGCCGTTAATGCGCGCGGTTTGGTTTATGGACCACCTTGCCACCGCCAAATCGTGCCATGGGATTTCACGGGAAATGGAGTTGGAGCTCATTCAGTGTTGTTTTTGGTGTGTTCAGTTGCAGAGCTCGAGCGACCATTTCTTGGGATCTTGCAGATCGGTGGGTGCGTGGGTTTTCTCCACTCCTGACCGACTTCTTCCTTGGCATTGGCTCGGCCTGCTACGAAGATGAGAAGAAAAGGCAGAGATGAGAGGGTTCTCACTCAGGCAATGATCCTTAATGTTTTTAAACACTGCACTATTAAAATAGTGAGCATAATCATACTGATATATTAACATAAGTTTAATTGTATACATAGAACGATGGAAAGTATTCTGATTACATATGCAAAATTAATATGAGTATTTTGATTACATATGCAAAATTAATATGAGTATTCTGATTACACCGCCAAATAGGGTGTAAAATATAGAGCATCATCATACTGATATATTAACATAAGTTTAATTGTATACATGGACCCTGGAAAGTATTCTGATTACATACGCAAAATTAATATGAGTATTCTGATTACACCGCCAAATAGGGTGTAAAATATAGAGCATCATCATATTGATATATTAACATAAGTTCAATTGTATACATGGACACCTGGAAAGTATTCTGATTACATACGCAAAATTAATATGAGTATTCTGATTACACCGCTAAATAGGGTGTAAAATATAGAGCATCATCATACTGATATATTAACATAAGTTTAATTGTATACATGGACGGCTGGAAAGTATTCTGATTACATACGCAAAATTTATATTGCACTATATAACTTTAGAGACTACATAGGAAGACTTCGGTGAATACATCTAGCAAAATTGTATCACCAACAAAATTACTACCATCATCATATGGGGTAATAAGCATTGTTTACGGGCACATGTTCAATATCTTAGTTAGTATAAGTAATATTGCCCTCTTTCTATACTGCTTTTGGATTTTCTTTTCCTGCCGATACAGTGTTCGATTGGCCAACTGAAAAGGGATTTAGAATCCCTTTTGACAGAGCATTTGGTTGCCCAACTGATAAAGGATCTGGTCCCCCTGCTGAAAAAGGATTTGGTTGTCCGCTTGAAAAGGGATTTGCACCTGTTGTTGACAGAGGAGTTGGTTGCCCTGCTGAAGCTTGCATCCATGGTGGCATTGCAAATGAACTACTAGGACTGCTTGAACTTGTACAAAGTAAATGAGGTGATACATACCAAGATGGAACTGTACAAGAGTTATTCATAAGTGATGGAGGTGTTCCAATTTGAGCATAACCTGGAATTTGAATATTTAACATATCTTGAAAAATCCTTCGATTTTCATGATCAATTGGAGAACTTACACGCATCCTCTTTTCGTATTCCCTTAATTGATTTGCAAGTTCCCTCTCCCTCTTCTCTTGCTCTTTCCTTTGTTGCTTGTGTGCCTTCTCAATCTCTTTTTGTTGCTCCTTAGCCTGCTTCTCCCTTTCTCTTTCAAGCTTCTCCTGTAATTTTTTTCTTTTTTTGTGAAGTCTAAAGCAACCTTTTTTCTTGTGCCACTTCTTTTTCCTTAACTTTAGTTTTGCTTGTTCCTCCTTCTTTCTTTCCGCATCAACCAATAGCTCCATGTACTCAGGTGCAGTCAAAATCTGTGAATGCCTACTCAGTCTAATAGAACCATCTGATTTGTTTATGATCTCCCTTGGAAGTCGTAGAAAATGGGAAAGTAGCGTCGCGTCCCATCTTGGTTTTTAGTCTCTTCAAGGTGTTGAGGTTCATGTTGCATAACTTCTAAGTTAATTTCATTTTCTGAGCATCCTCTTCAAATTCGACTTCGTCTTGTTCATCCTCATCTCCAACATCTGCATAGTAATGAATTATTGCTTCTTGTTCTAGTCCTTCAGGAAAGGAAGGCAGATTTAAGCTTTGATCTTCTGTGTTGGATGGTAGCTTGTAACCCATGTTTTTCATGGCATCCTCTAACCATTGTGGTGGGTTAACTTGACTTGGCAAGGACAAATCATTATTACTTACAAAATCTAAAGACCCCTCATTATTGTTGATGATGTTACTTGGGTTTCCAAGAGCACCGTTTAGCTCCACTCCATGTGTTGCAGTTGTTTCCATATCATCTCTTGAGTCAACATTTTGCATGAATTGAGTTTCAGGTACCACCTCTTCACTATTATTTAATTCTGGATTTATTCGTTGAGATAGGCTCAAAATGTTTGTGACAGCATCAACATCTTCCTCACCTTGCATGTCAAATGCTTGGCTGCATGCCATGTCATTTACGAGAGAATCATAATTCAATGGCCAAATACCAATTCTTTTGAAACCTGCAATTATGTTAGATGGTGTTAGTGCCTTTTTTAAGGCTCTACTTGCAAGCTCAACAATGTCATTCCTTTTCACATCTGCACATTTGTTCTCTGCCATCCATTTGGACCTCTCAGCTCTAAAATATGTCTTGAAAGGGTTGAACACACTCACGTCAAGAGGTTGCAACTTATGACTAGTATGTGTTGGTAGTGTTATCAAATCAATGCCCAATTTGTTTGCCTCCTCCACAGTTTGTAATGCTACATGGCTGCCATGGCCATCAAATATCAATAGGTGTCTATTATTTGGAGAAACACCGCCTGGTACTGAACGTGCAAAATGACATAGCCAATTTAAAAACAATTCCTTTGTCATCCATGCATTTGGATGTGCAGCCATACATGCTCCAGGTTCACAATTTTTAATGTAATTCTTTATCATTCTCTTTCCCTTGAACAAATAAAATCATGGGATTGACAAACCTGCTGCATTGACACAACACAATATAGTGATCCACTCCCTGCTCTTTGGTATTACCTTTGGGACATTACGACTGCCCCTCTTTGCAATTACACGAACTCCACAATTTCTTCCAGCCTGCAAACCAGTCTCATCACAATTCCAGATTTTATGAGCACCGTATGAATAGGTTCCATAGCATTTGGCCAAATTATCATAAAATTTGGTTCTTATTGCGGGAGGCACAAGTTTAAAGCTCTATCCTGTCAAAGTCCCTCGGTTCAAATTGCAAGGTCCGGATGACGTTTTACAATCCAGCCCACCATGATTTACCAGGAAACCCATCTCTAAAGGGGTTTTGTCTTGTTTCACAAATCTGAGCAACATTTGCCTTTAGCTGCATTAACTCCAAGCCAGGACCCATATCAGCCATTTCTTTGCACCATTCAACAATTTCCTCTTCTTCTTCTTTAGTTAGAACTGTTGGAGGACCCCTCCTCTTTGTGTGGGTGAGACCATTTAGCCAATAGTGTAATGATGTGGGTGGAATGGAATACTTCTTTGCTATTGCTCTAACTAGCGAGAACCCATTAAACTTAACATCATCTATCTCCTTTTCCATATCTTCTTTTGTCCAACCTCGGATGACACTAAGCTTCTTTGTTACGATATTTTTATTGTCAAAATTTCACCCCCAGGGGTAAATTTCGATAACATGTATCAGAGTTTTGCAGTTCCAAGCATGTAGATTGATCCAGGAAAAATCGTGAAAATTGGCTAAGTCCTGCTCAAGGTCGCCTTTGGGACAATTGGAACAGAGGGACGCGAAGGGCGCGAATCGGCCGGTTCGCCCGAAACAGAGAATTTTCGCAAAGGAACAATCGGGCCGCGAGGGCGCGAAGGGCGCGAAAAGGCGAAGCGGTGAAGCAAGGGAAGCCCATTTCGGGCGGTTCGGAAGAATTTGTCCCAAGCAGCAAAGGGACATCTGGGACAAATGGACGCGAAAGACGCGAACCGGCCGGTTCGGCCGGAACGGGAAACTTTCGCACTGGGACATCTGGGCCGCAGGGACGCGAGGGACGCGGATAGCCGAAAAAGCCGAGAGCCAATCAGATTGCGCCACGTGTCATCGGCAGATAAGGGACAAGGAAGCCCATTTCGGGCGGATCGGAGGTTTCTGTCCCAAACAGCACTGGGACATCCGGGACAAAAAGACGCGAAGGGCGCGAAAGAGCCGGCAGGCCCGCGGACCAATCAAATCATGACACGTGTCACAAGGGAAAAGGTCAAAAAGTCAAAGGGCGAGTTTTGAAGGGTCAGCCCGAACCAATGGGATAGTGCCACGTGTCCCGGCTAGGGCCCACAAGGAAATTTCAAAGGAAAGCCCGCGGAAAGGTGGAGGAGAGAGAATTATTCAGCGAATCAGAGCCTGCCACGTGTCGTCCAGGTGGCAAAGCGCGGGAAAATATTTCAAAATCCGTTTTGGTCAGTTCCGTGCCCTAAATCTTCAGATCGTCATATCTTTTGATCCAGAGCTCGGATTTGCACGTTCTTTATATCAACGGAAAGCTGTTGAAATTCTCTACATGATTCTAGGATCAATCTTCCATTTTGGTGTAGTCTGGAGAGAGAAAGTTAAGAAACGGCTCTGACGCATGGTAATGCCAGAAGTGACGCTTCAACAACCAGCTTTAATGCAGCAGACAACCCGCCGTTTTGCCAGGATCCGCCGCTTCTACCATAATGAGATGATTTAAAATGCGACCTAGAAGTGGTTGTGGTAGTTTCGAATTTCCTCTCTTCCCTCTCTCTTTCTTCCTATATATTGTACAGAGGGGCTTCTTTCAAAAGGGGGACATAACAAGTTGTTCATCTTTTCTGCTCTCCCCTCCCTTCTTTTCTTCTCTAGGGTTGAAAATGGAGCTCGAACCTCCTCCCTGCTCTGTAATGGCGTTTTTGCCTTTTACTAATGAAATGATGTTCAGTGCAAACTTCTGGAGCAACAAAAACGTGTTTTGTGATGCATCATGTCCATCCTTGTTCGTGTCTTCGCTTGTTTTCCTCTTGCCTCTCTTCATTGCGGTATTTGTGCATGTTTGAATGTTCATTGCAGGTTTGGAGCCGTGTTCATGGAGTTTTGGGACATTTTACAGTGAAATCTATCCTTGGGCTGTGATGCATCTGTCCATCCTTCCCATTGCTCACCTCTCTTTGTCCCATGGCAGTTTTGATAGAGGTTCAACATTCTCCTTCTCTGGTGTATCACCGTTTTAGTGTAGGCTTTTGTTGTTTTCCCTTCTCTCTCTCTCTCTGTCTCCTTGGCATGGTTAGATTAGGATTAGATTAGCTTGCCTGCACTGGAATAGCTTGTGGCAGGTAGTTTAGGAGCAGGAACCAGCCTTCTCTGGAGATTCCTTTCTCATTTTACAGGTCCCACACCTGGAGAAAGGATTGATGTTGTCAGCAATCACACTGGATGCACCGAGTGATCAACCTAGAAGCCCGATCTGCGCATCCGGGGTGCTGATTTTGCATCAACAGATTCTTTTAAGCGAGACAATGGGTGGGTTTCTACATTCTGGTTCATTACCAGTTGGTGCTGAATTATCCTCTTCATCACTTAAATTATGTGATAATTGTACACCTCTCACTTTGGGCCTCCTTGATCTTCTAGCAATAGCACCTTTTCTCATGGTGTAAATGAAATACCTGATTCACAACATGAAAGATGATTGTTGGAAAAGAAACTATAAATATACCAAAAATGAATGCTGGAATATGATTTTGGAATTGTTGAAGGAAAGAGGATTGCTAGAATATGAATGATTTTGTTTCATTTTTAGGAATTAATTGACTTGTAGTTTTCATTATGACAATGAAACTTGTATGGAATATGTTGAATACAGAAAGTGCTTGGATAGACAATGTATATTTGACTAAATGAGCACAATGTTGTATAGGGGAGAGGACCCGGTTGTGGTGCAGGGTCCATTAGTGGTGAGCATTCAATGCATGGCGGTGGCCCGGACAACAACTGGCGCGGCGAATGGACAACACTTGGTCCCATGCAAAAAAACCAACTTTTTTGACATCTCCACAAACGCGGATCGTCCACGTGGTGTTGAGGTGGCAGTGAGGTGGCGCGGTGACTGTGCAAAGATAGGGTGCACCACAACCGGGTCCTCTCCCCTAGTTCAACAATGTTGTATATTGCATTTCAGAATTCACTATATTGTTCTTTTTTCATGATAGACCATTCTCACGTGTATTCGTTGGACTCTTCCTATGTAGTTTTTTGCTGCCATGGCATAAATATCATTGCCTGTAGTGGACTTTTCCATGGTTTTGCTGCCATACCATTCTCATTCTGTATTCGTTGGACTCTTCCTATGTAGTTGTTAAAGCTAAGTTGTCGTTAGAAATATGGAAGGGAAAATTTATAATGAAAACATTAACGGCTGGTGGGTGAGCATTGCTAGGGGATAGGCACCGGTTGTGGTGCAGGGTCCAATAATGGAGATAGTAGGTGAAAGACATTGATTGTATTGTATTGTATTATTATTATTTAAACATGGAAGCATGAAATGTTGAATAAGACAGTTTTTAAATTGGTCAATATTCTCTTATTCATTGATAGAACTAAAAATTTTCCTTCCATATTTCTAACGAAAACTTGACAAACTCTCGTGTATTCGTCGGACTCTTCCTATGTAGTTTTTAAAGTTATGTTTTCAATATAAAATTTTCACATATGATCATAATACTTTCCAAATTTCTATGTATCTGATAAAACTTATGTTAATATCACGGTGATGATTGGAAAAAATACTTTTCAACCGGAGAATGAGATATTTGGAAAAAATGAACAATACGGTGAATTCGAAATGCAATATACAACAACTTTTGTTGACTATAGAATCGCTTGTTGTGGTCATATTCCGGCACAGAGTTGTATATTCCAAAGAGTGTTGTACTTCTAATTGTGTTGCATATTGTATTTTGTAATTTACTTAGCATAAAAATAATTTACTATAGTGTGCACATACAACACTGATGGAATATACAACACTGTTTTCAATATAAATTTTGCACATGTAATTAGAATACTTTCCATCTTTTTATGTATACAATTAAACTTATGCCTATATAGCAGTGATGACTATAAAAGCAGCTTCTAAGGCAGCTGTCCCATGGAGGGCGCTGTTGCACCTATTCTTATGTTTCGTGTAGTTCTATGCAACTTTTTTACTAATAAAAATGCAAGAATTCATGGAGCAGCGGCTGCTTAGAAAAAGTTGTATTCACCTCAAGTTAGTTGTGGGGGGGCTGAGAATTTGCAGTAGCTACAGAGATTTTAAGGTTTCTTTTTGCCAAATGTTAGCTGCACATGAGTTCTAAAAAATTTATTCCAGTAGCTTAGTGGCTGGAAAGGTTCTTTGCCAATTTACCGGGCAATAAGTTTCATGCCCACCAGTTCGCTTCTTTGTTTGTCAACAATTGCACCAGAAGTTTCCAACTTCTGCTTACCAATTCGCATAGTACTTCCAGCCTGTGCAAAACGGGGGTTTGAAACAGGGTATGAACATTCATTAAAGCAAAAAGAAATGTCTAAATTGTGTCAGATGCTGGAGTTGCAACTGCCCTGGTAAACATGTATTCAAAATGTAGGAACATGGACAAAGAAAGTTTGTTGTTTGATGGAATACCACAAAGAAATATGTTCTTCTGGACCCCAATGACTGTAGGATATGCAGAAAATGCTTTTGTTGGAAACGTAGGTGAACTGTTTGATAGAATTCCTCAAAGAAACGTGGTCTCATAGAATGCCATGATGGCAGGATATGCACAAATTAGATTTGTTGAAAAGACTTCAGAAACTTTAAAGCAAATGCAATTGGCATATACAACTCTACTGCAATATGCAAACACTGAAAAAATAAATAGAGGGCTTGAATTATGAAATAGTTTGTAATTCATAAGTGTCTTACCCGAATCTGCTACTCTCCTCACTTCTTGACTTTGAGAGATGAAAACTACATGAACAAATGGAATTGTAATCCATCCTTCATCTTTTATTCTATCATCCTAAATTCGATTGGTTGATGTTAGTTGACATGGATTCAATATGATAGTTCAATCAAATGGTTGATATTTATTGGGATTTACTCGATGGATAATATTTTAGTTGGTCATTTTTATTATTTTATGCGAAATTTGGTTACACAATTTATTGTTCATATGGTGCGAGTTTTTAAACACTCATGAAAGGTGAGCCTTGACCATAATTTCATTTATTGTTATGCGGTGTTTACTTGGGATTGAAGACTCTTACATCAAAAATAGTGCATTATAGTTGAGATTTGGTTTGGAAAGTCTTGAGAAATGACTTGTTGAAGTGACTGTAATAGATATGATGTACATACAATGAAAATATTACTTAATGAATAGTTGACTGTATAGACTTGGTTTTTGTACACTTGTATATAAATTAATATATATTTTTAGTTCTATCAATGAATAAGAGAATATTGACCAATTTAAAAACTGTCTTATTCAACATTTCATGCTTCCATGTTTAAATAATAATGATACAATACAATACAGTTAGGTAATATTAACTTCACATATCATTCAAAATATGTTATTTAAAAGGTGAATGTCTTTTCACCTACTATCTCCACTAATGGACCCTGCACCACAACCGGGTCCTCTCCCTTAGTCAACTCAATTTTAAGGTCTAGTTTTTTTGGAGTTGTCCATCTTGCCATCTAAAGCTATTTTCCACAAACTACACAAACAACAACTTCTAAGATCCTACAAATATCATTTCATTTCTTATCATGGCATTAAGGTTGATCCCACAAATATTCAAACAATTGTTAAAACGTCTCCACGTACGAATTAGAAACAATTGTGTTATCTTCATGAAAAAATCTAGGCATTTCAATATTTTGTGGCCCAATTAGCTCATAAGACACAACCTTTTACAAGATTATTAAATATTTACACAACTCTAATACATGAGCATCCATAGCATATGTGAATAAACCAAGGATTTTTGCGATTCTTTAGTTATTATGGAGTCATTTAGTTGTTTTCAATGTATTATGAGTCCTTAAGGACCTCCTTGTCAATGTAAATGTAAAGGTATTACTCTTCCCTCCAAAAATAATATTTGAAAATTTGGAATTACTAGATTGGCTATGAAAGGTCAATGTAAAAATGGAAAGGTTCTTAAAAGTTTGTAAAGGTCATTTAAGACCTCATGGGGGTATAAAGGTGATCTTATCTCTAATTTGAGTTGTGATGACCATAGTCATCAATAACCCTAGTTGGATGGTTTTAGTAACTACCTTTTCTTGTTTTTAAAAGATGAAAACTTGAATAGAGGAAGAGAGTTCTTAGTGGATAGGAGTTGGGAAGAAGATAGAAGATTTGTAATCAGACAAGAAGCCCTAAATTTCATGGAATTGATTAAATAAAGGAGTATTCCTTGAGTACTATCTATGTGTTTTCAATGAATGAATATGATCAAACGAATGGAAATCCAATTTTGAAAGAATTATGTGAATAATTATAAAGATTTGATGATATGTGTAGGTTCAGGTAGTGTATGAGCAAGAAATCGAGAAAACATGGTTAATATGAACATGTGTTTTTTAGATAATGTGAGAGGAACTTGAAGATTTATCATCGTAATCATTATAGAGGAATTTAAACAAATGAAACTCAATCCAATATAGTGATCAAGGCCAATCCAGAGTTGATATACTTGATAAGTGTGGAATAGAACCTTCTTCAAGCATGAAGGCATTATAAGTTCCAAAAATGTTTAAATCCATTTTTAAGAGGATGACAATAATCAAGGAAATGATATAACTAAGTGCTCAAGGTATGTTAATTAAGAACTCTCAGAAAGAATGAACATGATTGAAACTAGGAAAATGAGTGGAAGTTTGAAAGGAGAAGTTATTTTGTGAAGATTAATAATTTTGCATTATGGACAGTGTTCTTGTGCTTGAGAATTTGTAAGATTCCAAATATGCAACAGACTTGAAGTTTACTGTGCAAGTCATCATTTAATGAGTTTGTTTGAGGTAGCTTTTGGACACCATAACCTTGTGCTAGAGGTAACAGAAGGTCTATTTCATACAAATAGGAGGGTTCTTATCATGATAATTTATGATAAGATGTTGAATGATTATCTTTGTTTTGTAACTATATATTCTAAGTTAATAGTTTGAAAATATTGTCACAAATAAAGTGTGTGCGCTTGCATTGAGGAGAAGTTGTAGGGCATGTGAATCCATTGTGGTTGAAGGATTGACCACTAAGGGTTAATTGTAAGACCTAACTATGTGCACAAACAGTGAAATGCTACAGTCAGGGCAGTGTAGATGTGAATGAAAGATGGGATCCTACATGTTTACTAAAACCACATACAGTCATAGGCTCAAGATTTTGGGAGTTGAGTTGAAGTTCTAGAAAAGTTATAACAAAATGACCCTTCTTGGGTTCACAGTGAAGGTTACAAGGTGCTTGAGCTAGGGCTTAGACATTGCGGCACTAAATAATTTCAAAACACACTAAAAATTTCTACATATCATGCCAAAGAACTTTGGAGATTTTTTGGTTGGTTTTATAGATTTTCTTGACATGGTGGGGTGGAAGAGTTCAAAAACAATCTAGGGCTAATGAAGGGAGGTGCTTTACAAAGGAAATACCCTTTTCCATTGGAGTAAGTTTATGAAACTTGTAGGTAATGACAAACCCCTTAATGGGTATCGAAAAACCCCTTCTTATGCATGGAAACTTCACAAAACCACAGATAAGCATGACAATAGTCTTTAGAAGACCTAGTTGAAGGTTTAAGTGTGAAATTACAAAAAGGGGGTTATAGTGAGTTGTATGGTGAATTGAACCTTGAAACTTTAGGTGCATGTTTGAATAGAAAAAAGTGAACTAATGAGGCTATGTTTGGAGGTGTGAACTACATAAAATTTTGCAAAGCTAATTAAAATAGACTAACACCTAGTAGTCTAAAAGCTAAGCTAAAAATATACCATAGAACCATCATGATCATAGCTTATTGAAATGCATACAATGAATTAAACATGAAATTATTAATCTAATTACAAACATTTCTACTTAGTGTATGATCACATACTAAAATTGGACCTAATGAAGATGACAAGCAATCAAATTAGATGTTGTTACTTCAATATGGTGAAATGATCTCTCTAAAATGGCTACAAGGCCATGTTTAGATCTTCCTTCACTAACCAAACATGAAGAAATGGAAACAAACGATGATCCAAGCTATTTCATCAATGGAGTAAGGCTCTTGATCATATGTTTGATATGATAATACTAACAAAAGTATGGTGTAAGGTGTGAAGGATGTACGCGGGTCCTTTATATAGCTTTCCAATTTGGGAGAAACTTGAATCCCAATGAATGTGGTATAAAGAATAAAGTAGATTTAGACTAGCTAACCATGATTAGATGATTTAACTAGTGGGTTAGCAACTCATGGGAGTTGGAGATGTTTTAATTAATCGAATACGGTTAATTAATAGGCTAGAATAAGTTTTTTAGGCTATTTAGAGGTGACTTGTGAGGAATTTGATAGGATCTGAAGCATTTGAAAGAGGGATTTAGCCAATAAAATGGTTTATTGATTAAATACAACGCTTAATAGGCTTAATTAATTAATAATAGTGAATTAATTGATTTGAAGAGAATTATAACTAAAAATTTCTCGCTAATTGGCATTCAGAATGAGATAGAAGCTAGCCAATTAACAAGTGTCGTTAATTGACCAATATAGATCGAAACATTAGTTAATTAGCAAAAATCACTAATTATAATGGAAATGATGAGATAGAGGATAATTGGTACCAATTTAGCATTAAAATTGCGTAAACAGATTTTAGGTGTCTAAATTTTCCCTTCTTTGGGGTAGCATAAGCAATATTACTTCAAAGATAGTAGACAAGTATAAACAAGTAATTTTTTGAAGAAAAATGATTAGAATTACGGATTCCCCCTTGATTATTGATGGGGTGATAGAATAATTCAATCGACGATCGAAAACATGAAAGAAATGGATAGAAGAATCCAGGTAGAAGAAACTCTGCTAGTAATGAGAATTGATAGATGAAAATGGAAATAGCTTTTACTATTGATTTTGGATCAGATTTACACGTAAAACACAGAATAATTTATTAATTATCTATATTCTTGCTATATCAATTACACAATGAATTAGGCTAATTTATAGCCATTACAATAGACTAACCAGTACCCTATAAAATAGGAACCCATACAAACAAATAACCCGTTAATAGATTTACGGGTACAAAAATAATAGTAAGATCTAAGTATGTAATATTGTTTATAACAATATTACTAACCACCCAAACTATAATGTAAGCACTAACATAATGATTCCTAACATTCCCCCCCTTAGTGCGAACATGGGAGAACAACAATTGCACTTCCTTCTGCAGCGTGCCGCCCGTGCGTGCTCATGATCTGGATGGTTTTTCAGGACAGCCAACAACCTCAACATGGATGGTTTCCAAGGACAACCAACAACCTTCAAGGATGGTTTTACAGGACAACCAACAACCCAAAACATACAGATGGTTTTACAGGACAACCAATAACCCAAACATACAGATGGTTTTTAGGACAACCAATAACCCAAATATCATGATGCTGCTTTTCTTTTGTGCTTTCATCTATCCACAATGCTTTTCCTTCAGGGAATTATGTAGGAAATACTCGCTTCGATAACAAATATGAAAAGAGAAAATGGAACATTGAGACCATGTTCCCCCCCTCAATGTGAACATTTCACTTATTCAAGCCATAACAAGAACACTGAAAAAGAATCATGCTGCACACAACTGAAATCAACTGCAACTCTGAAAAGAAAGAAAACTCACACACACACTATCACCATAGCTTTGTGCAGCCCCGTCGTTGGTGATTGACGAGAGGTCACTGAATGACCTCCAGCCTCATGTGCCTCCATCCTCCAATTGCATGCTGCTAACTCAGAATATATATTTGAAGCTCATCAAGTTTCACACGTACTTTATTTTGTCTCTCCCCTGCAATGTGAAAACAATTATTTCCAGACGTCGGATAACACCGAAAATGCGTCTGTGAATTTTTTATTTTTTTTTCAATGTAATGAACCCTCTTCTATTCATAGAACTACTCAACTACTCATAACATGCATGATATATTAAATATCATAATGACAGATGGAGTCGATTCACAAATGTAAAGTCAAGTTGGATGCATAACATGTATAATATTGCACACTTATATTTGATCAATACACATTCACCGGACTTGTTAGAGTGGTTGATTGAAAATGATGAAGTAGACAATTAGGAAAAACACTAGAATTTGATGATTGATGGATCTGCAACAACAAACTGTATTTTTCCTTTTTTTTTAATATAAGATAAACACAAGAATCAAATCACCTTATGTTGAGAAGAATTGAACTGAAGTTGGTGTCAACGCCGATGGAGATCCCTTTGAATGGAACGTTGTTCCTTATCACACAAGTGTTGAATAATTCTTTCTAACAACAATCGAAGTTGCATGGAATCTGTGTGAATTAGATCCAATTATAGTGGAGACGTCCCAAAATTTGAGAATACCTCTCAGAGCGAACAAATGCATTTGTTGTGCGCAGTCAGTCTACTCGGACTTGGTTTCCACTTGCACGACCGCTTGGCAAGATATGACTGGCAAGATATGACTGACTGGAAATTGAATGCGGACAATCCATGAACTATGGTTGAGGCGTTAGATCCACGACTGCATGTGTACAGATCTAAGTGTCTAAGTTGCAGCAAAATCTTCAATAAAATTCTATGCAAAACAGACACATTTCATGCATTGCTATCATATGTATTTCACTATGCACGGCCTTGCTAAACACTTGATCTTTCTCCTGATTCGGGATTCCTCTTTTGACCAAACAAACTTCTTATCAACAATATTCGGGATGCTTCAGAATTCAGGGTGCTTTAACAAAAACGTGGCTCCAGAAAAAACGTGGCTTCAAGCATTCTTCTTAGCAATATTTGAAGGACATGTCAGATATATCACTGATGTCTACGAACCAGAATGGATGATATGCAATGTACACATATCATATCAATCCAATACAAAAAAATTGAACTACACATTCAAAATATACTAAATGATAAAATTCAATTTTCTATACATGGGACAGGAAAAATACTAACCGCCCCTTCAATCAATTTACACTTCCATCACATACAGAGAATCAAACTGCTTTGATACCAAATATTGATTTTGGATCAGATTTGCACAGGTAAAACACACAGAATAATTTATTAATTATCTATATTCTTGCTATATCAATTACACAATGAATTAGGCTAATTTATAGCCATTACAATAGACTAACCAGTACCCTATAAAATAGGAACCCATACAAACAAATAACCCGTTAATAGATTTACGGGTACAACAATAATAATAAGATCTAAGTATGTAATATTGTTTATAACAATATTACTAACCACCCAAACTATAATGTAAGCACTAACATAATGATTCCTAACATTTACATCCAGCTCATTCAATAAAAAACATGGTTTCATCACTTTACTTAAATGATCAACATCATTGACTCTTATAAAAATGTACGCATATAACAAAAGTGTAAAATAACATGAAAATCTATAATACTAACATTTGTTCATTACTAAAAATGCTTAACTCCATACAACATACATAATGCAATACAATACAAGAAATTAAACAAGCTAAGCTAACAGGGAAACAAGTACAAACACACATACTCAAACAAACAACGTTCAAGACAGTTTCACCAATATTTTTATTATTAAGCTTTAGTTCCCGAATGTTTGTGTTTAACGACAAGGGTTAAAAATGGTGCCCCAAGTAAGGATACATGCGAGGGGAATAACGAAGGACATAGGGGTCTTATGAAAAATCATTCATGCGCTACTGAAACAAGATCTAGGAAATTCATTTTGCTAAGATAGTACAAACATAACAAGTAAACTAGTTTTATTAATGGGGGTAGATCAAAATGATCCACGAGTCGTTGTGACAAGAACAAGCAAGGACTAAAGAAAGATGTTTTGTAGGAAAATTTTAATGTTTGAGGACAATGTGTTCGATACAAGCATCAGTTGTGTGCATTCTTTTTATTGATTTTTGAAAATTTTCGAATTTTACAATTTTTTGGGTTTTTTTTTGAAAAACAAATTACCAATTTATTTGAAAATTTTGAACTTTGCAATTTTTTTGGATTTTTTGAATTTTCTATAATAAAATGATATAGAAGAATGAAAAAGTAGTGTGACATTGCCAAAAAATGTCGGAAAACAAAAATATGCCCCAGGTAACAGAAAAGGTCGACGAGAAGCAAAAACATGCCCAACATAGCAAAAACGTGAGAAAAATGATTATTTATAAAAACAATTATCATCGGGACAAGTGCTAGAAGAATTTAGAAGAATCACGACGATCACCTAGCCTGTCGAGGGTGTGAAAAATGATGTGGGGGTCAAAACGACTATAAAAACCAAGCCAAAGGGGGGTAAAATCCATTGCGGCTAGTTATTTGCTATTTACCCCTATTAATTAACTAAAATTGACTAATATGTAGTATGTGGGGATAATTAATCTAAGCTATGAATAGTTGTAAATAAAGTAAATAAATACAATAAAGAAGTGTGTACATGAGCTAAACAATTCTCGCAAAATGAAATGCTAACCCTAATATGCAAGAGAGAAGAAGAAAGAACTCATCTAAATAATAAATGCTCATAGGATGATGTCGCAAAGATGACTAGAAAATTTGGAAGCAGGATCAACTATATAGAAGCCCCAAAAAGGATGGATTTGGAGTATCTAGCTGGACTGGAGTGCCTGGAGAGGGAATGGGGTGCCTACGGACGCTCTAGTTTGTAACTTGGGCACCATGGTTTGTGTAAAATATCTTAAATTGATCTTCACAAGGCTAAAAGGTATTTGAAACCCTCATTTTTTTTTTCATCAAATTCATTTCCCTTTATCGAATGTCACTGGTATTCCAAGTTGATGAGAAAACCTGAAAGAGACCAAGAGATGTATCAAAACCCTAAAAAAATAAAGATGTAAATGAATGGGTCGAACTAACCTCCGTTGCCATAACAATGGGGCTTACTAATTGAGCGTTGCACTACATTTTGGACCCAAATGTAGTTATGGTGAGTGTGTGCATAATGTGCCCTAGGTGCTCTTGTGCCAGTCACACTTTGTGAAGTAGCAAGCAATAACTAAATGTAGAAAATATAATAACATGTGTGCATGGAATAGAATAGAATCCTCCCCATATGAAGTGTGTGACACAGATGTCCTAGCCTTGTGACTTTATGATGGAACTATGTGGATGCAAGTGATCTCCATTGCAATAGATGGATGCAACTCTAGATGGATGATAGTATTGAATAAATGTTAGGTCTCTCGTTATGGTCTCATAACTTTATATTTATAGGGTTATCTTGATCTAATTTCATAATTAACCCTAAAATGGCTGACCACTAAAAATATAAGAAGCTAAAACAACTGGAAAGAGCCCAAAAGATGGCGGGAAAGTGCAAAAGGGTCTGGGGTGTCCATGGTGGGACTAGGGCACCCATGGGCGTCCCGATCCCAAAGTCGGGGCTAAACTCTATTGAGATGACAAAAGTTGACTAGGCATGTGGATGTAAAAGGTCGGTAATGACAAAATAAAATAAAATAAGATGGCCAAAAGATGAGGGTTAATTAGTACTTTCTTCACTCAAGAACCTTATAAATAGTAGTATGAGACCGGAATTAAATAATGTCTAAAGTGCATGATTTTGTGTCTACATTTTCCCCACTTTATGTTGGTGAGCGGAAATCTCGATAACATAAAGTAGATAGAGATGTGTACCTAATGTCCATGAATATTGTAGTAGAAAATGCGCCGAAGAACTAGACAAAGCATGGAATGAAAAAGGATGGAGGAGCGTTGAAACTAAAGATGAAAAATGTGCAAAGAAAAAGTGATGAGAGTGAACCTAGGGTAGAATGTGTGTGTAACTTCTAATATATGTGATGTACCTGCATGGTTAGTAAAGTGCGTGTTGTCGCAAAGTGTTGTTCTTGATGTTGTTTTTTTCCCCGTTTGATTGTTTGTTTCTCATACGGATGAACCTGCAAGGAGAAAATAATCAAGTAGTCAAATATGTATGTATGTGTAAAAACACATTGTAAAAGACACATGTATATGAATGTATAAAAGAATGTAAAATACAAAAATGAAAAAGTGTAAATGGAACATGTGCAACTGATCCATTTTGAGAATCAAAGTGTAGAAGGATATCCTATAGTGGAATTTTTTTGGGCAATCTCATGCCATAGGCCAAAGAAGTGTAGGGAGGACTTCCGTTGTATCCTCCAAGCTCTAAGGGTTTTCTTGAATGTGTGTGAATATAGCTCTGTATGTCCCGGTTTTGGAAAATCCAAATCCACTGGCCAAAGTAGTGTAGAGAGGCACACCCACTGTAACCTCCAATCCTATAACTACTTCCCATAATGTTAAGGACACCATTTCCTATAAAATCCATTGTGTATGGGGTTCGTAGACTAGTCTAAACCCACTCATTATATATAATTGAACCGAACCGGTGTAGAATCTTTGTGTTAGTATGTAAAAACCCCCAAATGATTCCCCCTCTTTAAGGGCACATGCGACATCACTGATAGGAGAATGCGGCCCCAAAAGAGGACCAACCACATGAACTGTACCCTAGAAAGAGCTTGGTAGAAATCAAGGCACGCACAAATAAGAAGGCTAGCTAAAGAAAAGTTTAAATGAACATGCATGTATATGAAAAACATGTGTAAGCTACGCAAAAAAAATGAAGTAATGTAACATGCAAGAAGACAACGTAAGCTGCACAAAGCCGGCTACAAACATGGGACATCACTCATGATGTCGCAAGACACACAAGGCCATGATGGCTGTAAAAAAGAAAGTAGTGTGCACACTAAACACGCAAGGACCACATATAATAACAAACAATGTTACAAACAAGTATGGAAACCAATATCTCTGCATAACAAATGTTGCACATAAAACACCCGTTAGCATGTTAGAAAGCTAACTAGTATGTCAAAAGCATCTATAAGAAAGTAATGTAAATTGATAAGTACAAAATGAAACAATAACACCTGTGAGAGATGAATGTGGATGCCCCCAACGACCAATGTGGGAAGGGTAGAAGGAGAGCATTCATGGTGCATGTAAGAGATCCGTATCTCGTGATCACAACTAGAAAAATACGTGAACGTGCATGTGCAAATGATATAAGTAAATGACATACAAGTAATCTAGCTAGCATTTGTAATAAAGCGACCATGAACAAGAAAAATTAAACAAGAGTATAAGTAGCCATAATATGTAGTATGTCATGGATGGATAGAATGGAATGCAAAATGGAGTGATAGGAGCCTCTTGCCCCCTAAGTGAATGGAAATGTATACGTTGAGGTTTATTTTGTTTCCCCCTCATCAATCAATAATGAACCGTAAACGAGAGTGCGTGATCGGTAAAAGGTCGAACAATATGTATTTTTCCTAGCGTGTTGTGATGAAGGTGTATATGCATAGTGATGATAATATGTGACATATAGAAGAGATGTGCGTGAACCTTATAGCCTAAGTGTATATCACAAAAAAATGAAATAATGAGTGATGATTTAGCCCTAAAGCATATATCACTACAAGATGACTAGTGGGGAGTTGTGATGTAGCCTAAAGTGTATACCACTACAAGATGAATATAATGAAGGAGTGGTGATATAGCCTAAATCATATACCACTACAAGAAGAATAATATAAAGAGTCATGATGTAGCCTAAAGCATATACCACTACAAGATGAATAGTCTAAGGAGTGGTGATGTATCATAAAGCATATACCACTACAAGATGAATATTATAAGGAGTGGTAATGTAGCCTAAAGTGTATACCACTACAAGATGAAGGAATAGGTGAGCATTTAGCCCAAAGTGTATGTCACTAACCTAGTAATGTCAGATGATGAAATTTCAAATGATAAATGTGTATGAATGTAAATATCCATTTGATTTGTAAACTCTCAGTAGTCAAGTATAGACCGAGGAACTAAAGTGCATCATCGGGTAATGAGAGTAGCACGTAGAAAACAAGATGTAAGAATCCAATATGATCATATGATGAGTGGAATGTGTAAAGATGTTATGTGCAATGTGCAATACAATATGTGTAGACTATGTAAAATGCAATGTACCTAGTGTATGTAGAAGAGCTAGTAATGTATGACATGGGATGATATAATGTTAGACTCATATGTGAATAAGATTAGTATGCTATATGATGTGTAAACATGAATTTCCAAATGTTGTAGACAAAATGTAGAATGTATGGTGGAAAACATGTAATGTGTGATGAAACACAATGTGTAATGCCTACAATGTAGTGTGTGGGGTTCATGTGTAGTAAGCCCTCAATAGTCAAGTGTGAACCGAAGCATAAGAGTGTGTCATTAGGTAATGGTTGAATAACGGTAATCTAAGCGTAGTATTTATTGAGATGTATTATGTTGAGTGGATTTTTGAGTGGTTTACCTAAAAGGGTGGCAAGGTGATAGACCCCACCACCAAGCTTATTAGTGATAATGTATGGACCAAGCTAGTTGGGCTTAAATTTTTCTTTGAGAGGGGCCTTGACATTTATATTTCTTTGATTTTCCTTCAAGAGAAGGTCACCAATTTTGAACTCTCGAGAGAAAGTTTTTAGTTGTAGGCATGAGCGATGTGAGATTGGTATGCATGGAGATGTTTGATTGCTTAGACATGATACGAGTCCAAAATTTCTAGTTCATGTAATTGGTTTTCACGATATTCATTGTCTTTAAGGATTCCTTTGAGATATATCTGCAAGGAAGGTATCTCAAGTTCAAGTGGGATAACAACCTCAACACCATATACCAAGGAAAAGGAGTAGCATTGGTAGGTGTGTGAACGCTAGTATGATAAGCCCATAGCGCGTAGAATATTTGCTTATGCCATTCAATATCACTTGAGTCAACGGTCTTGCATAAGATCTTGATAATATTTTTGTTGGTTGCCTCAGCTTGGACATTTCCTTGTGGATAATAAGGTGCGTAGAATGATTGTTTGATTTTGAATTTACAACAATTTTTTTAGCATCCTTATTTTTGAAGGAAGATCGATTATCCACGATTATAGCAGAAGGCATACCAAAACATGTGATAACATGTGTGGTGAGATAGTTAAAAATATCTCCACTAGTAACCATTTGTGGAGGGGCCGCTTCAACCCACTTAGTAAAGTACTCAGTAACTATAATGATGAATTTATGGCCATCGATAGATTCAGGATTTTTCATTCAAAAGAGGTAAAATCCCCAAAGGGAGAAAGGCTAAGTAGGCACAATGGGGCTGGAGGTCATTAGTAGGTGTATGATGGATATTATCATGTTTCGTAATTTTTTGCAACGAGTAGCATATTCGAGGCAATATTGTTCCATTGTAGGCTAATAATATCCTTGGCGTAAAATTTTTACGACATAGCTTTACCCGAGAAGTGACCACCACATATGTTAGCATGAATTTTACATATGGTTGAGGGAATATCTACAAGTGAAAGGCAATGAGGAAGATGACCGTCGATAACACATTTGAATAATTTGGTCCCAACAATAACATAACAAGTAACCTCACAACGTAACCAACTAGCTTCATGAACGTGTAGGGTTTCAGGGATAGTTTTCTTATACAAGTAATTATAAATAGGCATGAACCATTCAGCATTTTCATGAGTATGTGTGATGGTGCAAGTTACAAGAGGTAATATAGAGATAGAGGGATATTGTAAGTGCGTAATTATGAAAGTAGCTTGGTTATCGGTGATGTCTTGTGGGATGAGCGATGTGACGCTAGCCATAACATATGCATGACGATTACCCTTGCGAGGAATATTAGAAGTGGAGTAGGACTCAAAAGTATCTAAAAGATCCTTTACAAGATTTTGTAGGGAATGAGATGCTCCTCCTTTGTATTATATGTATCGTTAACTTGATTGATGACTAATTGAGAATCATCGTGTATGAATAAATTAACTAAAATTGAATAATATGTATTATGTGGGGATAGTTAATCTAAGTTATGAAAAAATGTAAATAAAGTAAATAAATGTAATACAGAAGTATGTAAATGAGCTAAAAAACTATGCAAAAGGAAATTCTAACCCTAATGTGCAAAAGAGAAGAGGAAATAACTAAGCTGAATAACAAATGCTCGCAGGATGATGTCTCAAAGTTGACTAGAAAATATGGAAGCAAGAATGACTATACAGAATCCCCAAAAAGGATAGATCTGGAGTATCTAGCTAGACTTGAGCACCTGGAGAGGGATTGGGGCACCTGCAGGTGCTCTGGTCCGCAAACTGGGTGCCCCGGTATGTGTAAAAGCTCTGAAATTGATCTTCACATGGCTAAAAGGTGGTTCAAAAACCTTGTTTTTTGTCACATAATTTTTTTTTACCTTATATCGGATGTCCTGGTATTCCAAGATGATGAGAAGACATGCAAAAGACTAAGAGAAGTATCAAAACCCTAAAAAAAGAAATATGCAAATGAATGGGTTGGGTGACCTTAGCCGCCATAACAAGGAGCTTACTAACCGAGCGTTGTACTAAATTTTGGACCCAAATGTAATTCTTATGAGTGTGTGGATAATGTCCCCTAGGTGCTCTTGTGCCAGTCACACTTTGTGAAGTGGCGAGCAATAACTAAATATAGAAAATGTAATAACATATGTGCATGGAATAGAATAGAATTCCCCCCCTATAAAGTGTATGATGTAGATGTTCTAGCTTTGTGCCTTGATGATGGAGCTATGTGGATGCAAGTGATCTTCAATGCAATAGATGGATACAACTCTAGATGGATGATAATAGTGAATGAATGCTAGGTCTCTCATTATGGTCTCATAACTTTATATTTATAGGGTTCTCTTGCTCTAATTTTGTAATTAACCTTGAATTGGCCGACCACCAAAAATATAAGAAACTAAAATGGCTAGAAAAATCCCAAAAGATGGCAGGAAAGTGCAAAAGGGACTGGGGCACCCCTAGTGGGACCAGGGCGCCCATGGGTGCCCTAGTACTAATCAAGGTGCTCCAGTCGAGGATAAAATAATGTGGGATGAAAAAAGATGACTGGGCATTTGGATGTAAAAGGTCGGTAATGATGAAATGAAATGAAATAAGATGACCAAAAGATGGGGGTTAATTAGTACTTTCTTGACTTAAGAACCTTCTAAATAGTAGTATAAGAATGGGATTAAATAATGTCTAAAGTGCATCATTTTGTGTCTACACCCATTAAGTTTTGTGAAATATTTTCTCTGACCTTGGAGAGAAATGGTGTAGATTCAACACCCAAAACATTGCATGGATTGAGTTCGAGAGTTCAAGAGGCATTTTGTGGACCCTACACCGGTATGTACACAAAAAAATGAATTTTAAGTGTATTTATTGTAATTTTTAGCTAGGACACGTTGGTGGGTTTGCACTAGCATAATTTCTAAGGCACGCAAGTGTTAGGCCTCACCCTGGCACAAACAAGGTGCGTGATGGTGTGAAGGGGGCACACATGTGCAAAATTAGAAATGGGTGGGATTTAGGCGCGCAAAAGTGCAAAAGTGAGTGAGTAAGCATGAAAATGGACGCGCAGTGAGCATTTGTGCATATGTGAAAATGAATGTGTAGGCACGAAAAGGCATGTGCTAGCACAAAAATTGTGCTAATGCCAAAGGGATGCTCTAGCACAAGCAAAGGCTTGTGCTAGTGAAAATTTTGTGCCTTAGGCTAGTTTAGAAGAAAAATCCAAATTTTTTGACCTTAATAAAATTTTTAGGAATGAATAGAAGGACATATAATCAAGTAGAACACCTTAGGAAGATGTTTTTGGAAGAAAATATTGTTAATGAAGTGTTGTGCAATCATGTAGGTAAGATTGTGATACCTAGATGTACATGAGTTAGATGTTCAAATCAGAGCCTTCGAGCAAACCTTTACATGATAGGAGAAATGAGGGTTGATTGTCATTTTGGAGGTTACAAGCCTCAGTTATGTATCACAGATGCCCCAAATCAGACTAGATCACACCATGCTGACTGCCTTAGTAGAGAGATGGTGCAATGAGAGCTAGTGCTTTAGACTACCTATTGGAGAGATTACCATGACACTAGAGGATGTTTGGTGTATCCTCTAAGTACCAATTTGATGCAGACAGATATATTATGATGGATATCGTGATTAGATCCGAGTTTTCTTTGGGATATGTTCTTACTGTAAGACATACGTTGAGAGGGTATGGAAGTAGACATGTATACACTCTTTGATGATCAAAAAATTGCTCAGATACTAGTGTATTTGATGACTCTTGTCAGCGATATCTTGTTTCTTGATAAGACTTACATGCACTTCCCCCTTGGGTTGACTGCAGTAGTACATATATTGATGGATGATGAGATTCTCTACTGGGGCCTATGTATATTGGCCAATTTATATTAGTATCTTCACTTGATAACATACCAAGGTCAGAAGAATGTCAGATCAGGGACACTTATTTAGATATGGGCATGGGACCACATTGCGATAGGTCACCCATATGGAGTACTATGAGACATGGCTCTAGGCGAGACCTCTTGCAATGGATGGGAGCTAGTGGATGAGGATGTATGCTCACATATGGGAGACACCACCTACTATATGTGTGATTTTGATGACCTACAACTACAAATGATTACATGGTGGCCATACAAGTTATATTGGTGGCTAGATGATGCCATAGAGCTAGGCATTTCCGAGATTGACAACTTTATATTAGGAGAAGGTGGTACATTAGATAGTGGTGCCATGTAGACCGGGTTCAGTGAAAACTTGGCTACATTCAGGGCATCCCAGGAGATGATATGTGGTACATGCCTAGGACATGTGATATGTTTGATACGGGACCGGATATTGGTCATGGCGAGCACTTGACAATTTCAGTTACACTATGCCGCAACAATGGGTTACATTGCCCCATGTAGTACCCTGGAACTACAACTGATTATGGGGCTTGGTATACTACAGTGTTGCCACAACACTTGATGATTCCTTAGGCTACCATTGAGGCATGTATAGCCGCAGCTGCGCAGGGCTTATACAGATAATATCTTAGAGATAGAGCTAGATTAGGTTAGCAGAAGGCCAAGGATGCATTATAGGGATACACTATATTACTTCAATTCCCCTCTTTGATATAATGTGCAGCCATAAAATCATGTACTTTAGACATTTATTTATCCCAGTCTCATACTACTATTTAGAAGGTTCTTGAGAGAATAAAGTACTAAATAACTCCCGTCCTTTGGCCATCTTGTTTATTTTATTTTGTAATTCGTGATCTATTGCACCCATATTCCCAGTCATTTTCTGACATCCCACGTTACTTTAGCCTTGACCAGGGTGCCCAGATTTAGTACTGGGGCACCTGTGGGTACTCTGGTCTCACCAGGGGCATCCTAGTCCTTTTTACACTTTCCCGCCACTTTTTGGGCCTCTTCTAGCCATTTGACATATTTATATTTCTTGTGGTTATCCTTTTTAGGGTTAGTTACAAAATTATATATCAATAGAACCCTATAAATATAAAGTTGTACAACCATAATGAGGGACTTAGCATCATCTACTACTATCACTCATCTAGAGTTGCATCCATCTATTGCATTGGCATCCACATGGCTCCATCATCAAGGAACAAGCTAAGACATCTGCATCACACTTCATAGGGGGAGGGATTCTATTCTATTTGATGTACACATTCTATTACATTTTCTACATTTAGTTATTGCTCGCTACTTCACAAAGTGTGACTGACACAAGATCACCTAGGGAATGATAGGCACAAACACACCAGAACTACATCTAGGTCTTAAATGTAGTGCAACACTCAGTTAGTAATCCCATTGTTATGGCAACTGAGTTCAATCTGACCCATTCATTTGCATATTTATTTTTTAAGGGTTTTGATACTTCTTTTGGTATTTTACAGGTCTTTCTTCCATCTCGAGTTATTGGCGACATCCAACATGGGACAAAAAGTTGATGCGATAAATAGTATGGGTTCTAGATCATCTTCCGATCTGTGAGAACCAATTTTAAAGCTTTTACAAAAACCATGGCACCCAGATTACAGACTAGAGTTCCCACATGCGCTCCAATCCTCCTCCAGGTGCCCCAGTCCTCCTCTAGGCACTCTAGTCTAGATAGATTATCTAGATCCACCCTTTTCGGAGCCCCTCCATAGTCATTCGTGCTTCCTAATTTTATGTTCATCACTGCGACATAATCCCACAAGCATCTATTATTTAAATGAGTTCTTTACTCTTCCCTCTTACATATTAGGGTTAATGTTTAACTTGGCATGGTCACTTAAATCATTAGGATACTATTTACTACACTTATTTACTGTATTTACAGATGTTCATAGCTTAGATTTTTATCCCCATACTAAATAGATTTAGACAATTTTAGTTAATGATTTTGGTGAAGCCCACATTTCTTCATTGTTCCTTATAGGGTTTTACTTATTTTTCTGTCATTTTATTCCCATCACTCATAGCGGTCATTTTGGATCTCTTTATTACTGTGATCTCCCTTTGTTACCCATTGTACCTCTAAATCAATGGCTGAAACAACCACATATATGGCTAAAAAATCTTTAAATAATTCTAACCAAGTTCCTCTCCATGAGATAGAAGCATCTGATAGTAAAAATCCTACGATGAAGACAACAATATTGACCAAGACCAACTTAATGTTATTATTGACTTTCACCAAGCATTGCATGAAAATCCTACCCATCTCCCTCATGTCTTACATGCTTTAATCATTGCTAAGAGAGCTCAAGATGCTACCAATTCCGTCATTTCTTCTTTGGCTCCTATGGTCTCTACTCCACTTAGTCATGTTTCTGCCCCTATAGTTTCTACTCCTCCTATTCATGTTTTTGTTCCTATGATCTCTACCCCACCTACATATGTTTCTGCTCCTATTACTACAACTAATGATCCTACCATTCACCATGGTGTCTCTCCTCTGCAACTCAGTTAGTCCTCAAATTCTACAAATTTGACATCTTTATATAAAGATTGGAAAACCCATATTCATCGGCTTCATCTAGCTACCTCATGCGTAGAACCATCTCTAGATTCTACCGTCTTATTGCACACTACTTTTGTTCATGCCTTATCGACATATCCATTTCCACCTAATTTTATCTCTCCTAAGCTACCTATTGTTAATTGTCATGGTGACCCACAATAACATCTTCGTGTATTTCATATAGCATGCCTTGATTATGCGAAATGATCACATTATAATTCTAAGCTCTTTGCTCACATTTTACAAGACTATGTAATGCGGTGGTTCTATGACCTACCTGTATATCCAGTAGTCTCTTTCATGCATTTGGCTGATGCCTTTCTCACTCACTTTTCTATCAACAAAGTGGCTCTCTTATCCCCAATTGGCATAACTCAAACAAGGATCTAATAAAAATTTATCGATTATGTCTTACGCTACAAAAATAACTTAGCTAGGATGTCCAATGTACTTGTAGATTTTGAAATCAAGGACTTATTTATTTAGAGTCTACTACCACCTTTGCAAGAAAGTGTTCTCTTTAAGACATATCCTTTGTTTGATCAAGTTTTCCATACTCTCAAGCTTCACGAGGCAAAACTATTAACCATAGGTAGGCTTAAATATCACAAGAAAGCGTCGTCATCCACCCGATTTCAAGACAAGCCAACATTTAAGTCTTCTACAACTAAACCTATGGATGGAAAAACAACTGTAAACACAATCTCTACTCATAAGGAAATGTGACCACAACCATATAGACGTACTTTTACTAAGATTAAGACACCTCCGAGCATTTTACTACTACAACTTGTTGACAGCAATCTTATTACTTTACCATATCCTCTAAAAATAGATCCATCTCAACCAAAAGGATACAATTTCGATGAAAATTATTATTGTGATTATCACCAATGCATATGACATCCCACTGATCATTGTTTTCGTCTACGACACCTCATCTAAGATTTCCTTGACAATGGTCAAATTAAACCGCCAGATTCCATGACAACTTGGCCTACCAATAAAAATAAAAAACTCAAGATCTTTAATAACCCATTACTAAAGCATAACACACAAACGACTTATTCAACCACTAACTATATCTCACATACCATGTCTCCCAATAGCTCGTGAGTTCTGTATTTCTTAGTTGCTAACATTGAAGCTTCACCACCAATCATTTATTTTTCCAACGTCAATTATCACGCTGAGTTTACATCTCATCATTTACACATCTATGCATCTATTGGCTCGACCTCCATCAACAACACTAAGGTTGACCCACCATGTCCCATTAACATCTGTTCTATGTCATTCCTTAAGGCTATCGGGTATCCTCTATCGCAAGTCAAATACCCTTTCACAAAACCCTTTGGTGTTGTTAAGGTACATGTTATAGTTGGCCCTCTTACTACACTTGTACCTTTCCTTGTTGGAAACATATTTGAGGAATGTGACATGCTTTTTGGTCTCAATTGGATTTTTCGCTTTCACTCTATCATTTCCATGAATCATTTGCACCTCAAGTTCATTCTCAAAAATCAAGTCATTTCTATTGATGGTGTCCCTCCATCTACTCCATGGTTATCATCTCCTCGCATAGTAGCTAGCACATCACCCACTTCTTCCAGCCCATTGCATTCTATGTTTCCCAAAGCACAATCTACCCCTTTCTCACCTACTCGGTATTAACTACATGAGAACATCGTTCCACTAGTCTTGCACATATGTATGGGCCTATTCTCAGAACAATTACTGCATCTCGACATAAATCACCACCTAATTTCATTGCACTTGGATCCTCTTCAAATTCACATTTTGCATCACATAGATCTCCATCACCAACACATTTTGTGATGCCACACCCTTCTTCATACATTCATCCCTCACATGTGCATAGGCTTCATTCACCACCACAACGTTTGTCTACTATACCACCATTATTTGAGTATGGTCATACTTTTTCATCCATTACTACGGATGGAGGACATATGTCCTTCACCATCATTGGATATTTCATTTGTTCACACGCACCTGGGAGGCATAACACTTCACTTTTCCCCCACCTTGTCTTAGCATAGCTACATTTTCCATTGTTACGTTTTGACACACTCATTAGGCATGCTCATCCTACATTCTAGTGTCATTATCCGATGACACACTCTGTTACTTCAATTCACACTTAATTATAGAGGGCTTAGTATACATGAACCCCACACACTGCATTATAAGTATTGCAAATTTCATCTTATCACATATTATGCATCATACACTATACATTCTACATTTAGTCTACAACAATTCCACATTTGTGCCTTCACACATCATATTTCATCCTAGTCTTCACCACATAGGAATTCTAGCATTACATTCTTGATCTATCTACACACATACCACTTGGTACATTGCATGTTATACATTCTATGCATATCACATTACATTCTACACATCACGTTTCTACATGTTTCACTCAACATATCGTTGTCATTTATCATTATATACACTACATTGTCTTCTATGCACTTTGCACTCACTACCTGATGATGCACTTTAGTTCCTCGAGTCCATAATTGACCAAGCCAGGGTTTACAAATCAAATGGACTTTACACTCATCCCGTGATTACCATTCCACATCCCATCATGCAAAATGTATACTCTAGTGACATACACTACACTCACTACCCGATGACGCACTTTAGTTCCTTAGTCCATATTCGACTGCCGAGGGTTTACAAATCAAATGGACCTTACACTCATCTCATGATTACCATTCCACATCCCATTATGCAAAATTTCTACACTAGTGACATAAACTTTAGGATAAATTGTCCCTATTCTATCATTTTGTAATGGTATACGCTTTAGGTTACATCACAACTCACTCTTTTCATTTTGTAGTGATATAGGCTTAGGGATAAATCATCACTCATCTAATCATCTTTTAGTGACATAAAATTTAGGCTAAATTGTTACCTAGTCTATCATTTTGTAGTGGTATACACCTTAGGTTACATCGCCACTCCTTACTATTTCATCTTGTAGTGACATACGTTATAGGATACATCGTCACTCTTCCTCTATCATTATGTAATGATATAGCTTAGGGATAAATCATCACTCCACATTTCATTTCATCATGGCATACACCTAGGCTATAATGTCCACACACATCTCTTCTACATGTCATATCATCATCACTATACATATACACATCCATTACAACACGCTAGACACAATACACACATTACTCGACCATTTCCCGATGATGCACTCTCATTTATAGTTCATTCTTGATTGTTGAGGGGGCATACAAAACGACCCTCACTGCATACATTTCCATTCACTTGGGGGCACACGGATCCTATCATTCCATCTTGTATTTCCATTCCATCCATCCACATCATACTGCATATTATGATTTCTTATAATCTTGCTTACTTTTTCTTGTTTATGGTCACTTTATTACACATATTAGTTAGATTACTTGTATGGAATTTATATATATCATCCACACATGCACATTCACATATTTTTCTAGTTGTGGTCACAGATATAGGTCTCTTACACACAACATGGATGCTCACCTTCTACCCTTCCTACACTAGTTGTTGGGGGTATCCACATTTGTCTCTTACATGTGCTATTGTTTCATTTCATACTTAGCACTTTACGTTACTTTATTATACATGCTTTTGAAATACTATATATAGTTCTAACATGCTAACGGGTGCTTCATGTGTAACATTTGTTATGCAGGGATATTGATTTCCATACTTGTTTGTTACATTGTCATCTATTGTTTGCTATTGTTTGCGGGCCTTACCATTTGTTTAATGTACACACTTGTTTGCTTATTTATGGCCATGATGGCCTTGTGTGTCTTGCGACATTGTGAGTGATGTCCCATGTTTGCATCCTTATTTTTGCAGCTTAATTTGTCTTCTTGCATGTTTATTACATTGTTTGGTACCTTTTACACTATTTTACATAGATTACAAATTGTTTTCTAGACACTTTCATATTTACACTTGTTTTTGGCTAGCCTTCTTGTTTTTGCGCACCTAGATTTTTACCAAGCACTTTATAGGGTTACCAGGTACATGTGGTTGGTCCTCTTTTGGGGCTGCATGTCTCATATCAGTGATGTCACATGTGCCCCAAAGAGGGGGTATCATTTGGGGTTTACATACTAATACATTGTGTTTACACTAGTTCAGTTTAGTGCAATTTCCACGCTTAGCATTGTTGGTTACATACAATGAGTGGGTTCAGACTAGTCTACGAACCCCATACACAACAAATTTCATAGAACATGATGTCCTTAGCATTCTAGGAAGAAGCTACAAGCTTGGAGGTTACATTGGGTGTGCCTTTGTACACTATTTTGGCTAGTGGTGTCATATCTCCCAAAAAACTAGGAAAGTACAGAGATCTCTACACACATTTCATGGAAGTAGTTAGAGCTTGGATAACACAGGGAATTTCCTCCCTACACTTCTTCGGCCTATGGTTTGAAATCACTAAAAAAATCGCAATACATAATATCCTTCTACACTCTTTCTCGACATGGATCATGTGCACATGTTCTATTTACATTTACGTATTTTATATTTACAATCTTTCATATACATGCATATTTTACATTGCGTTTTTACACATACATACATACATATTTGACTACTTAATATTTTTCTCCTTGTAGGTCCAACCATATGAGAAACAAGCAGTCAAATGGGTGCAACAACAACAACAACAACATCATAATCAACAATAACACTCTGTGACAAAAAAACTTTACTAACCATGCGGTACACATGTCTATAGCTACACACATGTGTTCCACCCTAGGTTCACTCTTATCACTTTTTCTTTGCACATTTTTCATCTTTAGCTTCCACGTTGCTCCATATTTTTTTATTCCACGCTTTTTCTAGTACTTCAACATACCTTCTTCATCACTCTACATCGTATTAGGTACACATATCTATCTACTTTATGTTACCAAGCTTTCCACTCACTAATATAAAGTGGGGCAAAAATGTAGTCACAAAATCATGCACTTTAGACATTTAGTTATCCCGGTCTCATACTACTATTTAGAAGGTTCTTGAGAGAAGAAAGTACTAATTAAACCCCTTCCTTTGTCCATCTTGTTTATTATATTTCGTAATTTGTGATCTTTTGCACCCATATGCCTAGTCATTTTCTGACATCCCACGTTATTTTAGCCTCAATTGGGGTACCCAGATTTAGTATTGGGCACTAGGGATTCCCCGGTACTTTTTTCACTTTCTCGCCACTTTTTGGGCCTCTTCTAATCGTTTGACATCTTTATCTTTCTCAGGGTTAGCATTTTCAGGGTTAATTACAAAATTAGATCAATAGAACTCTATAAATATAAATTTATGAGACCTTAATGAGGTACCTAGCATCATCTACTACTATCACTCATATAGAGTTGCATTTATCTATTGCATTGGCATCCACATAGCTCCATCATCAAGGCACAATCTAGGACATATGCATCACACTTCATAGGGGGAGGGATTATATTCTATTTCATGCACACATTCTATTACATTTTCTACATTTGGTTATTGCTTGTTACTTCAAAAAAAGTAACTAGCACAAGAGCACCTAGGGAATGACATGCACACACTCACTAGAACTACATCCGGGTATAAAATTTAGTGCAACTCTTAGTTAGTAAGCCCACTGTTTTGGCAGTTGAGGTCAGTTTGACCCATTCATTTGCATATTTCTTTTTTTACGGTTTTGATACTTCTATTGGTCTTTTATAGGTATTTCTTCCATCTCGAGTTATTGATGACATCCGACGTGGGACAAAAAATTTGATGTGATAAATAGTAAGGGTTCCAGATCATCTTCCAACCCTATGAGAACCAATTTTAGAAATTTTATACAAACTAAGGTGCATAGATTGCAGACTTGAGTGCCCATATGCGCCCCAGTCCTCCTCCAGGTACCCTAGTCCATATAGATTCTCCAGATCCACCCTTTTTGGAGTCCCTACAAAGTCATTCTTGCTTCCTATTTTTTTCATCACTCCGACACGATCTGTGAGCATCTATTATTAAGACGAGTTATTTCCACTTCCCTCTTACATATTAGAGATAACACTTCACTTGGAATGGTCAATTAAATCATTAGTATATTGTTTACTACACTTATTTACTACATTTACAACTTTTCATAGCTTAGATTAATTATCCCCATACTACACATATTTATACAATTTTAGTTAATCACAATGAAACCTAGTAATTTCCTTGATAACACACCAAAGACACACTTCTTTGGATTAAGGCGGACCTTATAGTCCCTTAGATGTTGAAAGATGTGTCCTAGAATAGTTGGATGGTCTTATCTCATTCTAGACATGCCTACGATGTTATCCACATAATCTTTCATTATTTCATAGATCATATCATGAAAGATGATGGTCATAACCCATTGATAGGTTGTGCCTGCATTCTTGAGACAAAGGGGAATTAATTGGTAGCATAATGTCCCACAAGGGATTATGAAAGTTGTCTTATTTTGATCCTCATCTACAATTTTAATTTTATTATAACCTGAAAAACCATCCAAGATTGATAACATTTCATAACTTGTCGTTGAATAAAAAATCATGTCGATATTAGGAAGAGGAAAGTCATCCTTAGGACAAGATTTTTTTGTCTTTGAAATTTGTACAATTCTGATACCTATAGGTATTTTCGTATAAATACAATGTTTGAAATCCACTATAAGCAATCAATAGGCATGATAAATCCTACTACCAATAATTTTTCATGCTCCTCTTTGACTAATAAGGTGACGCGGGGATGCATCTTTTTAAGCTTTCATTTAATAGGCTTTGCATATTCATGTACAACAAGGTTATGCACTACTAATGTCTGATCTAGTCTTGACATATTCGCGTAGGACCAAGAAAAATGTATGAGAATTGATGCAAAAGCAAGGCAAAGGTATTTTGTTCTTTAGCATAATGTCCCACAAGGGGTTACAAAAGTTGTCTTATTTTGATCCTCATCTCACACTTATTAATTTTATTATAACCTCAAAACCATCCATGAGTGATAACATTTCATAACCAACCATTGAATAAAAAAACATGTTGATATTGGGAAGAGGAAAGTTATCCTTAGGACAAGATTTGTTTATGTCTTTAAAATCTCTACAAATTCCGATACCTATAGGTTTTTACGTATAGATATAATTTTGAAATCAACTCGAGCAATCAATAGGCATGATAAATCCTACGCGATAACTTTTCCTACTCCTCTTTGACCAATAAGGCAGCGTTAGGATGCATATTTCTAAGCTTTCGTTTAATAGACTTACATCTTCATGCACAACAAGGTTATGCACTACTAATGTCTAATCTAGTCTTGACATGTCTGTAGAACCAAGAAAAAATGTATGAGAATTGATGCAAAAGCAAGGAAAAGGTATTTTGTTCTTGAGCCGAGAGCAAATTTCTTAACTTGACCATTCTAGGTAATTCCTTTGTGCCGATGTTAACATCAATAATCTCCTCCACAAGCAGCTTGGATTCTTCTTTTGTGCACGTAGGATCAGGGGGAAGATTGATATCTTATTCCAAGTGTGTTGTGAGCATAATAAACTTGCAAAGCTAATTGAAATAGACTAACACATGATAGTTTAAAAGCTAAGCCAAATCTATTATAGAATCATCAAGATAAGAGCTTAAAGGAAAACAACTTCTACAATGCATAAACATGATAAATCCATTAAATGTTAAGCCATTCCTACTCTTTGAGATTTCTAACTAATGAATGAACCTAATTAGATCACCTAGTAATCAAATTGGTGGTGTTTCCTTAAATATTGAAGATGATATCTCACCAAGAAATGGCTAAAAGTTCATTTTTGGATCTTCCCATGCTCTTCAATTTGAGAGAATGGATGCAAGATGGAGAAGCTTTTTCCAATAATGGAGAATGGCTCAAATCAAAATGCCTATGGTTTTCAGTAATGAAAATGAGGTGTAAGAAGAAAGGGAAGGAGGAGGGTTTCTTATATAACCTTATTGTTTGAGAGATATTTACATCTTAATGCATGTGGAATAAGGGTAAAGCAATATTAGAAGTGGATAAACATGCTTTGGAAAAGGTAAGTTTGATTTAAAAGAGTTTAATTTGTCATTAGTAACTCATGGTAGTTGAGGTATGTTTTAATTAATCGTGTGTTATTAATTAATAGGTAGATGTAAGCTTATAGAATATAATTAGAGGAAAATTAGTATGATTTGGGGGATGGAAGAGAGGAATTTGATCAAATAAACAATGATTGATTGATTTAGAGTAATAACCATGATTAATTAATAATAATTAATTAACCCAAGTTGAAGAAGACATTATTTAACGAAAGGTCGTTAATTGACATCTGAGTGATAGGAAGGCTAATTAATTAGTGAAATGTAATTAATTAATGGGAATAGAGGGAAATGGTGGTTTATTGATGAAGTGTCATCAATTGAACAAAAGAGAGTGAAGATCATGGTTAATTAGCGAATCGTCGTTAATTGACCCAATGAGGGGAGAAGAGGTGTATGTTTGACGAAGTATTGTCAATTGTCCAAATGACGAGAAATAAGATAGTGCAATTTATGTATTAAAATGTCATAATTGGATTTTAGGTGTCTACATTTTCCCCTCTTTCGAGTGGCATAAGCGACACCACTTTAAAGATAGTAGACATGTATAGAAAAGTAAAATTTGAAGGGGTAGAAGAAAAATTAGTAGAATGAAGGATGCTCCCTTGAGTGTCGATGGGGTGATAGAAGAGGTGGATTGATGATAAGAAAAGATGAAGGAAAAAAATAGAAGAAATGTGAGGAGGGGGATAACATGTGATCCCTATTGCCCCAAGTGATTTAGAAGAATAATGTTGATAGAAGAAAATGATAGTGAAGAACATGATAATGAAGAAGAATGAATATGAAGAGAAATGGAAATAACTTTCATCCAGTGTTATCTCAAAACAACTTTATCTCATCATTTTGCGGAATGATCTACGTCATCGGCTCTTATTATATATACAAGTATACAACAAAAGTGTAAATTAACATTGAAAGATATAATACTAACATTTTTTTATTGCTAAAACACTAACTTAATGCAACATACATAACGTAATGCAATATGAAAAATTACACAAGCTAATCTAATAGTGAAACAAGTACAAATAGACATACTCAAACAAACAACGTTCAATATGGTTACTCAAATGTCTTTGTTATTTAACTTCAATTTAGACTGCATGTTACGAATTAATGACAAAGGTTAAGAATGACACCCCAAGAAATGATACATGTGAGGTGACTAAACGAAGGATGTGGAATTCCCATGAAAAAAATAACAATGCACTATGAAAATTCCCTAAGAAACATGTTTGTACAAGGAAGACAGATATAACAAGCAAACTAGCTTTTGTTGATGGAGGGTAGATCCAAATGATCTACAAGTCACGCACAAGAACAAGCGAGAACTAAAGAAATATGTTCTATATATATTTATGTTTGAGTATGATGCATTTGACATAGGCTTTAGTTGTGTGCATGCTTGTTACCAATTTTTGAAAAAAATTGAATTTTACAATTTTTTTGGATTTTTTTTAACATTTTTAATTTTTTTAATTTTATAATTTTTATTTTTTTGACAATTTTGGAAGAAAAATAGTTAGAAGAATAACAATATATGTGGTCATTGCAAAAAAATTGGGAACTAAAATATGCCCTAGGTAGTAGAAAGGGTCATCGAGAAGCATAACGATGCCCTAACATAGTGAAAACGGGTGAAAAATGATTATATAATAAAAATAATCATTGCGGCGAGTGCTAGAAGAATGTAAAAGAATAACGGTGGTGCTCTAGCACCTCAAGGGTGAGAGACATGACGAACTATGTCAAAATGGCTATAAATAAAATGTTGGGAGGGTACAAATTTATCGCGATGAGTTATTGTTACCCTACCCTTTTTATTTTTGAGAGGATTTTACCCTGACTTACGAGAGAAATGATGCAAGATCATGACCGTACACACCGTTATGACATAATTCAAGACTACATGAGGCTTCTGAGGGATGGCCCACAAGTACACAAAGCAAAAATTTCAATTTTGAGCTCATTTATTGTCATTTATTTCTTATAGAAAAACATGCGGAAACACTTGTGCGGCCTGGGGTGCGTGAGCGTGGTCGGGGTGCGAGCATGAAGGGGTTACGTGAGTGTGGGGGATGCATTTGTGTCAACATAGAGGACTTGGTGTTGAGATAGAAATGGGGGTTAGTAGGGGGCACACCTACATAAACCATAAGTGCTCGTGTGAAAATGGGGGCATAAGCGCTAGGGCGTGCTGATGGCAAAAGGGGTGCGCTAGCGCTAAAAGGAAAGCTCTAGTGTGAATGGTTAGCTTTGTATGAATCTTAGAATAATTTATAAGATTTGTCAAAGAATTTAGTGAATAATAGAGGAAAATAGATTATGTGTTCTAGAAGAAATGATGTTAACAAGTGGTTTTCCTGATCTTACAGCTGAAGTTACCTAGATTTGAGACACGCGAGAAGCATTGTCAGCTGTGAGCCTATGAGGCTACCTTAACATATTGCAAGTGTATCTTCTTAGAGATGACTCTATATGTCATGGGTCTTTCTTACGTGGATCACATGCCATAGATTACACTAGATCATAGCCTTCTCATAGCCTTAGAAGAGAGATGGCAGATGGAGAGCCAGAACTTTAGATTTGTGATTGGCGAGATGAGTGTCACATTGGAGGATGTTTAGTGCATACTGAGAGTGAATATCTAGGGTGGATTTATTACATTTATGGCGACCGCAACCATATTCTGCAGTGCATTATGGAGATGTTCGGCTTAGCTGGTATACCTCATTGGGGAATGTCGGTTGACTTTCATAGATTTTTCAATGATCACTTACTTGATCGATACCAATGTACTGATGGCTCTTGTCGTGCGGCCTCTTGCTTCTGACAAGATTGGTATGCACTTTCTATAGGTCTTATTGGGATGATACACAGTCTCATTAGTGGAGAGGTTTATGTTGGGGCCATTGCTTATTAGCCCACTTGTACTTAGATCTTCACTTGATAGTGTACCATGGTCAGAAGATCACTGGACCAACTACATTAGTATAGTTATGGGCATGGGATCATATTGCCATAGGGCACCCACTAGGAGTGTTGCAAGCTAGGGATCCTGACGATCCATCTATTATGGGTTGTTGGTGATGACATTCGTAGACATACTGGGGACACAATATATTGCAGGAAGGTGTTTAATGATATACAACTCTGCATGGTTACATGGTGCCCATACATATTATATCAGTGGCCCGAGGATGCTATAGAGATTAGCACAATAGAGGTTGAACACTTTATCATTATCAGCAAGGACTATATTATTGAGTGGTACATACTTGACAAATTCCAAAGACAAAGTTAGGTCACATTCTAGGGATTCTGGGAGATGAGATGTTTCACATGTGCAAGTCTAGGGATACCTTCAACATTGGCCCATGGATTAGACCACAACGAGCGTGAGATAAATTTTGACAGGTGGTCCCATATCCTTGGGTTGTGCAGCCACAAATAGTGGATCTTGGGGTATGTAACATGGTATGCGATCTGTTACCACGACGACTCACTATACCATAGGTGGCCATATAGGCCAGGATTGCAGCAACATCACAGGGACTTACGGGGCATGGCTCTTAGAGCACATGCATAGGTAGATCCACATGTGTGGCACTATGACATATTGGGTGCACATATATAGGTGCCACAATGGGGTCTTCCACATGCATATGTATCACAAAAGGGTCCTCCCCTTTAGCATCCCATATGGTAGGTTATCTCCCGGTCTGAAGTTCCACAAGGACATATCCAAATTCCATAGGTTCCCTTCTCACCTCTGTATATCGTGAGTCTACCACACAGTCCACTGAGGGATGGATGGGATGGATATGGAGGGGTTGACAGAGATGGAGGATATAGAGGGGCGGCGGAGTTTCTTGGGATGGATGAGGGTCCCTACCACACAGTCCAATGATGGGATGGAGAGTAGATTACAGGTTGTTATAGGGATCTGCATCAAGATAGGCTGTTCAAAGTTCAAAAGATATATCTACCTTGAGGCAATAATTATAACAAGTGACAGACCCGGAGAGATCGGTGTGTATCGAAGGGACCAGATATTCATAGAGAGGGCATAGTTGTAGGTTGAGTTAGTGAGCATGAGAGTGGACCATGATGCACTCCAACAGGTAGGAATAATAGTCGAAGTCCAAGATTTAGTTTTTGAGTGTGCTTCCATCACTGGAGAGGCCACTTATTACAGAATGTTATACCATGGGGTCATTCGAGTGGGTCAGAGGGCTATGGATTATAATCAACTAGCTAACAATAGCTCAAGATCGAGGCCACATAGGCCATCTCGATTGACAAGATCAATATAGTAGCCATCAAAGTACCAGTGAGCTTCGACACAACAGATTGCACCACCACAGGCCCCATAGTAGATGCCACCACTTGGACCTAGGATAGGAATTCTATTGGTAGGTGAGAGTCACCGTTGAATCTCTTTATTATGATGACATATTGACAGATGTACCTATTTTTGATGTACGCCTCGATACGAAGGCACATTTTGAGATGATGTATATGTATTGTTTTTGGTTATGCCTCGATATGAAGGCACATTTTTGACCCAAATGCCCATGATGGTGTATGTTGTATATGATGATTATGTATCGAGACACATTATATATGAACATTTCTATATTTGAAATATTTACATGATGAGGATGGACTTTTATTGTGATTTATGATTGTATCACATGTGTTTGATTTATGAGATAGCATTTTATGATATCACATTGTTTTTGATGAGATACTTATGATTGTCCATGTTTTTAATTTTTGATATTAGTGAGGTGGGATAGAAGGTGATCCTTATTTCCCCATTGGTGATATGGTAGGATGATAGTATCTTAGCATACATGTTGGATGTTTATTTTCATGATGATGTAGCTTAGCAATTATTGATGATATATGATATATGTGATGTTAGATGTGATGATATATATGATGATGTGATAACAAACAATGTACAAGTAACAAACAAACAAATCCAAAGTTAACAAATCTAAGAAATGTACACCTTAAATAACTTGAAAATACAACTATGTACAAATATATACAAGCATGCAAAACACACTGAATATAAACAAGCAAAAATGAATATAATCAAGGAAAGAATAGATCAATCTAAGCAGTATACTAAGAAACACACTATACAAAATGTACAAGCAAGAAAAAAAATAGAAAAAAATAAACAAACAAGTAAGAAAAGCACTACCATGTTTTTTTGGTGCAGTTTCGAGACAATTTGTGTTGTTTTTGAGAGTTTTTGGAAACAATGTTCTATTGTTTTTACATTTTCTATGAAATGTTTTTCAAATATTTTGGGATTTTCTAAACATATTTGATTTTTTTGGAATTTATAACATATTTGAATGTTTTAGGAACTTTCTAAAAAGTTTTCCGAAGCCATGTACAAGAAAACATAGAAATGTGGATGCCCCAATGTTAGATGGGATGTATAAGGGCATAATGCCATGTGCATGTACAAGAAAGTGAACATGCAAAGATGCCCCCAACGTGATATGTGAATGTACAAAGGAAAACTATCCACATATATAAAAGATGAACATAATCCAGATTAAGTCGAAGACAAATAGGTTCAACACAATGATGAATGCAATTCAATGAAGACTAATAAGGAGTGAGCATGCCCCAAATGAAGATGTCCAAGAAAACATGTGATAGAAAAGAAGTATAAGATTGTTTTATTGAAATAAGGGACAAATATTCCCTCAAACATGGTAAAAATTAAATCTTATACACATGGATGTTCTGAATAAAGTAGAAGAACATGAAATGTTATGAAAGGATATGGAAAATATAGCTAGAAGACTAGCGATGAAAAAGTGATTAGCCAAAGGCACAAATCGTGAGACAAAATATGGACTAAAGCAAGAGTCTGAACAAGGTATAAACAACACTTAATAACATTCTAATCCTATTTTCTCATAGATACTCAGTGTGTGCACATGGAAATTAATTACTTCTTGAAGGGAAGATTTGATAGACATCAAGTGAACACACGCTAGCCAATGTGTAGGAATGATTTATTTTGATATGAGATTTTTGAATGGAAGGTGGAAGGAGAGTCGTACATTGCTCCACTACCATCTAGGCATCCATAGCCCTGACAGATATGTATTTGATTCTAATCACAACATTTCTCTATTGCTAGTCAGGCGTCTATAGCCCCGATAGAGATATTGGAAATACCCCATGAGAGAGTTATATATTGATTTTCTTGTTGCTTTTGATATTTTGATTGATTTTTTTTTTTTTGAAAACTTATTTCAGCTCTCTCGATTATTTTTATAAGGGCTTATGAACTAATGATGGCTTGATGGAAGGATGTGGAAGTGATTGTGATGACACCATTGGATAGTGTCAACAAATATAAAAGGTCTTTTCAACAAGTTTATTAGATGTAGATAGTGATAGGATCTCTAAGAGGTCATTCGTTCTTTAATTTACCAAGGTGATAAAATACCAAGCTCAAATGGATACCATAGATATAAATGTCACATAATGAGTGCGAATAAACTAACCAAAAGGTCACCACGGGGATGCAAATGGTGGGTAATTGGAAGAGGAATGGAAGGAAATGAAAGAATATCCATGTGTATGAAATACCTGATGGAAATGTTTGATCTTTGTACCTTTGATATTTTTAATATTGTAATGTTTCAAATGTTTTTCTCATTTTTTAATATTTTGGAATGTATTTGATTTTTATTTTTATTTTTTGGAAATTAGGACCAATAGTGTCACTCTGCGTGATAGGATCCAACAATAATGTTTATGATTTATTTGAAAAGGGATACTAGGAATGTTTTCTTATCAAGAGTAATATTATCTCCAATCTCGATGACCGTGGTGAGCTCATACTCAATAAATGACTTTGACTTATCTTGAAACATGAATTTTCTATATAGGAACTTGAGCTCCCTATCCATAGGTTTCTACACTTTGCACTATACTTGATGGTTGCATTGGTGTGCATTCTTGAATTTTATTTTATTGTTAGATTTATGTTTGTTTAACTTGTTGGGAGCTTTGGATCTCTTCATATTTTATATCTTAGCTTGATTAAGAATTTGTTTGGGTTTCATATAAGCTAATGTATGATTCGTTTGATCCCAAGAAGTGGGAGAAGAAAGTGGATGTTTAGGATTGGTGAGAGGAGTCATAAGGATGATGGTGGGCTTTCCTAGAAGGATGATATGGTGGATGAAGTGGATATGGTATAATAATTGAAGAGGATGGGCTATAGGGAGGTGAGCCATAAATAAAAGATGAAGGGATACTAGAATGTGGCCCAAGTATAGAAGATGAAGGGATACCAGGAGGTATCACATATATGGAAGAAAAAGGAATACTAGGGCATGGCCTAAGTATAGAAGATGAAGGGCTACTAGGACGTGGCCCAAGAATAAAATATAGTGGGCTACCTGGAGGTGGCTCACAAATAGAAGATGAATATTTACTAGGAGGTGGCCCACATATAGAAGAATATGATGGGATCCTAGAAGGTGACCCAAGGAGAGATTACAATTGAGGAATCATGATATGTAATGAATGATTGGGTGATGAGAAGATAGGCCAGGGAGTAATGAAAAACCTAGGAGTTTCTCCATGTAACGGGGAATGTGACAATGGAAGAACAAGAGGAGGATCAAGTTTGATGATCTTAGGATCTTCCTTTGTTTTCTAAAAAAAGGAATCAACTTCTTCCCCACAATACGCAATGCATCAAGGTCTAAAGAGAATAATTTCTCATTATCTTCTAAAGTAATTTCCTTGTGTAGCCCCATGAATTCTTTGATTGCTTCTTCATAATGAAATAAATTAAATGGTATGGGTCGTTGTTGGTCAATGATAAAAGGTTAATTGGAAGAAAGGGGTCCAACAAGTTTTGAATATTTATTGAGAGAAGAAGATGACTCAAGAGATGAAATAAATTTGGATTTAGATGTCTCGTGAGTGGAAGAAGATGGGGATTTGGAATGGGTTGGTATTGGTTTTCCTAGAAGATGGCATAGTGCAGGTAGACAAAGAGGATCACATAGAAAGTTAGTAGATTATGACATAGGGGTTGAATTGGATGATTTATTAGAAGAATTTTGAGTGGGATGGATCTTTAATAGAGGAAGACATCATTGAGGTGACTAATAAATGGATTCTTGTGAAGAAATGGAGGACCATGAGTCAAGAATCAAATTAAATTTTTATTGGAATAACTAGGATTCACACCGATCTTCAAAGGAGGAAGACTTCGTTAAGGTGATTGATAAAGGGGGTCCGACAAAGAGAAGGAGGACTGCAACTCAAGAGTTGAATTAGATGTTTGATGGGGATAATTTGTGGTGATAAAAACCCTTGGAGGACTAAAACGTTGTTTAGAAAACTAGTTATTCCTTAGAATAAAGTCGATTGGAAGAGGCTTAGGAGATTGAGGGGAATCCAAATAATAGTTTGAATTAGAATAATCAAGAGATTGAGAAGAATCAGAAGAATATTTGGATTAGAATCATATAAATCATACCACCAACCATGAGATGAAGGTGGGGAAAGGGGTAACCGAATGGGTTCTCTAGCGTGAAGAACCAAATGAGGTTTAGTCATGATAGTCGTATTTTGATGTGAATGTCAAAACCTAGGTTCCCTATTATCGTATGTATTAGGAACAAGTTGATAGTTAGTCATTGTTAGCACCGTTTGGTCCAAATGCCTAGACCTAGATAGTGTGATTGAACTCCTTCAAATGGAACGAAGTTCCATGTCGATTTGGGCAGCATAACGACAACCAATTAGACATTTTGCAAAAAAATAGGGGATACTTGTGTAGTTTTCCAAAGGGAATCTAAGGAAAATAGACATCATAATGACACAATTTTGACAAATCAAGTAAGGTTTAGATAACAATTTACAATCAGTAAATGTCAAAATGGTTGATCAAAATTTAGCAACACAAAGGATACAAAGGAAAAGTTCCTCATGTTCAATTTGATTCAAGAGTTGTTTAATAAGAAACATTTTTGCTAAGGTTTGAAAAATGTGTACAATTACTACAAGGACCCTAGGAAAAATCAAGCAACGCCACTACTATAAATGTCACAAAGAATGTCCAAAAATGGCTAAAGAACATCCAATGGAAAAGGATAAAAAACAAAGGATAAAAAAGTATCAAAATATTGTCCCAGAAACAAGTCTACAAGATGAAAGATCACAAAGAACAATCAAGAAAGTTCTGGTGTCCCCAGATTTCACCCTGAAATATGAGACAACCCCATATTAAAAATTTTATACTTTTAAAATAATGGGTCGTTTTATGTTTTTATTGCAAGAAAATGTTTGTATTGTGTCAAGATATTCCCAAAGAGCCATATAAGCCAATTTTGCCAAATACCCAGATGCCCAAACTCATTATATTCAGTTGTTGGGGTTTACCTGTGGGAATTTTTTATTTAATTATTGTAAGCCCCGTTTGACATAAAATGTGCTCCAGGTTTAACTCTGTTGAGGTTTTACATGTCAATATTCCCATATACCAGTAGGGTTTCCACCAGGAATGAATCTTGGGCTTTATCTGTGACTTCTGGCAACGTTTTGCATTTTTGTTATTTTTCTCATATTTTTCTCTGTGAAATTCCCTAGGTCAATTCCTTTGCCGGTTCAGTCTGTTTTCTTTCCTGGAGTATCTAGAGATCATCTACGGACGTCATGCCAGAAGGAATTTTCCACAGGAGGTCTGGTTCTCTCTAAAAAGACGAAGTCATGCACAAAAAGGGTTTCTTCTGGGAAAGTTGCATTTTTGGGAAATGAAGGTTTTAAGCTACAATGGATTTTTGGTAGTAGCAGATGGTGGGAATTTTTACTGCGTATGGCAAGGTACTTTTTCCCATGGGAGCAAAGTCACTTAAGTCATAATGGAAAAATTAGAGGCGGCAGGCAGGCGAGAATTTCTTACCTGCGTTGCAGGGTGAAAATTCCCATTGTGAAATTCAAACAACTTAAGTGGACCATGGGATTTTTGGAGCTGCGGTGCAGGGTGAATAATCCCATTAGAAATTGACTTTTAAAAATAGAAACCAGCCATGTCAAAAAGTACGACCCCTTTTGGAATAGAAGGATAACTTTAATCGCATTTATTAATTGTTTCTATTCCTAATTTTGGCGCCCAAGCATGAGGAAAAGTCAACGCAGGATGAGAGGATAAAGGAAATTGGAAATAGAATGCTAAAATTAAATAAATTTAATTTATTTAATGCAGCCCTCTATCATGCAAAAAGTGCGACCCACCTAGAGGAGAAATAATACTTTTTAAAGTATTTATTGATGGAATTAATTCCTATTTTTGGCGCATGAGGTCAAAGCATAGTGTGAAGTCAAAGTAGACTGGAAGTAGAAAGCTAAAATTAAATAAATTTAATTTATTTAATGGCAGCCATGAGCATGCACAAAATAGGTGCCCAAATTGAAGAGAAAAATATGATTTTTAATTAATTAATTGCCGGAAATAGGAAGGGCAATTATTAATTATAAAATGATCAAGGTTATATAAGCATGGGCTGCCATATTAATGGAGTTATTAATTCTTTAGCAAAGGAGTGTAGCCCAGGTAATTTTGGCGCCCAAAGAAGGAGGGATTTTGCTTAGAAAAAAGTGTTTTCACTACCGGAAAGCTTCAATTTAGAGCCTAGGTTTGAAGGAGCTTGATTTAAGTCTGATTAATTTTCTGCATAGTATTACAGGTGCCCAGGTGAAGTTACAAATATTTATGCTTGTTTTGCATGCAAGCAAAGCCTCAAATTTTACGGCAGCGGGCTTTATATGCAGATTTTTGTGATAAAAAGCAAGTGTTCATGCTCCGAATTTTGTCTTTGTCTGAATTAATTGTAGGTATTCATTATAGGTGCTTATATGATTGAAAGGGAGCTTAAATCAATGTCCAATAAATTGAATATATCTTCTGAATCTAAAGAAATTCCCAGATCTGCACCAATTGTAAAGAATTTCAGCCAAATAAAGAGAAAAAGAGTTGCTCAAATAAAGATTGCTCCGGCCATGGCAAAGTGGGATGAAAGAGAAAGCTCAGCGAGAATCATGCATAGCTTCCAGATTTGCTGAAGTCAATAGGCCCAGATCCAAGCCCAGATCTAGATCTCATAATTGCAAAGGCTTCCGGCAAAAATTCATCCTCTTGTTTCTGATGCAGCTCGTGTAGAAGTCGGTGCATGGAGAATTCCTTCCAGGATCTTGTGCATGTGCTTCCAATCTTCCAATTGAAGCCTTCATTGAATTTGCATTCACCCGGAGTGCTTTCCAGAATTTTTAATTGCTCATATGCAATTAAAAATAAAAATGATGAGTTATTTATGGCAAACATTGCACTGATGCATGTACTGGAGAAGAACTACAAAAGCTTCAAGGATAAGAAGGAAGACAAGTCAAAGGCAATACCCGCAAGAAAATCACAGTCACTTGCTTCTAGATCCAGCCGCTTCCAGATCCAACTGCTTCCAGATCCAGTTTGGTGAGAATCAAGGGCAAAAGAATCAGTTGCATGCAGAATATGAAAAAGGACAAGACTGCAGCTTTCCTCTTTCTTCTTCTTTCTCTTATTTCCTCCGACAAAGTAATTGAGCAATCAATTAAATTATAAAACCTAAGTGATTGGTTTAAAAGTCATTACTTAAAGAAGTCAACTACTTGGAAATAGGTGGTAGACATGTAAAATAAAAGGTTCTATCTTCAGTTGCAAGTCATGCATGTCATGCAAAGAGGAAATCCAGGAGGGAGATTACCAGTTGTTTCCTTTCCCACTTCCACATGTGTCAGTTCAACTAAAGGCTTCCTATTTGTAATTTCCCCTCTACATGCTATAAGTAGAGGAAGAACCTTTGAGTTAATGATCAGAATTTGTAAGCAACATTCTTATGTTCCAGACTTTGTGCTGAAATCTCTTATAGCTATTTGAAGCAAAGGAATAGAAAGGAGCAGATTTCTGGAGAACTTTGTGTCACGGTGCATTTTGTTTCTAGCTTTTGTCTTAGATCTACTTATAAAATTTGTGTTATTTTAGATCTAGATCTGAAAGTTGCCTTTTCTTATAATTTTGTGTGTTAATATCTATTGGTCCTTTCTATGTGCATGCAATCAACTATGTAATCTATTGATTGGGTTGCACATCTTCCCTATTTATTCCCTGTGTTTTTATTATTTCCTTCTTCTTTAGATATTTCATTTCTTTAACAGCTGCTTACTTGTTGCAAAACTATACAACTATGGTTCATGAGCTACATGGTTAAAGTAAAACCCCTAAATAGATACTAGCATATTTTATTGACAAATCTTACACAGGAGCCTCACCAGTAAATGAGGGAGATTTATCTCATGACTACCTAGGTTTTCAGCTATGCAAAAATCTAGCCAACAGTTTTTGGCGACTCTATTGGGGAACAACACAAATTAGAAGACCAGAGCTTTCTCAAGTTAGAAGCCGTAGATCTAGTCTTTCACCAGGAAGAAGAGTGCAAACACATCCAGATCTTGATCATCTTCAACATATACCAGTAGCTGGAATTATTCATCAAGTCTATTCTCAAAGAAGATGTGCTCCTTTCATGATGCAAAATCAGCCACTTGCCCCTGCAGTGCCTGTTCTATGGGGTGCAACCTTTGGACCTTTGAATCTAACTCCTATGCATGATCTACCTAAAGGGACAAGAAATAATTTTCCAAAATTCTTTGGAGATGGCAAAGCAAAATCCAGATGACCACTTGGTTGCATTTTTCATATCCTGTGGAGTGCTTGCAGTCGAACATGAAGATGCATCTGTCAGACTCTTCATAGAGAATTTACATGACTTGGCTTGAGAATGGTTCTACCGGATAGCTCCTGGCACCATAACCAACTGAGCTACTATGAGAGATGCATTCCTGAAAAGATTCAAACTAGTGAAGATTACATTACCTTGAGAACTCAACTCACTCAGTTGAAGAAGGAGCCACATGAGCACATGCGGGATTTTATTGCAAAATTCCAAAGATTACTTTACAAAATTCTATCTTTTGCTTCTCTGAATGATGAGAATCAAAAGGTATTCTTCATCAATTATTTACTTCCTGAAGTAAGCTATCAACTATGAAGAGCACATCCTGCTAATTTTTTAGTAGCTCAAAACATGGCGATTGAGATTGAAGATGACCTCATGATGGCTGGAAAGATAAAAAGCAGCACTTCTAGAGCTGAAAGTTCATCTTCTGCTACTACATTTGATTCACTATTACAAAATTTAGCAAATGAGATGTTGTAGATAAAGAAACAAATGGCTCAAAAGGCTCAAGGCAACAACACTGCCCCTGCTTGGAACTTCAACAACAACTGGAACCGCATTGTTGGTACCCAAAGATTAGCAATTGAAATTGTTCCCAGAAACAACATGGAGATGAATGAAGAAGACCAAGAAGTTGACGTTAATCAGTTTGAGAATGATGATTTTGTAGGTCCTGCTTGTGACTCCAACATTAATTACCTAAACTACAAATTTGAACATGACGATGAGAAACTTCATGAAGATGATCATGGTCATACATATGTAGTATTTACAAGATCAAAAACTCATGCCAAGCTAAAGCATTAGCTGACGAACAAAGAAGGGGCAACCCTTTACCTTCTTCTTTAGCTCCCAAAAATAAGAATGTGAGTTCTTCATCTCAACCTCATATAGTAGCTCAAATATCTAATCTATACCTTTTTTGACATTTTTGATCATGTCAAGAAAACCAAAGTTCAAATGTCAGAAGTTGAATACTTGAGAGCCTTTCCTGAGCAATTAAATAGGCTAGTCAAATATGTACAATCACCAGGACAATCCAATACATCAAAAGGCCTTTTGCCTAAGCCCAAGGATACTCCTCCCCAGAACAACACTACAGATGTTAAATCCTCACCATCTTCTAAAAGAGTGGAACCGTTTTATGTTTCCCTATTGCTTAATGGTTTCAAGTTAAGAAATTGCATTCTAGATTTACGTGCTTCTGACAATGTCATGCCAACTAAAGTTGCAGATGCTCTTGGGTTTACCTTGACAAAGACCATAAAAAGGTGTTATTCCATGGAGAGACAAGTCCCTTTAATTGGACAAATCAAATATGCACAAGCTGTTTTAACAGCTTTTCCTAACAAAAGATTAAAGATGACAATCTTAGTTGCAGATATTCCTATTTCCTATGGGATGTTGCTAAGAAAAAACTTCTACAAAGAGCTGGGAGGAGAAGTAAAGATGGATTGGTCCTATGCTCATATTCCTATCAAAGGAATTAATCAGAAGCTAGAGCTAGAAAAGAAGTCCAAGTACACGGTGACAAAATCTGAGGATCCTAGATCTCAAATTATTTTTCAGGAATCTGACCGTGGGGTCTATTTCTTGGAAATGGATAAAAATGTACCAGAACTAGAATTTCAACCAGAGCCGGAAAAAGAAGCTGAAAATTTTTGGACTATGGAGTTTAAAGGCATCTGTTGCTCTTTTGGATCAGGAGCCGACATTCTACGAATATCTCTAGATCATGAGATATTTCCATACTCCCACAAGTTGATGTTTGAGAACACCAATAATATGGCAGAGTATGAGGCATTGTTGCTAGGACTAGAGCAAGCCAAAAAGAAAGGAGTAAGACTCCTCAAAGCCTAAGAAGATCCTGAACTTCTAGTAAAGTAGGTTCGAGGGCAAAATCAAGTCAAAAGAGATAAGTTGGAGCATTACAGAGACAAAGTACTTTCTGCCACATTCAATTTTGTAGCCTTCTCTATTGACTTCATTACAATAAATCAAAATTCCAAGGCAGATTCTTTGGCAGTCACGGCTGCACTATTGAATCCGGATAGACCACCGTTTATATTCAGACAAGGAAACTATAAATTAGAGATGATCTATCACCCTAAAGTCCCTGATAATGTTGAACAATGGAAAACTTTCAATGAGGACAAACAAACATCTCATGTCTGGAGCAAGACAACTTTGACAGGTTGTGTGTTGAATGGAATAAATCACCACCACGATAAACAATCACAGGAAGAACTGATCCTGGTTATGATGATAGTAGTGAAGTGATCCAACCGAAAGGTAACAAAATCCCGAAGGGTTTAGTCTCCTTAGTAGGGACATTCGACAAGCATGATTGGTACTTGAATAAGAACAAAAATGTGGTGATAGTTCTTCCTCAGAAGTGCAAACAGCTGGTAAATCTGAGTATGGAGGAAGTTGATGAAGACTTACTCACCACAAAGAGAAGAAAGGATGAGCCACCACCAGATGAAATTGATAAGGACTTGCCCAAGGTATTTGACAAGAAGGCTAGAGAAAGGAATTTTGATATCAGAGATGGGGTACTTTGGTGGGACAAGAGACATGAACTAAAGGGCATGCATGACAAATCTAATTCACTCTAGAAAGGGCCCTTCATGATCAAAAGAGCTGCCAAAATTGACACTTTCTTCCTTGCCTACCGAATGGAATTGAGTTACCACTTCCTTTCAACGAGAAGCATCTGAGGTTGTTCAGAAACTGAGATACAAGGTAAAACCTATATGTATATAAATAAAATTTTGTTTGTTTTTTCCTTGTTTTTCTTTGTTGTGTCGTTTTTGTTTGCTTGACCCCGAACCCAATGGACAAGATACAAAACTAGAGATGTTGGGATCTCATCTTTACTCCTGTTATTTTGACAGAGGAAAATATTTCTACAAACGGAGCCAACTGGTGTCCCTAGATTTCACCCTGAAATCTGAGACTACCCCATATTAAAAATTTTGTACTTTTAAAATAATGGGTCGTTTTGTGTTTTTATTGCCAGAAAATGTCTGTATTGTGTCAAGATATTCCCAGAGAGTCATATAAGTCAATTTCGACAAATACCCAAATGCCCAAACTTGTTATATTTTGTCACTGGGGTTTACCTGCGGGAAATTTTTATTTAATTATTTTAAGCCCCGTTTGAGGTAAATTGTGCTCCGGTTTAACCCTGTTGAGGTTTTACATGTCAATATTCCCATATACCAGTAGGGTTTCACCAAGAATGAATCATGGGCTTTATCTGTGACTTCTGGCAATGTTTTGCATTTTTGTTATTTTCTCATATTTTTCTCTGTGAAATTCCCTAGGTCAATTCCTTTTCCGGTTCAATCTTGTTTTCTTGCCTAGAGTATCTGGAGATCATCTACGGACGTCATGCCAGAAGGAATTTTCCACAGAGGTTTGGTTCTCTCTAAAAAGACGAAGTCATGCACAAAAAAGGCCTCTTCTGGGCAGGTCGCATTTTTGGGAAAGGAAGGTTTTAAGCTACAATGGGATTTTTGGTAGCAGCAGGCAGGTGGGAATTTTGTACCTGCCTGGCAGGGTACTTTTTCCCATGGAAGCAAAGTCACTTAAGTCATAATGGGAAAATTAGAGGCAGCAGGCAGGCGAGAATTTCTTACTGCCTTGCAGGGTGAAAATTTCCATTGTGAAATAAAAGAAAATCACTTAAGGCATTGATGAGAATTTCTTACCTGCCTTGCAGGTAAAAATCCCATTATGAAAGTCAAACAACTTAAGTGGACCATGGGATTTTTGGAGCTGCGGTGCAGGGTGAATAATCCCATTAGAAATTGACTTTTAAAAATAGAAATCAGCCATGTCAAAAAGTGCGACCCCTTTTGGAATAGAAGGATAACTTTAATTGCATTTATTAATTGTTTCTATTCCTAATTTTGGCACCCAAGCATGAGGAAAAGTCAACGCAGGATGAGAGGATAAAGGAAATTGGAAATAGAATGCTAAAATTAAATAAATTTAATTTATTTAATGCAGCCCTCTATCATGCAAAAAAGTGCGACCCACCTAGAGGAGAAATAATACTTTTTAAAGTATTTATTGATGGAATTAATTCCTATTTTTGGTGCATGAGGTCAAAGCATAGTGTGAAGTCAAAGTAGACTAGAAGTAGAAAGCTAAAATTAAATAAATTTAATTTATTTAATGGCAGCCATGAGCATGCACAAAATAGGCACCCAAATTGAAGAGAAAAACATGATTTTTAATTAATTAATTGCCAGGAAATAGGAAGGGCAATTATTAATTATAGAATGATCAAGGTTATATAAGCATGAGCTGCCATATTAATGGAGTTATTAATTCTTTAGCAAAGGAGTGCAGCCTAGGCAATTTTGGCACCCAAAGAAGGAGGAATTTTGCTCATAAAAAGGTGTTTTCACTACCGAAAGCTTCAAAGTTTGGCGCCTAGGTTTGAAGGAGCTTGATTTAAGTCTGATTAATTTTCTGCATAGTATTACAGGTGCCTAGGTGAAGTTACAAATATTTATGCTTTTCTTTGCATGTAAGCAAAGCCTCAAATTTTAGGGCAGGGCTTTATATGCAGATTTTTATGATAAAAATCAAGTGTTCATGCTCCGAATTCCGTCTTTGTCTGAATTAATTGTAGGTATTCATTATAGGTGCTTATATAATTGAAAGGGAGCTTAAATCAATGTCCAATACATTGAATATATCTTCCGAATCTAAAGAAATTCCTAGATCTGCACCAATTGTAAAGAATTTCGACTGAATAAAGAGAAAAAGAGTTGCTCAGATAAAGATTGCTCCAACCATGGCAAAGTGGGATGAAAGAGAAAGCTCAACAAAATCATGCATAGCTTCTAGATTTGCTGAAGTCAATAGGCCCAGATCCAAGCCCAGATCTAGATCTCATAATTGCAAAGGCTTCCGACAAAAATTCATCCTCTTGTTTCTGACGCAGCTCGTGTAGAAGTTGGTGCATGGAGAATTCCTTCCAGGATCTTGTGCATGTGCTTCCAATCTTCCAGTTAAAGCCTTCATTGAAGTTGCATTCACCCGAAGTGATTTCTAGAATTTTTAATTGCTCATATGCAATTAAAAATAAAAAATGATTTATTTATTTACGATAAACATTACACTGATGCATGTACTAGAGAAGAACTGAAAAAGCTTCAAGGATAAGAAGGATGAAAATTCAAAGGCAATACCCGCAATAAAATCACAGTCACTTACTTCTAGATCAGCTACTTCTAGATCTAGTTTGGTGAGAATCAAGGGAAAAGAATTAGCTGCATACAGAATATGAAAAAGGACAAGACTGCAGCTCTCCTCTTTATTTTTCTTTCTCTTATTTCCTCCGACAAAGTAATTGAGCAATCAATTAAATTATAAAACCTAAGTGATTGGTTTAAAAGCCATTACTTGAAGAAGTCAACTACTTGGAAATAGGTGGTAGACATGCAAAATAGAAGGTTCTATCTTCAGTTGCAAATCATGCATGTCATGCAAAGAGGAATTCCAGGAGGGAGATTCCAGTTGTTTCCTTTTCCACTTCCACATGTGCCGATCAACTAAAGGATTCCTATTTGTAATTTCCCCTCTACGTGCTATAAGTAGAGGAAAACCTTTGGTTAATGATCAGAATTTGTAAGCAACATTCTTGTGTTCCAGACTTTGTGCTGAAATCCCTGATAGCTATTTGAAGCAAAGGAATAGAAAGGAGCAAATTTTTGGAGAACTTTGTGTCACGGTGCATTTTGTTTCTAGCTTTTGTCTTAGATCTACTTATAAACTTTGTGTTATTTTAGATCTAGATCTGAAAGCTGCCTTTTCTTATAATTCTTTATGTTAATATCTATTGGTCTTGTCTATGTGCATGCAATCAAATCTGTAATCTATTGATTGTGTTGCACATCTTCCCTATTTCTTCCTGTGTTTTTATTATTTCTTTCTTCTTTAGATATTTCCTTTCTTTAAAAGTTGCTTACTTGCTGCAAAACTATACAGCTATGGTTCATGAGCTGCATGGTTAAAGTAAAACCCCTAAATAGATACTAGCATATTTTATTGACAAATCTTACACAAGAGCCTCACCGGTAAATGAGGGAGATTTATCTCATGACTACCTAGGTTTTCAGCTATGCAGAAAATCTAGCCAACAAGTTTAAAAACAAATCACATATACAAGAAACCACTCCCTATGCAAAATGTGTCTCAAATGTTAGGTTAACAAAAAATGATCAACACAATGTCAACACTTAAGTCAAGTTTAAAATAAACTAGATGTAAGTATTAACAAGGGGTTGAATTCACTTCTAATTCAAAGTATATTATAACCAGTCTAGATACAAACAAGGCCTGAATCCAAAAAGTGGAAGTTACAAATTTGAGTAATGTAAAAATACCACTTACATACGTTAATCCAAATTTTTGGAAAAGAAATATTTTAGTATCAAAATAATTTTTTTATGGTGCGAACAACATAACAAAAACACTTTTCAAGGTTGAGGAAATTATTGGAAGGAAACAAGATTAAAGTATACCAACAAGTTTTTAAGGTGTAGACAACGTAACGATACAATCTAAACACTTAAATTAATTTTATGAGAAACAAGATGTAAGTACCAAAATTTTATCGAGGCGATGTGAGTAGCGTAACACCTCAAGGGAATATTGATGATGAAACAAGCCTAACTATGATGAGACGTCTTGATGTGGGTATCAAGACAAGGCTACTCAAGATTTGAGGACATACCAACACACTTTCAATGCTTACTATCATAATTGCAATAAGGTAGGATGTGAGCAGGTAAAAAAGTGGTGGATAAAATCTTAAGTAACACTACGTATGTATACTTTTTTTTGTCCCAAAAGGGCAATAAGAAAACATAGGACTAGACCAGATGGGGTGAACAATACTTGGTGTAACTTCGGCAAAGTTTCACCTTGTCTTAGGACAAGTGAAAAACTAAGACAAAGTAACACTTCACAAATTTCGTGATGAATAATACTAAGCTCAAAATTTAATGGAATCTCCCTCATTTGAATACCAAGGCTATGACTCCAAAAAAATTCTTGCTTTGTTAGATCTCTTTGAAACATGGTTGGTTTTGGTAAAGTTGGCTCCAAGTCAAAATCTTCCTATTAGTTCACCCTCTAGGTGTCACAATCTATCTCTGTGAGTGCGGTTTGCCAAGAAAATTGCACTGATTAATCACGGAGTATCCTGGGTTTCCTTTACCCCATTTGATACAATGAGCAATAAATTTTGTTTAGTTGTATTTCACCGGGGTCACGTGAAGATAATTTTGACACTAATCTCATAAAGGCATACTAGTCAATTGGGAAGTGAAGAAATTCCCATTTCATCCACCATTTCCCTCAAGGTGTGGACTAATTTGGGTTTTCCATGGTAATCCTCATATTGAGTTTTATGGATTATGCCAAGGCACTTCCCTTAGTTTAAATTGGATGAGCCATAAATCTTAACCGAACCTGCAAATAAAGTGTTTTGAATAGTGGTGTTTTTAAAAATCTTTTATCCTAGTTTGGTTTTTCACTCCGTAGGAAACCTATAACAAACTGTATTAGTATTGGTTTAGATCCCGATTCTTTTATAAGCGAGTATTGGTCCTCCACACGAAGGTTAACAGTTTTCCAAAAGATCAAAACATCATGAAAGTGGGTCAAATGTTGTTTATGATTCTCAAGATTGTCCTAAGATGCAAGAGAAGAGAATATGCAAAAAATCACCCAATTATATCAAAAATGGAAAAAAAATGTAAATCAAAGGACTGTGTAACTTGTTTTAACTAATTATTTTTCATTCCCTTAACCATGAATTTAATTAAGTGTTTTTAAATTTAATAAGGCTTAGAGTTGTTTCTAATTCCCAAAATCACCTAAAAGGTGTGAGGGAAGAGCCTAAGTAACTCTATCCTAAGATACAAAAGCATGACATTCATTAAAAATCATCAAACAAGTTAATCAAATAAATGATTCAAACACCATGTAAACAAAAGTTAGCATTGAAAACCTGTAAAATATGTTAGAAATATTAGAGACCAAATCCTACAAAATTTGAAAATAGAGCCCAAATTTTAACAAAGCACACCAACGCGAACCTTGAGATAGCAGCGTGGCCTTGGTAACACATAGGCAGCCCTAAACACAACAACACAAGTTTGATACAAAAATGACTTGTAGTACACAAACCTACATAGTGCATCTAGAGAGATATATACATGCCCCTAGTGACACATATGTGGCCCACAACATAGTAACACCGGTCCGAGATAAGAAGCGACCGACAACACGTAATGATAGGAGCACGACTAGAGAAGCAATAGCGTGGGGGTCACACTAGCATGGGGTGATACATCAAATAAATTTATGGAAAAAAGCCTCATATTGGCATAGTTAGCATAACAGAGTATACCTTGCAACAAGAGTGCTTGGTTTATGACAGCAAAGTGTGTGGGTTTTAACAGTAGCGCGAGGAAGCATAATACCAGCATGAGTTTTTGGAATGATGTCATAAACACATGAATCAGACATAGACAAACTCAAAAAGTCAAAAATTTGTTCTCTTAACCCAAAATTAACAACAACCCATCTCCTTTAAACCTAAAAAGAGACTCAACACATGTAAAGTTAGCAAAATACATCAAGGAATTCAAGTTATTTAACATGTGCATAATAAGGGTTATCCAAAATTGAGACAAAACTAACAAAGCTTAAAATCAAATGCTAAGGACAATGGAGTATCTCCTACCGGGCATGCCAAATGTGAGCATAATAAACTTGCAAAGATAATTGAAATAGACTAACACCTAGTAGTCTAAAAGCTAAGCTAAATCTAGTATAGAACCATCAAGATAAGAGCTTAAGGGAAAACAACTTCTATAATGCATAAACATGATAAATCCATTAAATTCCAAGACATTCCTACTCTTTGAGATTTCTACCTAATGAATGAACCTAATTAGATCACCTACCAATCAAATTGGTGTTGTTTCCTCAAAGATTGAAGATGAGATCTCGCAAAAAAATGGCTACAAGGCCATTTTTTGATCTTCCCATCTTCTTCAATTTGAGATAATGGACTCAAGATGGAGAATCCATTTCCAACAATGGAGAATGGCTCAAATCAAAATGCATATAGTTTTCACTTATGCAAAAGAGGTGTAAGAAGAAAGGGAAGGAGGAGGTTTTCTTATATAACCTTCCTGTTTGAGAGAGCTTTGTATCTTAGTGCATGTGGGATAAGGGTAAAATACAATTAGAAGGGGATAAACATGCTTTGGAAAAGTTAAGTTTGATTTATAAGAGTTTAATTTGTCATTAGTAACTCATGGGAATTGGGGGATGTTTTAATTAATCAAATGTGATTAATTAATAGGTAGATGTAAGTTTATAGAAGCTAATTAGAGGAAAATTAGTATGATTTGGGGGACGTAACAGAGGAATTTGATCCAATAAATAGTTATTTATTGATTTAGAAAAATGAGTGTAATTAATTAATAATAATTTACTAACCCAAGTAGTAAGCGGACATTAATTAACGAAAGGTCGTTAATCATCATCCCGAGTGATAGAAAGGATAAATAATTAGCGAAATATAATTAATGAATGGGAATAGAGGGAAAATGGTGGTTTATTTATGAAGTGTCGTCAATTTACCAAAAGAGAGTGAAGATCGTGGTTAATTAGCGAAGTTTCGTTAATTGACCCAACGAGGGAGAAGAGGTGTTTGTTTGACGAAATTTCGTCAATTGTCAAATGGCGGGAAAGAAGATAGTTAGTGTAATTTAAATATTAAAAGCTGTGTAAGTGGATTTTAGGTGTCTACACGTGTGTCAATGAGATTTTCACCCTTAGGCGGGTTAATTTATTTGTATTTTATTTTTTCCTTTTGTTTGTTTACCAATGCCTCAAAAAGGGTTTCACTATAAGACTTGGACTTATTATTTTTACAAGGCTTAGCTGTGGAATTTTTTCCCTTATTTTTTACTTTATTTTGATGACCTCATAACTTAGTGTCCTTCCCGAAATACGCGCATGTGTCAAGGTTAATGGAGAAGCCTTTCTTATGATCACCTGTTGGGATGTCATCGCGGATACCCATAAACTCGCCAATAGCTTCATCATTGGAAAAGAAGTCAATCGGTACATGTTGTTACTGGTCCCAATTCACCAAGGAAGGATAGACAAGGTTTAGTTCAGGAATGATAACAGGAAGGGTAGTGGATATGGTCAATATAGCTATATCGGGAAACAAGTTCATGGAGGCAAGGTCTTCGTAAAGACTCAATAAGGAATCGGTCTCGCTTTCATAACCCGACTTGATATCTTCACATTCTGAAAATTTTTGGTGGGGTTACGGAAGAGTTTCCCACACTCCTTGTTTATGTATACCACACCCATACCCTTGGTATCCCATGGCGTGCATCATCTTATTTAGAATTGCATATATAGGAGCCAAGTATTATGATGCCATCTCATCTATGTGAGGCGGTATCATAAAATTACATGACAAATTTTCATCTGATAGTAAACCACCAGGAGTGAAAACATCAAAGAGGAAATTCTCTCTAGAATTATTATATTTGTAACAAGGTCTACCATGTAATCTGGGTGATAGAGGAAGGTTTTAAACTAGAAGGGCAGGTTGGAGATCATGTTCCCCACAACTAGTTGAAAGGGTCTTCATCTCCCATGAAGAAAGGGAGAAACTCACATTGAGGAACCATTGTCATTAGAAGCCAAGGAATATGGATCAACTCATGAATCTAGAGCTTTTGATTGAGTCAGAACAACCATCTTTATGGAAGGAAAATTAACAAATGTAGGGTAGTAACCCAACGATGCTCTACAATGAACAAAGGGTTGACGATCACCCGAAATAGTTATAGTTTAACCTTCATAGTATAGCTTCAAAAACTGGTGATATGTGGAAGGTACAACCTACACGGTGTGAATCCATGGGCAGCCGAGAAGTATGCTATAAGGCAGCTCCAAGTCTATAATATGGAAATTTGTATAATGAGTAGTAGGACCTACTCCCAACGAGAAATTTATCATACCAGCCTATTGTCGTTCTACATTTTCATATGACTTGATGGTGATAACCTTTGTTTCCAAATCTACTTCAGTATGGCCCAATTTTCAAACTAGTTTCAAAGTATAGATGTTTAGGCCTGATCCGCCATCCACAAGCACCCTTTTGATTTTCTTATTATTAACAATAACCTCAATGTGTAAGGGAAAATTGTGTGAAGGATATTTTGCAGGAACCTCCTCTTAACTATAGGTGATATGCTCTATTGGAAAAATATACACAACCATTACTTGGAAGTGTGTAGGTTCTATATCAACAAACACTCCTGACCCTTGTAATGAATTAGAAAGGATTTCCTTATTCATGTTAGATATCTTAAGATGATCTCAGATCGAGATCTTAGAAGTAGTCTTCTCAAGTTTTTCCAAGACATCATAATGACTATCTTGGGAGGTAGACGAAGGACATTCTAAAATAAGAAGGAAAGCATGTCACATTGTCACGTTGCACTCCTTTACTTTGATCTTTATTGTTCTGATATGCTCAATGAATGGGTGTACAAAACCAATTACAAAATCATTAGAATTTTTATTTTTATCAACATACTTTGTATCCTTGTAAACATATCCAATACCTTTGTTTTGGGATGATTGTCCTTGATCTAATTGTTCCTTTCCTTTGTGTTTAGGGAAAGGTTATTTATAAATTCCCAAGACAACATTGGTATAATTGTTAGTTCTGAGGAATCCATTTCCATGTCACTGCTATCAATTAGGTCATAGATATAGTGCTTCAGTTTTAGACACTTATCACTTTTGTGACCCCGTACACAATGAAAGCTACAATAATCATTCTCTCTAAACCAAGATGGTTTAGGTGCATCATCAGAATAGGGTATTGTTTCTAGGTATTTTACCATGTTAATATCCTGTAACTATTTTAGTATCGATGACATAGAGTCATACAGAGGGGTAAATATATGATGTTTGAACTCGGGGGCCAAAGGTCCCTTATCTAGTTTAAGGGAGCACCGTTTTGAACCACCTGCACCCACTTAGAATCTATAATACCATCACCTATGAAATTTTTATTCTTGTTTGGAATAAAAAAAATTGTCTTTAGGCTTTTGATCATGGTTTTCACGTGAGAAGGGTTTCAAAATCCCTTTTGTTAACAACACTTTTTCTATTTTGCTACCTTTTCTATAACCTCTTCGAATGTTTTACCAAAATGCATTTGCAAGTGGAAAGAAATATACTGTTGTAAGTTAGGTATGAAGATGTTGACTAATTGTTTCTTTGGTATGGAACAACTTAAGAAACTACATAACCCTCACCATATTTTTAAGAAACCAACAAAAATATCATTGTTATATTGTTTTGCATTGCATAAATCAATCATATTAATGCCATTCTCCATGTTGAAGGAAAAGTGGTGTACTAAGCTTTCCACCAATTGTGGCCATGTAGAGATGGATCCCTTTGGTATATGCAAGAATCACTCGAGTGTTTGAAACCCTAGAATCAGTAGGAAAAGGCATATAAGATAGTTGTCACTAAACACAACCTCTTGGAAAGCCATGAAGAAGTATTTGACATGATCCCTTGGATCACCCTTGCCCTTGTATTTGTCAAATTTTGGATAATCAAAGTGTCTAAGGAAAGGGAATTGTAACATAACCCTATCAAAAGGATATAGACATAACTCTTTGAATTGATATTTCTTATTAAATCATAACTTGTCTTCTTATGAGGAAGTAAGATGTTATTCATGGATAAGAACTCTTGATCAAAGAGTTGGCCATGTGTTAATGGTTTGGTCCTATACAAGATATTAAGTCTAGTTGTTTCTATATCTTTTTAGTTTATATATAACTCTTCATAACCCCCTTTAGGTTTGTCTTGTTTAGGATTTTTGGTATAAGAATCATTGTACGAAGCTCTTGGTTTTTCCTGTCTAGGTGTCTTCGTAGGCTCCTTGTTAAGTTGGCAAGTCAAACTTGTCAATTGGTGAGTAAGGGCTTGAACTTGTTGCTCTAGGGAAAACTCTTATGTTTGTATCTCTTTACAATTTTTGTGAGGAGGTTGTTCATGGCTAGCATGTTCTTCATGCTTGTTGCAACTGAATTTTGATAATGGGGATGTGATATCCACCATCGTTTTGCAAAGGTTCTTCTTCATTATTATATGGACCAAAAGTAGAAGTGTGACCTGTATTTAGGATATAATATATGTCATGAAAAGGAAATTCTGTGTCTTCTTCTCCATGAATCATGTTCGCAGGAAGATTGGGATCAACCGTAGAAGGAAACTTGTTCCCAACTCTACAACATGCACAAGAACTTCATGTTTGTTTTGAAACAAGAAGTTCGTCTATTTGGGTGGGGTTAAATTCATGATCTGCCCAAGGAGAATTCTCCTCACCACCACTATGATCAACTAAGGTATTATCTTCAAAAATGGATTCATATTTTCATTCATAAAGGGATTTGACCCTAATTTTTGATGCCCCATCCTTGTGATAAGAGGCATAATAAAATAGTTTTCTCTAAGGTTGATTTAAAATGGACCCTAGGACAAACCAAGAAAAGTAACAACATCAAATTGTCACAAATAATTCCAATAAAAAAATGGTAACAAGTACAAAGGCAATAAGCACTAAGGACACCAATGAATAAAAAATTCCACACTAATAAGGAACATGTAGTAAGAAGTATCTAGGACACAAAAATCAAGTAAAAGACTATGAGCCAGTAGTGTAATAGTACATGCCATACATAGAGTAAAAAACATAATTGACCACTAATGAAGATAGAATAGCACTAACACAAGCTAGTAAAGTAGTATGCAAGTGTGAGAGGAGTAACACACGAGGTTCAAGAGGTAACACACATTTCAAAGTAGTAGCGCGGACAAACTCTCGGTAGTGCAAGCCTCCCGTGGATCATCAAAACATGGGATTTTTGAAAAAAATTTTTTATTAAAAAGCTCAAATCTTTGTCAATTTGGTCCAAATTTAATAGCACCTCACCTCCTTTGATCCTGGAAAGAAAAAAAAACAAAGTAACCTCAACTAATCTAGTTAACAAACTTCATATATGTGAACTACATAAACTTTTGCAAAGCTAATTGAAATAGACTAACACCTAGTAGTCTAAAAGCTAAACTAAAAATATACCATAGAGTCATCACGATCATAACTTATTGAAATGCTTAGAATGAATTAAACATGAAATTACTCATCTAATTACAAACATTTCTACTTAGTGTATTATTGCATACTAAAAATGGACCTATGAATATCACAAACAATCAAATTAGATGTTGCTACTTTAATATGGTGAAAGGATCTCTCTAAAATGGCTACAAGGCCATGTTTAGATCTTTCTTTACCAACCAAGCATGCGGAAATGGATGTAAAAGATGATGCAAGCTATTACATCAATGGAGTAAGGCTCTTGGTCATATGTTTGATATGATAATACTAAAAAAGTATGGTGTAAGGTGTGAAGGATGTATGAGGGTCCTTTATATAGATTTCCAATTTGGGAGAAGCTTGAATCCTAATGAATGGGGATAAAGGATAAAGTAGATTTACACTAACTAACCATGTTTAGATGATTTAACTAGTGGGTTAGTAACTCATGGGAGTTGGATATGATTTAATTAATCAACTAGGATTAATTAATAGGCTAGAATAATTTTTAAGCTATTTGGAGGTGATTTAGGAGGAATTTGATATGATTTGAAGCATTTGAAAGAGGGATTTAGCCAATAAAAGGGTTTATTGATTAAAGACAATGATAAAAATGATTTTTTTATTATTATTGGCAAATAGTTTTTTGAAAGGGACTATACCCTTGAGTACAAAAGATGGCCTAGGAGCCAGGATAGGAATGAGAACCGAGAGAAAATGATCAGAATCCAAATGTGACAATGAAGCTGTATCGTTTATCCAAAATTCACCCCCGGGGTAAATTTGATAACATGCATCAGATGTCCAAATTCCTAGAAAAATGATTGATTCAAAAATCAGTTTCTAGGGTCCCTTCAGAATCTTTCTAAACTCCCAGCAAGAAGGAGGGAGCAAGCTTTGAGAAAGTGCAAGGTTGCAGAAAGCAAGTAGTTTGGGCCGAGAAAATTGTGAAAATCGGCTAAGTCCTGGTCCAAAGCAAAAAGTGGGACAAAGGTACGCGAACCGCCCGAACCGCCCGAAATGAGTCCAGGCGGCCCACAAAGCAAATGGGACAAGTGGGATTAAGACGCATGGCGCGGAAAAGCCGATCCAAACATAAGAAAATTGGCTATCTTGAAGAGGGTAGCATTCGGGGACGAGTGGAACAAATGGACGCGAAATGCCCGAACTCACGCGAAAATGCACAAGGAGCCCAAAAGCAATTGGGATGCGCGGGCGAAATGCCCGAACTTGCCCGTCTTGAGCACAAAGGGCCCAAAATCAAATTCTGGAGGCAAAGTCGCGTGAGCCGAATCAGAACCATACCAAAGTTTTCGAGCACCGATCCGAACCAATGGGATAGCGCCACGTGTCCTGCTAGGGCCCACAAGGAAAATTCAAAAGACAGGTATTATTCAGCCGAATCGAGCATGCCACGTGGCATCCAAGTGGCGATCTTGCGCGGGAAAATATTTCAAAATCCGTTTTCCTTTTGCTAAATCTTCCGACATATCTTTCGATCCAGAGCTCGGATTTGCACGTTCTTGATATCAACGGAAAGCTTATGAGATTCTCTACACGTTTCCAAGGTCAATCTTGCATTTTGGTTCAGTTTGGAGGATGAAAATTGAGAAACGCCTCTGGCGCGAAATAACAAGCAGAGGTAATGCTTCAACAACCACTTTAATGCAGCAAACAACCCCTTAACAAACGCCCTTTGCCGTAACCCGCCGCTTCTGCCATGATGGACCAATTAAATGCAACCTGAGGTGGTTGGGGCAGATTTCGAATTTCTCTCTTTGCTCTCCCATTCTTCCTAAAATGTAAGGAGGGGTTTCTTTCTAAAGGGGACATTTTCCGTTCACCCTCCCTTCTCTCCTGTTGTTCAATTTGTGGAGTTTTCAAACCTCCCATATATCACCGTTTTTGCCTTTTAATTGCAATGTATTGAATCTATCCTTGAGCAATATATATATGTGTCTGTGGTTACTTCTAAACCCTCTTACATATTTATTACTGTCATTCTTGATCTTTCATTGCATTTTTGCTATCTGTGCATGATGTTGTGTTACATCTACATGATCTGTGTTAAATTTGGCAAAGCATATGTTCTTCATTCCTTGGTGCATCACCTCTATTAGCTTAGATTTATTTTATGCATCTTCTTTCCTTGTCTCCTTGGCAAATTAGATTAGATTTTGAGGAAAACCCTCTGCATATTTCGTATGCACCTGAACAGAGGAATAGGAACCAGCCTTTCTCTGGAGATTCCTTTCTCACTCTTCAAGTCCCACACTTGGAGAAAGGATTCAATGTTGATGCAATCACACTGGATATTAGTAATCAACCTAGAAACCTGATCATGCACATTTTGCACTAATAAGGCCAAAAACAGCTACCCAAACGAGACAAAACAATAAAAATACTCGCAAAAAGTAGTAGAGAGACTTGATAAAAACATACAAGAACAACTAAAGCATCTACAACTACTTTTTGGCAACTTTGTCAATGCTGGTCTTGATATTCTTCCAGGAGTGGAACATACCCAAAGTTGTCATGTGGGCAGCGTCAGTATTATCCAGCTGCTCAATGGTCCTTTTGCTTTCCTTATCGTTACCCCAAAGTGTTGTCGGAACACCGCTGAGGTTGGAGACACTTTTGACATGTTGCTCAATGAACTCCTCAATCGCCCTAAAGATGGCCATGTTGTAATCATGTCGAGTTTTGGCCTTCCCTAAATGGGAGTCTAAGGAGTTCAGCTTCTTGTAGATATCATCAATCTGGCTGCTATCAATATCCACCTCCTCCTCCTTTTTCCTCTTGCCTTTCTGTTTAGCCAAGTTCTTAACCTCATCCTTGAGGGGGAAAGGCATCGGCCTTTTGAAGAGCTTTCCATATGCACATCCTGGGGACTGGCACTGCTAATATTCAGAAGGTCATGTGCAATTTCAATTTCATGAGGCCCCTTCTCCACAGCAAGAGTCTCAAGGTTAAGCTTTCTAGAAGCCCTAATGTAACCGGCCTGGTTCGAGGGAGGGAGGCGAAGTGGGGGGGGAGTAGCGAGAGGGGGAATGGAAGAAGAAGCTTGGACGGCTGGCAGGGGGTGACAACAGTAGGCGGTGGCGGGGGCAGAGAATGGAGAAACAGGGCTAGCAGTAGAACCCGGCAGAGGGGGAACCGAGCTAGGAGAGGATGGGAGACCAGGATACTTAAGAAGACAACATTTATGAAGCAGCAAAATAAGCCCTTGGTGTAAAGGAACCACCCGGGTATGCTTCTGAAACTCCAAAATGGAGCGCTCAAGAGAGTTCAGCAAGTAATGGGGAAAACAAACCAAGTGATTCCTACGGAAGTGGTTAAGAAAGATAAGATGCTTAGCAGGAACAGTGACAAACCTTCCTTCCAAGGAGATGAACCGTATCATCATGCGAGTAACCTCATCATAAGGCGGAGGGATCGAGCTAACAAGCAGGCCCGCTGTAACATAGATCAGCTTCTCAGATCCCTCCACAAATCTCCTCTCTTCAACATCTCTGTCGACCCTTTTGTTAAAGAAACGGTAGCCCTCCAAACTAAGGCCGGTCACTTCAGCAATAAGTTCTTCATTGACCAAGATCTTCTACCCCCCATATTCAACAGTCCGCTCCTTCCATTCCTTCACAAAACACACAGAGATGCTTTGATCATGCCCCTGAACCTTCTCCATGAAGTTGGTGATGCCACCCTTGCTGAGTATGCTCCATAGCTCAATATTATCCTTCCAGTCCGGGTCCGCACTAGGCTCAATTTGGCAAGGGGGTCCCCCCATCTTCTCTGTGCTTAACTGTTTGCAAAAAATTCTCAAATTCTTGTGAGCTCTGGAACCCATCCGCTTCTTGCTATTGTAATCCACACAATATTGGAAATGAGAGCCGTTGCTTTTCCCACGAACGGCTGCATGTCTGCTGATCTGAGTCTGTGGAAAATCACATGTGGGAATAGCCCGCTCCCTGTCATCAATCACATTACTACTGTCTTTGGTTTCCGTGGAGCTTTGTATCCGGCTTTTAGCAGTCGCAGTGCAGCCCGCATGCGCGATTTTCAAATCAATGTAACTCCACTTGGAATTCCCCATATATTTCACACTATCTTGTTTATTTGACATGATTTGCATCATCATATTCTTTAAGTCAACACGTGTGGGAGTATTATTGATGTTGATCCACACCCAAAAATCATAACTCAGCTCTAGATATTGCTTGCGTATAGAAATCCGCATGAATGCTGTTTTGAAGCTGCTTAGGGATGCTATTATTATCCCAAACAGTGAGGTTAACATTAATGCCATAATTAGCCAGTGCATCCGCCAATTTATTACCCTCCCGGTAAGTATGCATGATCCTGATGTTATTGAAAGTATGACTAATACTTATGGACTCTGAGATAAAATCCTTGATGCTCCAACTTGGAGATGAGCACTGTTTAAGAAGATTAATGATATTCAGGGAGTCCCCTTCAATAATGAGGTTCTGAATATTTTGAGTCTGGGAAATTCTCAGGCCCCATAGAGTAGATAATGCTTTGGCAAAATGATTAGTTTGAATTCCCATTTTCCCAGCATACGCAACAATCAGATTACCTTTATGATCCCGTATCGCTCCTCCTCCTGCCGCAATCCCAGGGTTTCCCTTAGAGGCCCCATCAAAGCACAATGATAAAAAGGATTAATTAACTAATAATAATTCATTAATTGTTTTAAAGAGGATTATAACTAACAAAGTTTCATTAATTGGCATCCTGAATGTGATAGAAGTAAGAACAAAGTGTCGTTAATTGACCAAAATAGAGGGAAATGTTAGTTAATTAGTGGAAATCACTAATTATTATAGAAATGATGAGATAGAAGATAATTGGTTCCACTTTAACATTAAAACTATGTACACAGATTTTAGGTGTCTATATGAGGTATGATTGCATAGTTGGTGCAAGCACCCCTGTCTTAAGGGTATAGAAGCTAATTAGCAAAGAGTGGAGTATAAGAAGCTCAGTGAAGAGTTAAGCACAGTGATTTTATAGGAATATCAGAGGAAAGTAATGAGAACTAGTAGAGGTGTTATTCTTTCGTGGGTAGCCTCAAAATCTTGTTTGCGACAGAGAAGCAACTACCTTGTTTCAAAGGGCTTATAAGGATAGTTTTGAAGAAATCTAGGAAAAAATGAAGTCTTTCTTGATTCTAATCAATTGAATCAGTATTTTTATGTTGGAATGATCTTATGTGATAGGTGGAAGAATTTTGAGGGATTAAAGAATGTTCAAAGTCATGAGGATGAATGGGTTGGAATAAGACTACAAAGGCTAGTGAAGAAATAGTGAAGATGGTGAGTGATATCCATAGTTTCAATAATATTGGATCGTTTTGATAGGTGAATATGTGTTGCCTAAGTTTTTTAGAACAGAGTAAGGTTTTGTTAGGTAATGTCGGGGTCTACACTAAAATTGGACTTTAACTTTGAAGGTTTAACATTCACCAAGTTGGTCTCTTAATGTCAAGAGCTCAAACTTGCTCTAGTAGACTAACTTACACTTCCCCCTGCTCTAAGGATCATGTTCAAGAGGTTCTATGCGTTTTGTCTATGCTTATAACACCTTGAGGTATATTGAGACCTAGAGCATACTTACACATGAAATAAAAACCACTAGAAGGGCTTTCCTGATATCAACTAATCATGTTTCTTTACACAAATTAACCAAAACAATGCCAAAACTATCTCAATAGCTCAAAAATGGCGATTTATTTGTAACAAAAAAAAATGAGTTCATTTCAATCTAAAATCATTACAATCCTATTATAATTTCTTTTTTGAATGTATTTCATCAAAATAAGAGCTTGAGAATCAATTTATTAAAGAAAATACGATGAAAATGTTTAGCCGGATACCATGTTTTTCCATATACGATTGAAATTTTCTATCATAAATATTTCAAGCTGCAGATGGAATTAGAAGCTGAAATTTGTGGTCTTGGGCATCTATATAGGAAAAATATTTTCTGAAAATTTAATCCAATTTCATTGGGTAGAAAAATAGATATTACTTTAGATCTCACAAGCTCCTGATGCTCTTGCATCAGTAGGGTGAATATTACTTGAGGGATCAAATTTACATTTCTAGCTATTCTAAACTCTAGAACAAGACCTTAAAAAAATGAAATAAGGTGTATAAATTATTTTGTGTGTTAATAACATGATGAAGGTATGTAGATGTAGAAGATTACTACATTAAACTCAAATGGTATGAGGATTTCTAAAAATCATTTGACATCAAGCAATACTTGCTCAACCCTCCCTTCCTTGCACCACCTATTTCCAATCGGTAACTCCTATTCTATATATGTTATTGACGATTATCTTGAAGCCTTTATCATACAATATGACATAATTAACGAGGAATGAATAATTTATTATATTAATCATAAACTACTGGAATAAGATCATAACTTCAATGTCATTAAAACAATGTGTATATTTCGTCTTTGTTGCTAAAACATTACAACACTACATATTATATAATGAGATACATATTATTACAAAAGTACATCCCTTATGTTATTCAATGTCTTGCACTCACATGTTAAGATGAATATATTAATGAGTAATGTTTCTTCTCAAGTTTGATTAAAAAATTATAGCTCAAAAATATGTCAAAGGGAAAATTATCATCACTTTGTTGGTTGAGGCACCTTTATTTGATGCATCTCCTATCAATAATGAGTTTATGAACTCAAATTATACAATATTGATACATATACTTGGACCATGTACTTTGACGATTAAATATGTGTCACTAGAATAGGAGATGGATTTATTTTTATCACACCCCATGTTGAAACTATCCCGTTTACAAATAGCATTTTTATTAATCCTAGGACTATATACTTCCTTTAATTTATAAATTATACACCTACAAGTTTTTGGTGATTCCTAATTAGTTATCAATCAATTATGGGAGATATACCACACTAAATAAGAATGGTTAATCCCATATAATACTTTGGTTAAGCATGTTATTCCTATGTTTGACTCATTATATTGCTAGTATCCCTCATAAAGATAATAGCCATATTGACATAAATGCTAGTGCGAGATTCCTTCCTTTGACATAAATGATGACTATGTCACATTTATAATTTATTAGCTATGAAAAACATCCATTGCTTCCGATACTCTTGACACATAAGAATTTTTAGTTGATATGTGAAGCACAAATAATTTTGAATGGTATACTAAAATTTGTAACTTCCTTTATTGAAAAACATTCCTGAAAAGGCCTCCCAACAAGATGAGTGATGTTTACACCATGAGGTGGATAAGTATATCATCATTAGAATTTCTCTATTAAAATGATCTTTATATGAATGATTGTTATGATTTGTAATCTATGTGAACCATAATTAGTTATTTTTGAGATGCACGAGAGTGAGTGCGATGGCCATTTTAGTGGAAATGCCATATCTTATAAGTTGGTATGAAAAGGTTACTATTTCCCCACAATAGAGAAAACAATATCATGAATATGAAAAATAATATGATCAATTTAAAAAGCATAACAATATATAGATCATGCCCCTTCTCAATAACTACAACCTATTGTGGCTTTATGGCATTTTTTCTTGTATGGATTTAATCTAGTAGGTAAAATCAATCCTAAGATTTTTAAATGTCATAAGTTCATCATCAACCCTACTTAATCCTTTAATAAATGACTTGAGGCTATACCAATGGAATCTATTACATGTGACATGTCATGATTTTGTAATTTTGGGAAAATATGTGATTTCTTTTTTATTATGTGATTATTTGAAATGTTTTTATTTATTTATATGAAAAGGATCTTATATTATATTAATTCAATTCAATATGATACAAGATAAATTTAAAAAAAAATAGGGAAGTATGAGATCATGCCCCAAAACCACAAACAAAGTTAGGCCAAGCCTAGAACAACAAGAGTCAAACTAGGCCGAGCCTAGGAGAGTACAAAAATAGGCATAGCCTAAAAGAAGACAAAAAACACAATCAAGAAGCAGCAACAAACATGCCCGAGGTGGGTGGATCATGATCATCCGGCCACCCCAAACTAGGAAAGTCCTTGCCAACATCTAGAAGTTCCCAACCAACAGTAATTTCTTCCTCTGGGTCCACTTCCCCACGAGTAGGAATGATGAGGTTGAGGCAAGGGAATTTGTTTGATGGTAGCGGTGGTGGTGGTGGGTTCCAAGCATATTGATGTGAAGTAACTAGCAAGAAGAGGATATTCCCCCATGTTGGTGAGGTGGTGAACCCCAGCCCTATTGGCGAGAAGATGAATGCAACGGCAAGCCCTGGCCGTGACGATGAGCTAGCGAGTAATTGCATTGATTGATGTAACGGCCTCTGGGAGTAACGAGTGCAACCGAAAGCATGACATTAAGATCTGGTTACGCCCGACCACCATGGGTGGAAGGTGAGGAGCACTTGGTGGGAGAGGCAAGCACTCAAGTAACATTGCATTGGGCTTCCCCAGGTGGCGCAACATGGTCCTGGAGGTGATCCACCTCCAGCCGCAACCTTTTTCGAACTTATATCTGCAGAAGCACATTGGAGATCACCATATATTTTTATAAACAAAGAAAGATTGATCAACTACATAATTAGCAAAGAAAAAAGAATTTATTTCTTTCCATATCCAAAATAGAATCTCCCCTCTGAAAACATCCCAAATCTGGGTGAACATAGGAAGAAGCTTGGGATTATCTCCTAAAAGGATATGCTGCCAAGTTAAGAAATGAGGCCATAAAGGAAAGAAAAATGAATGGATCTAGTTCCAGGCATTTTGAGCTTTGGGAAATCACCATAAAACATGCAAGATCGTTTCCAGATGGCCATAAAAAGGACATTTGAGAGCTATAATCCCAATTTTAACAAAACAAGCCACGATAGGAAGGCCTTGGTGTAGAATATACTAAAGGAAATAAGCAATCTTCCTCTCTACACATAGATTCCAAATAGTTTCAAATCGTCTACCCCAGGTAGAAAGAGTGGAATGAATTCCCCAACATGTATTAAGTTTTTCCACTGTGGGAAAATGGGGTGAGAGCCAATGATAGCCTTTGTTGGCTTTCTAATTACAGAATGGGGTATCATCATACCACTTCTAGTCCATCTACCATGGGTGAGAGGAATACATAACAATCTTATGCAACATGTGGTCAGGAACCGAATTGATCATAGTAGTAAAATTATCCTGGTCTTGGTTGAAAAGCCAAAATAGAGCTTTAAAATATGGCCAAGAGAACCATGATTCAACATTTTTTCAAAATAAGTCCTCGATGGTGCGAATTCCACATTTGAATTTGAGTGCAGAGATTCTCAGGACCTTTGCTAAGCATTTATCTTGAGATTGAAAAATTGGCAACCACCAAAATCCATTCCCCTTCCACAAAATATAAGGTTTAACATATTCCCATGCTTTCCAAATACTCTTAATCATAAAGGTACCAAAAATTTTGACAGGTACTGAGGTAATGAGTAAATTGAAAAACCCTAATCCTTTCCACGCAGGGTAACCATAAGGAGAACCTTTAGCAATACTATGTTGTATAAGAAATTTCTAAGATTCTTGGCTAGTAATGCTTATGATAATCCATTTAGTACAAAGAGCTTGTCCTTGGTGTTGAATGTGAATAAGGCCGAGACCCCTAGAATTTTGAGGCAAGCAACAAATGTCCTAGGCTACTGATGAAAAACTTTACATGTAGAAGCATTAGCCCACAAGAAAGCTTTGAGAAATTTTCTAGCTTCTGGATGGAAGCTTTGGAAGGAACCCAACACGATGAGTAGTAAACATGTGTGGCTGCAAGAACTTTGGAGTAGATTTGAAAGTTGTTAGCTAAGGATAAAGGCATGGTGATCCAATATTCTATCTTTTTCTACCCATTGAATGACATATTGCCATAGTTTGGTTGGGTAGACTTGAAAAGAAAAAGGAATAACCAAGAATTTAAAAATCTTTCCATGTGTCAGTATTTTCCGCTTAAAGCGACAAGCCAATCTGCACGAGAAGGAAGGAAAGATTGTCAATAACACTGGGTTTTTCACCATTGAATGGATGAGCCAGAAGCTAGGCATAAAGTATCCAAACATTGCATAACATTGTGAATTTTGGTTTCATCTTCAATGAGTGTAAGAAAGGAATCGTACACAAAATTCCCATTAAGAAGTTGAGAATTGGGCTCAAAGATGCAAAGCAAGATTCTTCTAACAAGACCATGTGCTTTGGCATGAGGTAACAAATAACCAAAAAATTTAGCTGCGAGCACATACACTGCAAGGGCGAGAGGAAAGCCTTTCCAAATAGAATGAAAAATCCCAAAAGGCTCCGAGCTGAGGCCATTGATAGAGATTTGAGCAGAGGCATGTGTAAAAATAATATTGACAGATTGAATAAAAATGGGACCAAAGCCAAAGGCTTGAAGCATGGTGAGAATGAATGGCCATTCAATTTGATTATAAGCCTTCTCAAAATCGATTTTGATAAACATGGTGGCCTGATTAGACCTGAAAGCCATTCCATTCCTTCCCATACTGTGATGATGTTATCCAGGATGTATCGTCTTTGTATAAATCCGGTTTGCTCTAGCTAAATAATAATTGGAAGAAGATTGCATAACCACAAAGCTAACACTTTGGAAATGATTTTGTAGGAGACATTTAACAGCATGATTGAATGCCAACAGGTAATTTTCTCGGGGTCTCCTTGCTTAGGGATGAATTTTATGTTTCCCTTATTAATGTGTGGCCCTAGGGATTATTTCTAAAAGCCTTCAAGATAAACTTGAAACAATTATTGTCCGACTGAATCCTAAAGGGATTCATAGAATTCATAAGGGAACCCATCACAATCAAGCACTTTATCATTAGCCATTTACATTGTGGCTTGATGGAGGTCTTAAATGATGAGAATTCTCTCATAGATAACCTTTTGAACATCTGATAATTTGTGCGGCACAACACTTAAACATTTATTAAGTGCAGCTTGGCGAGCTACAAAGGGTGGTTGAGATTGAAAAACGAGCTTGTAATGGTACACAAAGGCTTGCAACATAATTTATAGGTCTGTAATTCGAGCTCCGTTATCCATGATATCCCACATCTGTTGGGAAGTATTTCTATCTCTAAGAGAAGGAAAAAATTCTTTCAAGACTCGAACTCCAATTTTTAGCTAATGCATCTGAGCTCAGATATGTGTGCCCCTGACATTATAATTATCTGTAATTTAGATTTGTTTTCGAAGCATTGCAGCTTGTAGTTTCAGCGTTTTAGAGAAGGGACCACCTTAAAGCACCACCACCACTTGGCTAAGATTCGATGTGTTAGCAGAGTACGAGTGACACCAAATATTTTCTAGCTATTGGCAGTAGATTATAAGAAATCTAGTTTTCTAAGTCAGCGTGTCTTCCCACCACTTAATCCAATCAGCTTTCATAGGTGGATGAAACCGTTGATAATTACTGGGTCATGGAATTAAATTCCAAATCTGCTTGATATGATTCATAGTGGGGCCATGTTACATTAAGGCAGTATTAAGAAAGAATTGGCCTTTATAAAAAAGGGGCGTGCATCATGCAAACTGATATGAAATTGTATTGGAGAATGATTTGAAAGGACAAAGTTAGGCATGACCTCCACTAGCATATAATAAATGCTTCAATGGAATCCATGTTGTGTGTTGGGCTATGGTCTTGAGAGATACAAGAAGGACTTTGGGGCCGTTTGGACGACCCTTGTGAGTTGCTTGGTAGAAATAGTGATACTAAGTGTTGGATGGAAACACAAGAAACAAAATTTGTTTGGTCCATGAGAACCGACGCCGTAAGGGGTGTGCTAGAATACTTTGGCAATGGAGTAGCCAAGTTGGCATCAACAATTGGTTCTTTAGTAGCAGCAGTAGGCTCTTTAGCAGGGATACCGATAGATTGTTCCTTAACAACTAGAGGTTTTGGATTGTTCAGATTTGTTCTTGTTTCACCGGCCCTCGACAACTTGCCAACCTTCCTCCTGTTGGGATTTGACTCACTCGAGAGTTACTTTGGCCACAGAGCAATTGTGGGGTATAGAAAGTGAACAATCCTTGATCTTGTGATCAGACGCCTAACAATGGAAGATAGTGTTACGTAGATTGATATACATGACCCCCTAGGAATAGTGTTTATCTCCCATCCGGATACCCACAAATTCCTTCGATCCTGAGAGAGATCAATCTCAATGCATACTAGCTTCACGAGATGAGCATGGTAAAACCTATTGACTTTAATTCAAACTACTTGCCAAAAAGTATAGCAATAATTTGAGGCAAAAAAGGCATGCATGGAAAAGGGAGATCGGGAAATTTAACCCAAATAGGCAATTTAATGTCGGTATATTCATATACCACAAATTCCTTATGCCATGGTGTTAACACAAGCAACGAGTTGCTGAAATACCAAGTTGTTTGCTTAGCTAGAATATTGGGTGTATTAGAAGGGTCAGAAAAATGAAAAAGAAAGAAACCCTTGGTCATGTTTTGAATGATATCCAGTGAAATCCATGAGATTCTAGACTGTGTTAACCTAGGATTTGAGCATGCCTTCAGAGGGTATTCAACTGACAAAATAACCAATGAGGAAAAACTTCTCTAACCATTGACAAGTAGCATTAAATTCAGGAATGGGAAGAACCACATCAAGAGAAGAAATATTACCTCGTGGAAGACTTTCAAGACAAATTTTTGGGGTCACTTCATGGGCAAGTGCCATTGCATGCTCCACTATCTCCTGCCACAGTTTAAACAACTGGGTTTGAAGATGGCGAAGACATTATAAAAGGGAATCTCAAAGGGAAAGAAACCCTATAAAAAATATAGCATTAAATTTCTGTAGAGCCTAGAAAGGCCATGTTATGTCGGTTACAGATGATAAACCCTAGAAAAGTTGAATCCAATTTTTCGCGAGTTGTAGAGCATTTTTTTAATTGTTTTCAAAATAGCTATGTATATGAAGTGGGATAACACAATAGCTACCCAATATGATCCTCATCAAGAGGTTGGATATACCCATAAGGTGAAGAAGGAGTGGGCCTCGAATATTTCATGGTAAAATAAGGATAATGTGAGAACATGTGTATTTTCATGTAAATGTGCAACAAGAAAATTCCCAATTTTCAACCATGACAACCATACCATACTTGAAATTTTTTAGTCAAAGGTCATTATGAGCCCTCCTTCATATCTCCCTAATCCTCAGTCGGTAATGTCCCATCTATATGAATAATTTAAAGGTGTCCCATCTAGGGGCATCCTATCATTCCAAGTCCTTCCAAAGCAAGATCCATTAGGAAAAGCCTTTTCACAAGCTTGGGAAAGGCCATTTTCTGATCTTATCAAAGCTAGTGCACACCCCTCAGAGTAGATTAAAAGGCCTAAATTCATTAGGGACGTATATCAAAGAGTTAATAACATGGTGTAGTCAATTTTAGAAGATTATAGGAAGTTATGGAAGTTTTGGAGCATCTTCGACAAAAGTGGGTCTTGAAGGCTTAAGCAGTGTATAGTGTGAAAACAACCCTTGAGCTTCAGGAAGTGATTTCAGGAGATTTGAAAGGAGTTAGGAGTAAAAAAATATCATTGTAAATTTATTTCAAATCCCTATAGGATAGAAATATCACATTCTTCACAACACTTCGGTGCATTATGTCCACAACTAGGGTTTTGCATGCACAACCTTGAATCTAGAAAAAAAATCCTATTTCTCAGGGATAAAATTTTAGAATCAAGAGATGATACCCCCACCATTGGATTCAAAAGGTCATTTTATGGCAGAATCATATAAAATTTCATCAAAAAAATCTTCCCAAAGCTCAAGATATGGTCCTGACAGGCGGCTCCCCAAGGTAAGGCTCAAGGAGTTAATCAATTTCATGCATGGAAATTCCAGCCAATGGGAGAGTGGCACACTTTTGTGTACCAAGTACACCAATAAATTTGTTCATATGGTGAAATAAAATTTTCCCCCTCCCATTTACAGCCCCGACACCAAGGTGACCTCAGTTCATCTCCTTGTAAGATAAGCCCAAGTGCACTAAAAACTTAGCCCCTCGCTCAAATCCAATTGTGAATAGCATCACGAAACATGGCCTAATGGGGATAGGTTGTAATTTTTACAACAAATGCACCAATCTCCTGGTGCAAAAAAGTGTGATTCATTCCCAAGCTTCAAATTATTCAAGTTTTTTTTGTGTTGTCATGTTGTCACCAACTGCTTCCCTCACTCACATAGAAGAAGGTCTCCACCACCGGAAATTCCTTCAATCCTCCATTTTTCTACTTCCACTCCTCCAAAATCACCTCCATAATCTATTCATAATCTTTCAACATTTCTACAGTGAAAAAATAAAGGATTTTTAAGAAAAACTCATGAATATGAGCTGTCAAAAACCCTATGCTCCAAAACAAGAAAATGCTCATATCTTCTAAGACATGCATCCAATCTTCTTGAAATTTAAGAAATATCTCCTCACCCAATCACCTTGGAGAAGAAAAAAATAGAAATCTTTAATATAGTCTAGACTTTTAATGGAAACCTTTCATCTTTCAAACTGAGAAACGAGAACACTTCAAGGATCTTGAAAACACCATCTTGAGTCCAATTGTGTCCAATATCGGGGTGAGGCATCATAGTATGCAATGGTTGGATTCATCTTCATCACTTGGTAATTTGGGTGATTCAAAATGAGTTACACATAGAGATATCAATGTGTTGAAGTGGTTCATCAATCAAGTATCAAAGAGAGTTGTCGTGAGTAGTGCATTCATCCATGCCAAGCTAAAATTGGGAAGTCTTGAAATAATTTTTCTCAACACTCATTTCGTTACTTGAGATGTTTGAGCATCATGTAAAAGGGAGGAATTGTGATCATCATTGGCAAGTTTTTTTTTTCAAAATGCACTTCATTAAATATTTATGATGAGTACAGTTTTGTGGCTATGTAGCGGAATGTCATCAGATATTGTTCTCCATCCTCCAACTTCTTCAAAGTAAACCTTAGTGAGAAATTTTTGTGGTCAGCCAAGTGAGAATTCAATAATGTTTCTAAAAACTCTATTTAAGTTCTTCACGAATCATCCAAAGGAGGTTTCTCATTGTGTAAAAGGTTTAAGAATCCATAATTCCCGCATTAGGAAATTTCTTCCGATCACTTAGGAAACAAGGCGATGACGGTTATGCATCATCTTCATCAGCATTTCTTCTTCCTTCTCTTCTCTCATTCTTCCTCTTCTTCTCTACCCCCTTTATAATTCTTCATTGTGTGTAATCATGATATTTTGTCTTGATCATTTAAATATAGCTTTAGAAAACATTGCAATAAGTTTCCCTTGATTAATATAAAAGGGAACTTAATTTCATTCCTAAGAATTTCAAGAGTCATATTTTGTGAGGAAAAATGAATGGTAATGTGGAGGGTAGATGAAGAGTCATTTCTAGATAATGTAATAGCATACTCTTGCTTAGGGGTTGTCAATTCTTTGCACTCAATAGAGTTATTTATTGAGCAATACGAGAGAGATAACATTCTTCCACTTTCCTTCACCATATTGCTACATTTCCAGCATTGTACAACTTGATGGGAAATGTCAATAAAGAAAGGGATTATTTCTTTTCATGACTCATGAATGTGTGTAACTTTGTGTGCATGGTTTCCTCTAGTTGTTGGCATTATACACTTGTTGTTTCTTTATAATTAACCATGAATTTGAAATTTATAATCAACCCTAGCGAGAATAGGATTTTATACTCATAGAGTTAGTTTTTCTTGTCTAATTTCTCACTCCCCTTTCCCCACACTTCAAAAAATTCTTCCCTTACAATTCCTTTTAAGAATTTTCCATGGGTACAGTGGATTGTACCTATTAGATCCTCGGCCTCTTGGCCAACCAAATATTTCGCATTTCTTTCATTCACAATAAAGTGGAGTTGCACCACCCAAGCAGAGGAACCTAGTGTTCTAGAGCGTTGGCAAGAAACCTACCAATTAGGCCATATGAAATTTTTTCTTTCCAATATTTTTGGCATCCACCGTGGGGTAGACTTGGCAATAATCTGCACCTAAAATATAATCACAAGATCAAAAATCCATAAAAGTAAAATATTCCAAAAATCAAAAAATCAAAACTTGAACAAACAAAACAATTATTGAAATCCATTTCTAAAAGACACATTGTCAGTTCTTGTAAGTAACATTTTGTATTACACAGTGTATTTTCATATTCCCATTGTAATACCTTCCAAAAACCTAGTTGAAAGGAGATACACCAGGTTGAACAAGTTGATAGGAATTGTTTATCCCACTTTCGTGGCTTTACAAAATAGACAAGGAAAATCCAAAGAGAATCCCTACTATTTTTCTCAAGCATCATCCCCATCTTGGTCTTCAACTAGTTCACATGGTAATCCCATTCAAACACTTATTTCTACCCCCTACAAATTATCTCATTGTTGAACCTCCATTGAACATTGAATGACATCAAAAGCAAGTTTGTGGAAAGATTCAAATGTAATGAGGATTGTTAAGATATCCTTGTTCAATTAGAAAAAATGAAGAAAGGAACACATGAAACTATGAGAGACTTCATGGATCATTTTGAATGGTTGCTCTGTAGGATACCAAAATATGATTCACCATCTGAAAATAATGTCAAGAGGTTCTTCATCAATCCTCAATCACTAGAGGTAGGATTCTTCCTACGAAGGGTCCAACCAAGGAATCTAATAGAAGCACAAAGAATATCCATTGAAGTTTATGATGACCTAATCCTATCTGGGAAGATAAAAACCCTTCAAAGGGTAAATCTCAACATACAAAAGATGAAAGAACAGATCCATTCTTGTAGAAATTGGAAGATAAAATGGCATAACTATAGAGGAATTTTTTGAACGAGTATCTCCTCAAAAAAGTAACAGAAATCAGATTGTTGGAGAACCTCAAAGGATTGCATTAGAGGCCCCACTTGTCAATGAAAGTTTTAGGACTCAAGAAGATGACGAAGAGCTTGAGAAAGAAGGCGTAGATGATGATTTTCTAGAAGTTGAGGGAGTAGAGAATGAGACACATTATATTTTGTGAGTACTCTGGAGGCAATGAAGATGAAGACTCACATACACCTAGTCTCTCATATGTAGTGTTCACTCATTCTCAGTCTAAGAAAGGAGCGTCTCCCTCCACTACTGCAAATAAAAAGAAGACTAAAGACCCTCCCGTGGTGATTCCAAAAATAAAATAATCAGCCGAGGATCTCCACTCCCACTTACATGGATTCCATATTGGAGAAACTCCGACCCTATGATAAGAAGGAGATCACTTGTTATCCCAAGTAATTCTTCTAACACTTCTTCTATTTCTAAATCTTTTTCCATAAATCTAATGCTTCAAAGGTCCCTAATGTACCTTTCAAAATAGCCTTTGTCCCACAAACATCTAATCTTGTTTCCAAGCCTATCCTAACTCCAAAATAAGTGTCTTTACCTCTGTTGTCCACATCTACTCCTTTTGACATAATTGAACATGTAAACAAAACCAAAGAGAAAATTACCGAAACCAAATATCTGTGGACTCATCCCTAAAAATTTGAGAGATTTGTCTTGTATATCAGAGTAATAGTTTAAAACATGATAATGTGACCATGTTCTCTAAAGGCCTATTACCAAACTCACCTACCCTCCCATCACAAAACATTCTTTCTTTGAGTGCATCCAAGATTGATGAGGTTGATCCTTTATACGTCTCTCTTCTCATTGGAGAATATGTATTGAATAATTGCATCATATATTCTAGTGCCTATGATAATGTAATGCTTGTAAAGGTGGCCAAGGCTCTCAAACTCACCATGACTCCACCCTGTGGCTCTTGTTACTCCAATGAGTCCAAACAAGTCCCATGTGTAGGGAAGGTCAAATATGCACAAGTGGCCCTCACCAAATTTCTGTACAAGAAGGTTTTGATAATGATCTTGGTAGCAGGCATTCTAGCTTCATTTGGAATGTTGTTAAGTATGAGTTTATGTCAATATTTGGGGGTAAAATCTAGATGAATTGGTCTTCTGTAAAAATTTTGGTGAAAGGAAACATGGAAATATTACTTCCAGAAAATAAGATGAGGTACACACTGCAAGAGGAAAGAAGCCCAGGAACCAACATCTTGTATCAAGATAGCCATAGGATGAATCACTTTGTGACAACTGAAGAGGAAGATGAGATTCCCATTATGATAGGACCAAGTACCTATTCCCAAAGGGGTATGGACCTTAAAGAAGTATTAAGGAAATTTGAGCTGCATGAGGATAGCCCCAAATTTCAAGATGGTGCAAGCCATGGAGAAGAATAAATGGTGGTAAGTGAATTTCAAATGGAGAAATTAGATTCCATGCTTACCTAGGAGGAGGAGATATTATAATTCCCATTTTCGATGAATATTCTCTCAATCATATCATCCTTGGAGAGACAAAGCCAACTTGCAATGAGCCCTTAGATGGTTTACAAGAAAAAATTGTGCAAGAAATCCCAAGAGCTACAAAGAAACAGAAGATCATTATCTCAATTTTGAAATCTTAATGTGAGATTTGGATATAGAAGATAATTGCAAACCTAATCAGAGATACTTAACTGATTCAGAGATTATTTATGATGAAATAAATCAAGATGAGAAATCGATGACCCTCCTGAGCAAATAGTTGATGGATGTACTGATTTCCCCTGATTACCTTAAATCTGAGGCTCCCCTTGACAAAGGAGTTATAAACTATAGTGAGTCTCAATACGATGAAGAAATCACTCCCAATGATTTCCTTGAACATTAAAATGGGGATGCTTTAAATAAATACAAAGGTAAACTGTTGGAAATTCCAAAAATGAATTATGTACAAGAAATATTAGAAGCAACAGGAGGCACGAAGATCATGAGCTAATTCTTGACCTCTTAGGTCAATCCATGGCCATACAAGATAGGTATGAGATTACTTCGATCCTCTAGTCGAAGTATTTAAACGCTTCATAGTACAATGGAGCAAAAGAATGAATTCATGATTTCTTGCGGAAGAGATGTGAATGGAAATGAATGGGGAATGAAAGAGTTTAAAAGATTCAATCAATTTCAATGAAAACCAACCTCAAGGCAATAATGAGATGCTCAATAAGAAATCAACAATGTGGGTAAACTAAGAAGGCAACTCAAACTATGAAATTGATTTCAAAGAGAATGAAGGCAATGTAATTTCTAAGCGAAGTCATGAGCATCAAGAAGATCGTGTAGGCTCACTCCTATAAAGCACACAAATTATCATGAGAGCACATGAATTCCACAAATAGTTAAGAAGAGGAGGCTACTTTATCAAACCAGCCAATGGATTTGCATAACTCCATCATTAAGTGTTACCCTTTCTAGGGTAACTTCTGAAAAGAAAAGTACTTCTGTAAAAGTGGGTTGTCCCCCGCATTATATTATAGGTGATTTAGGTTTTTTTCCCATTTTTTGGCATGTTTCCCTTCTGTTGTGTGGTGTGTGTTTTCCTTCAATTTGTATTTTCTTTTTCTGTCCATCTCTTACAAGTTGTGTGTGTTCTGCAAGGCCAAATGGATAAGGCACTGGTTGATGTTATATACAATTTTTTTTGAGTTCTTGTGTGAAGTCCTCATTATGCTCGATCCATGACATGTCCCCAAGATAGAGCTAGATATTGTCATGCAAATGTACAATAAGAAAATTCACAATTTTTCAAGCATGACAACCATACCCTACTTGAAAATTTTATTCAAAGGTCATTTTGAGCCCTCCTTCATATCACCCTAATCCACAAGTCAGTCATATCCCCTCTCTTTGAAGTAGTATGAGCTTTCATGTTTTTGTGTCCATAGGTGATATAGGGGTATCTCATCATTCCAAGTCATTCCAAAGCAAGATCCATCAAGACAAGCCTTTTAGCAATCTTGGGAAAGGCCATTTTATGATCTTCTTGAAGTTGGTGCACACCCACCAGAGTGGAGTGAAAGGCCTAAATTATTCAATGTATATTAGAGATTCATGAACATGTTGTAATCAATTTTGGAAGATTTTGGGAAGTTCTAGAAGTTTTGGAGCATCTTCGACAAAAGTGGGTCTTGAAGGCTTAAGTAGTGCACAATGAGAAAAATAGCCCTTGAGATTCACAAAGTGATTCTAGGAGCTCCAGAAGGAGTTAGGAGTAAAAAAATATAGTTGGAAATTTATTTCAAATCCATAGAGGATAGAAATATCATATTATTCATAACACCTAGGTGCATTATGTCCACATCCAGGTTTTTACATGCACAACCTTGGAGTCAGAACAAAAATCATATTTTTCAAGGAGAAAATGTCACAATCAAGAGATGAGACCCCATCCATTGGATGCATAAGGTCATTTTTAGATGGAATCATATAAAATTTCATTAAAACACTCCTCCAGAGGATCAAGATATGGTCCTTCTAGGCAGCTCCCCAAGGTAAGCCTTCAAGAGTTAGTCAATTTCATGTATGGAAATCCCATCCAATGGGAGAGTGGCACACTTTTTTGCACCAAGTTGTTGATCATATTTTCTTGTTCCTGTTCAGATTAGCGAGCTAGAAATCAAATCATACCAAACAACCTCAAATACGCAAGGGCTTAGTACCTTGAGAGATGATGATGACTGATACGGGCGCAATGTGGATGATGAGATCTCTGTTGTGATATTGATAAACCTGCAACTCAAAGGTACTAAAGAAAATTGATTAGATAATTTATGCAGGGGTTTCCTAACGAAGTGGACCCAAGAAAAATTCACTTCCTTGGTGGTTTTAACCCCTATGTGATAAAGAAAAATAATAGAAATGCAATATAAACAAATAACATTCAAACTGATAAAGAAAAAACCTAAAAATGTCGGTGTGTAGATGATCTATTGATCTGATCCAATAAAATGCAACATGAACTAAGATAAGTGAACCACAAAAGCATGAGAAGGTTACTGTGGGGATTCCAGTTGCATTACAAGGGCACTATGAGGATGTTATGATAAACAAGAGGCTACAATGTTAGAGTTTTTCTATCACTCTTTCCTTGTTCGAAAGAGGGGGAAAGGCCTATATTTATAGCCTAGAGATGGGGTTAGATTAGGGGTTATTAAGTAATCAGGGTTGGATAAAGTAACCCTGGTTAAGGGACATGATTTGAGTGATTAGGTTTTATATGGATATGATTTGATTGAGCAAGGCTCATGATTTGAATTAGTGGGTGAAATAGTGGATGTGATACGGATTTCTCTACATGATTTAAATTATGAGTGGGACTCATGATTTAAATAAAGGAGTAGATGATTTAAAGGGTTGGATGAGGAGAAAGGATTAGTGGGACTCATGATTTAAATAATTTGTGAATGATAGGACTAAATTTGGAATATTTAGATAACAAGGATTAATCATTTAAAAGGATATCGGTTAAACAATTAAGATTGTTTAATGCAAGATGTATTTTTGATGGGAAATGGGATTTATTTAATTTGAAGGGAAAATGGATTTGAATGGGTAAACTTGATGAGGGAGAGAAAACATGGGGTGAAGGGGAGGAACGATACCAAAAATGGTGTCTACATTTTCCCCTTTTTGATGAGTGGTTTGTGATAGCAAGCCACGAGACAAAAACAAAAAGGGTTGGATGAGGATAAAGGAGTAGATGGTAAAATCCCCTCAAATGGGGAGTCAATGATGTCATATGAAATTGATGACGTGTTTGAAAAAGAGTAGACAGAAAAGGGTTGGTGGATAGAGGATGGGTAAAAACATGACCAAAGGCAAGATGCCCCAAGAAAAAAAGGATCGCAATAACAATGAAAAATATGGCGGTGACTCCAATATCACATCGGTAGAGGAAAATTGCGGTCTCAATGGAGACGGGTGACAACGTTTTACAGACTAGTGAGTTGGTGAAGACCACTGCAATATAGATGCAAACTATGATGACCAAGGAAAACATCAAAGTACGTGTAACTATATGCAAAAAGCATGTGAAATCCTTCATGAATGAGGAATCAAACAAAAGGTCATGTGTTCACTAGGAACGATGATGAAAATGCATAGTACCCAATGGGATACGAAAAGGCCAATAAGAAAAAGGATAAAAAAGATGGATGATGAGATAATATGCCCCAAAAGGGGAAGCATGTTCGCAAAGGAAAAAATAAATGGATAAAATCATGTCCCGAGATGGTCAAAATATAGCCATGAAAGTGGACGTTAAGAGCATATTAGAAATATTTGTGAAAAAAGATGCCCCAAAGGGGGTAGATATGATGTAAAACATATGGTGCATAGGAAATCATTGTTATTGACTATATATGAGTAGACAAGGAAAAGAGAAAACAGTCCCACTTCTTCAGAAAATAGGAGAAGGAGTCAAGCTACTTTTGTGAAGAAACAAAAGTAGAGAAAACATTCATGAAAGAGAAAAATATTGGATAGGTGATGACCATTATGGTATCCTCCAAGAAGAAAATGTCAAGGGAAGATTTGATGAGGGACATATGTGATGATGTCTCCTTGAAAGGGTTGACAAGAATGGAAATGATGACACCACTCCCAAAAGGAGGAGAGAGAGTGGGGAAGAGGACATTGAATAAGAAAAGGATATGGAATACAGCTGGACGTGGTGGAGGAGGATAAAAAAATGAATGAAAGATGAGGAAGAGGATGGGGTGTAATAGAATGGAGAAACCATCGTCCTCCAACAACGAGGAGTGTGAACTGTGTTGGAATGTGATGGAAAGAAGAGGAAGAGAATAATATAGAAGGATGATAAGAGAAGAGATAAGATAGATGAAAGCATAGAAGAGGGAGAAAGATGGGAAATATGAAGGTAGTGGGAAAATATAAGAGGAGAAGAAATAAAGAGGGTGTGATGGGCCTAGAGAAAAATAAAATAGAGAAAGAGGATAGGAGAAGAAAGTGATGGGGAAGAAGAAAAAGATGGAGAAGACAAGATGAGAAGGGAATAAATCGAGTAGAGAGATGAAAGAAGAGAGACAAGATATGCCGTATGAAAGAAGAAACAAATATGAATAGGACAAGAAAATGACTGAACATATGGTGAAGGAGAAAGGAAAAGGAAAAGAGAAAGAGAAGAAAGAAGAGGACGAAGTAAAGGGTGAAAACAAAAGAGAGATGTGCAATATGAAAGTAGTGGAAACCAAGAAATAGACAACATGTAGAAGATGATGGAGAGAAATGGCAGAAAATGGAGAGGGATGGATAGGAATGTAATCAAGACAAAAGAGATGACAAAACTGAGAAAAATAAGGAAACTATGGTGATGAGGAGAGGTGGACGGGAGTGGACAAAGGAAAGGAAACCAAGACAAAAGGAGGGAAATATTGAAAGTGGGAAGATGATAAAAAGAAATGGACAGGAGTAGTAGTAGATTATGAGAAGGGAAAGAAAATTAAAGAGTGAAGGAGATAAAGGATGGAATATGGAGAAGGATATAAGAGATTGGGATGATAGGGGTAGAAGGAAATGATGAAGGAAAAAACAAGAAGAGGACAAGGAAATGACAAAGTAGAGGAGGAAAGTAGAAAAAAAAAGGAGAAGGAGATCAAAAATGAAGGGAGTGAAGAAAGGTGATGGGGATGAAGGGAGAGAAATAATGGAACACAAAAGAGATGATAGAGTTGAGAAAAGGAAGAGATGAAGAAGACAAAAAAAGGTGGAAGAGAATATGAGAGAAGGATGATCGAGAGAGACAAACAAGAAGATGAGATGAGAGTATGGGTTAAAATCAGGAAAAGGGGAGAGAAGGATGGAAAATGGAAGGGGGTGAGGAAGATGAAAAAGTTAAAGAAGATGAAAGAGGAGGTAGAATAGAGAAGAGAAAGAAACAATGAGGGACCAAGAAGATGTGGAGAAAAGTGAAGAAAGGAAGAGAAACTGGCACATAATGATTGAAAAGGTGGGGGTGAGAAAGAAAGGAGGTTTGGTAGTGGGAAGATGAAAATGATAGGGAAAGAAGAGATGATAGAGTGGATATAGGGAGAAGATTGAAAGAACCAAGGTTTTGGGAAGAAGACCTAGGTAAATAGTATGAAACATACCACATGGAAATGCATGTGGAGGGTGGGATGATAAAAAAATATGGGACAATGCTAGTGAGTCAGGTTATTGATGGGGAAGTAAGAAGGAATCACGAGGAAAATAGGGATGAAGATGATACGGAGGAAGTGAAATAAAAAAGGGGGTAAAAAGAGGAAAGGAAAATAGTGAAAATGATGCATAAGGAAGGAAACACGGAACGGAGATATTTAATGAAGAATGAACAATATCAGAACGTAAAGAGAAGCTAGAGGGGAGGAATGCCACAAATTGGAAAAGATGCAGAGATGCATGAGATGAGGATAAGTTGATGACAAAAAAATAGAGAGAGGGTGTATGATGAAAATAGTAAAGATATTGAAGAGGACGAAGGAAGGATGGAGAGATGGGAAGAAGTGAAAATAAAGAGGATGAGTGGAGGAAAGGAAAGAGAGGGATCATATGATGGGGGATAGAAGAAGCAATGCCAGTTAAAGGGCATTAGGAGAAGACCACCGATAATTGTTGGTAGGGATGGATGAGGATGAAGAGGTGGCAAGGAAAAAGGGGAATGGATGGTGTGGAAAGTGATGCCAATGAAGGGATGTTAGGAGAAGTCCACTGATAATGATTAGTGTACACATGAGAATGAAGGAATGAAGATAGAATGGAGGAGATGAGAAAGAGTGAACAAGGTTGCGCAAAATGGGGATGAGTGAATTTTAGGAGAAGTCCACCAATAATTATTAGCGTAGAAATAGAATATAATAATGAAAGATTGTTAGGTGAAAAAAATAACAATGACAGTAAGCCCGAGGTTACATATGTGGGAGAATTCGAGAAGATGGAGTGGAAAGAGTAAAGAAAGTAGGGATAACGATTTGTGTGAAGATGAAGGAGAGGAGAGGATGCAGTGGATGAGAAAAGATGAAGAAACAAGATATGGTAAGAAATGGTATGAAGGATGATGGATCAAGAAGGAGAAAATGGGGGAAAGGAACATGGTTACAAGCGGAAGGTAGTAAATCATTCTATAAGAGGATAGGTTGAGAAAGGATAATGGTGGGAAGAAAATGTTGTTGGTAAGAAAGACCAGGAGGAAGAAACAATCAACGAAGGTAAGGAAGAAAGAGGCAAGGGAGAAGTAAAAATGATGAGTTTAACCTAAGGAGGACCCTTAAGTGATATTTTCATGAAGTGGAGATGGTTAAGTAAGAGTGACAAGGAGGGATGATGGAGAGGAAAAGTGGGTAAACATGAGGTAGCATTTGCAAGAATGGAAGAGGAGGTGAGAGGATGTGATGATGGGGGTTAACGAGAAATTATGGATGGTGATGGTGTGGAGTGATAAGTGAGTGTAGGATGAAATATCATACTTAAGAGGGACTCTTAAGTAAGATTTCCATGCTGCATGAGTGGTAAAATAAGATCACCAAACCGGAAGTGATGATATGGAAGGTGAAAGGCAAGAGTGTAATGGGTACAGGGGTGGAATTGTTGGTTGGAACATATGAATATGACGAGAGTTGGGAGAAATAAGGTGAGGGAAATATGATGAGATGGGGTAAGGGTGGATGATAGATCAACCTTAAGAGGGACTCTTAAGTAAGATTTCCATGTGATGGGGATGGTCAAGTAGGATGGCTAAGCTAAAGAAGAAGAAGAATGATGAGAAGAAGTGATTGACAGATAGAAATCATGTATCAAAATATGGATCGAAGGGTAACCATTAAGTAAATTTTCCATAATGTGATCATGTATAAGTAAGATGACCAAGCAGGAGATGGATACTAGGAAGAATGAGAAAAGAGTGAGTGATGTATGCTAGAGTGGAACAAGAGGTGATAACAAAGAAAGAAGAAAACAAAGGAGTGTGACATAAATGGATGGAGTAATATATGAAGTGTAGAGTGGAGAGTTTGAGGAGATACCTAATTGGGATGCCCATGTAGTGAGAATGATGATGCGAAGTGATGAGGAGAAGAGGCGAGCAAAAAGATGTGTGAGGTGGTGATTGTAGTCTAATGAAAGATGTGGTGGTGGAGAAGCTTCTACAATGGCAAGATCATACGAAGAGGATATATCTCAACCAAGATGTCCGTGTGAAAGGGATCATTAAGTAAGATCGTCGAGCTGAAAATGAATGAGTAGAAATTAGTAGCAAGGATGAATGGATCAAATACATGATAACCATTGTGGGGATTTGGAGTTGTTGGATAAGGAATGTTACTTGAGAGATATCCTCAAGTAGGATTCAAAACTGCAATGGGGATCAAGTAGAATTCCCAAACCAAAAAGTGTATTAGTGGGAACATTCATAGATATTAATGGGATTGATGGAATTATGGATGATTGTAAGATATGCCATCCATAAAGGTAGACATATAGATATAGAATTCATGGTTTGAAATTTGATATGGAAGAATGTGATTTTTATAAAAGTGACCTTGATGAGATAAATGACACATGATCGTAGCAAGGGGCATGCAAGAAAACCATGCTTCAAATTGGATGGGAGGTAAACAAGAAATGGTACCACTCAAGGCATTGCACTTGCAACCAATAACATGTGTTAGTACATAACCAATGACATGTAGCTATACCAAAATATTATGAGTGAGATATGGATGAAAGATTCTCATAAACCTAATGTCGACACAACAAGGGGTTTGAGATGTAACTTGTATGTGGGAATATGGTTCTCCATAGGTGGTTTTTCCTAGGACTATGCCCTAGCTTTGGGAAAGGGGAAGATGCAAACTAATCAATGCGAGAAGTCTATAATGTATATGAGAAAGATGATTGACACAAGAAGCTCTCTTATGATGTTATGATATATAGAAGGTTGATCAATGTGGGAAGCCTTCACTACCATGATATAATAGAGTAGCCATCCTTCGAGGGTATGGTCTACTTTTAGGTGGAAAGAATAATATGTAATAGTCATCCTTCAATGGATTGGTCTATTTCTTTTGATTTTGCTTTCATTTTGATTTGCATGATTTCTTTTTCTCTTTTTTTGTATGAACAATTGTCCTTTAAGGGATCATTCCATTTTTTATAACTTTGATTTTGATTTTGTATCCATGCATTTTCACTTCACATGAGGGAGATCTGGTAATATCTAAGTAGACCATTCTACGATGGGATAATGAATGTACAAGAGACACCCCTGGACCCTTCTCATGACTACAATAGAAGAATGAGAGGGTGATGGATGTAATGATTATGGAGTCCTCACCAAATAGGAAAACATATCCATGATGAATATGCTATGAGCAAAGCCATGATACTCATATTTAAGGTCATGTCAAGGAAGTGATGGTAGACCACATAATTCCAGATCATTACAAGGATAGATGGAAAGAGTTGATGATGGAGGAATGATCTAAAGATATGACTATATATTCAGGGGTACATGTGCTAGCAATAGAATGGTCATAAGTGCAATGCATTAAGGGGTTCCACTTCTGATTTAGCACCAAGGGAGAGAGAACTTTCAATGTTAGCTCCTTAATTAATGTGGCATTCGAGATAAGATAAGAGCTCTATAGGATGGGATATAAATGAGATAGCTGAGAAAAGGTAAAAAAAACTATACCCTACCCTTTTAAGGAAGCAAAAATATGTGTCCCAGTGATTTGAAAATTGGCCACAAGGGTGGGATTATGATGAAAATATGGTGCCCCCAAGAGAGACACAAACATGGCCACAAAGGTGGAATTTTATGAAAAAGATAAATAAAAATGGTCCCTCAATGGAAGGAAAAACATGGCCACAATGGTGGACTTTGGATTAAAAAAAGATGGAGATATGGTGCCTCAAAGGAGGCACAAGTATGGCCATAAAGGTGGAATTTGATGAAAAGAATGGAAATATGGTCCCTTAATGGAAGGAGAAACATTGCCACAACAGTGGACTTAAGATGAAAATAAATGGTCCCTTAAGGGATAGATGAATATGGCCACAAAAGTGGACTTAAAACAAGATGAAGATTTGTATAGGATTAGTTTAGATTGGATGGATTTAGATGAGGTAAATAAAACAATGTCAAGGAGTGAAGTCCCCACATGTCAAGGGAGTTGTTTAGATAGTTAATACAGATGATATGCTCAAGGACGAGGGGAGGATATTCCCCAATAAAAGAGATTATATCACTGTGGATGAATTAGATGTGGATGAGTTAATGGATGTCAAAATATTTTAGATGAGATTGGATTGAAATTGGATTGGATAGATGGTCGAGGATCACAAGGGTGATTAACAAAACCAACAATATCAATAAACAAGGGAGGATCCTCTTTAGGAGGAATGGTAAGGGATGATGTAGATGAAGGATGAGATTTTGTAATTTTGGTTAATGGGGATTTATGAATTGGATTTGGATTAGTTGTGGTGGATGGAGGAGAATGGTTCCCATAAATGAGGAAATCTTCTTTCTCAATAAGATTATGGACTATAGTCTGAAAGGCCTTACAATGCTTGGTGTCATGACCCAGAGTATGATGATAAGCGCAAGTGTGATTAGGATTAAACCAAGATCCTTTATTATTATGAGGGTTAAAGGATTTGATAGGAGGAAGTGTGATGGAAGATATTTGAGTTAAATGTTGAAGGATATCTGCATAGGACCCAATCAAAGTGTCAAAAGGAAGATAAATCTTATGGGTTTTAACATGATGTTTTAGCTTGGATTTAGGTACGGATGTATATTGGATGGGTAAATCATGTTTCTTGGAGGAAAAATAAAATTTGGTTGGAGGATTGGATTGTTTGGATTTGGATTTATCATTGTGAGATGTATTTTCTTTGAAATTATTAGACTTGGATTCAAGCGTGGATGTTTGGGATGTTGATGTATGAGTTGATTTGGATGTTGAGGATGGGGATAGATTGCTTTGAGGTTTTTGTGTTTTGGTTTCAGTTTTAGTGTTGGTTGATGATTCAAGGTCATTTGGACTGGACTGAGTGGTCACTCAAATAATTTTCATGGACAATAAAGGATCCTCTTTAGAAGAATCATTATTTGGAGGAAAAATGGATGTGAAAGTTGATGATGAACAAGGGATCCTTTGCATTTAGATGGTTGAAGTTAAAGGCGCGGATGTTGAAGTCAAAGGAAGAGATTGGTTTGGTTTGGGAAGGAGGTATCCTTCCTTAATGAAGTTATCAACAATGGCTTGAAATTTTCTGCAATGTTCAATATTGTGTCCAATGGTATGATAATATGCACAGACAAGGTTGGAATTAAACCATAGTAGATTATTGCTATTGAGGTCAAAAGACCTAGCATGCGAAGTGTGAATGTAGAAATTTGTAAAAAGTGTCGGAAGACCTATGTACATGATTCAACCAATAGCTTTGTTAAGGGGTAATAGCTTGGTAAAGGGAGGCTGAGATGTGATGGCATGGAAATTAATAAGGTTATATTGTTTAGGTGTAGGATATGATGTTTGGACATGTTGATTGGGGATGCTAGTGGCAATAGGAATCGAAGATATAAGAGGAAGGGCAAATCTTAATTGTTTTATTAATTGGAGGAAGATTGTGGGGGATGGGTGAGACTATCTGAGTGGTTTGGTGGGTTGAGAAATTGGTAGAAGAAGGGGCAAGGTGAGCTGCGGAGAACTCATTCAATGAAAATAGGTTGGTTTGAGAGTTGGTTTGATAAGGATAAAGTTTTTGAATCAGTGGGTTGTATGGAGGAAGCTGAATATATTTCCGAAGTAGATAACCTTGGAGAGAAGTTGGGTTGGCATCTAGGAATTGTTGATCGAGAATACTTGTTAGAGAACACACAAGGAGTCTGCGCCGGATAGAATGTCAGGATCAAGGGCACGAAAGGACAGGAAGGACCCGTGTGTGGAAGGTAAGTTTAGCATTAAAGACTTAGCTAATTTTGAGCATGAGGGCCTATTTTTATAATATGGTGTGCGAGAACACACCAACTATGTAGATATGTGTGGGATATGCATTGTCTATCTTTGGAGGAGTGGATTAAAGCGTTTTACATGGAGACAAGCTAAGAATAGGTTTGACACTTCAGTTAACTAGAAGAGGTCTATAGATAGCACATTTGCATGTGTGGCTATGCTTGTAACAACGTGTGGCTATTAATAGGATGCGGCCTATTTCTGGAATAGATAAGTGGTGAAGGGCAAGTCCCCACCATATATATATGATGTTAGGTACATAGTAGAGGAGGATGAGTGTGATGGATGTATGAAGATATAGAGATATACACATATGATTGAATTACTGTATCAGATCCATACACACATTGGTATAGATTGACATTATTGTAAGGATCTTATGTGTTTATTAATAGATGAAAGATATTGGTTGAATCTAAGTGTAATTCCTGTGTGTAATTGAGTAGTGCATGTTATTGATTCAATCATGATTACTATTTAAAGTTTGTCTTTCATATATCTGAATGAAACATGCATTGTAGAATGATGGATTAGTTATGAACCTATATGTTTCTTCCTTCATCACACAACATCTTGCTACAACAACCCTAAAGAGGGACATGGTACCTTTATGTGCTTCGGGTGAGTGCTCAATCTAGGTTGAGTGATGTGCCAACGTGTCTAGGGTGTTATCTAGTAAATTCTAGGCTGCATCATTGGTTCCATTTCCGGACCTCTTTTTCAGTTATTTTCAGGATGGATCACGATGAAGACGTATCGATTGAATCTAGCAAGTATTGAGGAATGGATACACGATCTGGAGGAAGAATATGCACGGCGGTTCAGCAGTGGATCTGAGTTTAACGCATGCACTTGGGTAGAACAGAAATCTATATGACAACTTATATGAGAGATTTTTCTCCATCTTTCCAGTAGAACTATACGAGTGGCTTATTGCTTATGCATCTCAGCAGAATTGGGGGTATCGTGCACTTGTCTACACACAGGAATAATTTTAGACCCTTTATGATGTTGATATGATCTGGATTCACGTTGTGGATACATGGTTCTATGGTGTTCTAAATAGTTATATTCTAGAATATTCAATTTCAATGTACTCTTGCCCGAAGATAGCTGAATTCCAATTTTTTTGGTATCCAAGAGGATCATATTTGAGAGGTATTCCACTGGCGATCAAGATCTTGATGGTAACTTTGAACCTGGAGAGTAAACCGATGGCTAACTAAACTTCACCACGTGTGAGGGCAGGAACAGGTTTGGTGAAATATGGAAGACCTAGTGGCAGAGAGGCAAAGAGAGGAAAGGCAACTTAAGTATAATGAGGTGCATGAGAGGGAGATAGAGAAGCAATGTTCCATTGTAGAAAGTATGGCATTGAGGAGAGAGATGGCTTGTAAAGGATTTACAACTCACGTAGAAGACATAGAGCCAGAGCATAAGGAACTCCCCCATCTTGGAAAACATGACAGAGATCCCCCTTAGCCTCACACAGATGTGCCAGTAGAGACTACCTAGACCACATGTGCACATCTTAATCCACCTAGTGACCTAGCCCTTACACTTGGTTTTCCAGTATCTAGTATGACAAGTAACTAGCAAGCTAACTTGGGAAGTAGGAGAGCAGGATTAAGTTAAGGAGTAAGTACATCAATAGCAGGATAGATGGTTTCAATGGTATTTGGAGGAAAATTATTAGGTGCATCATCCGCGCGCAGAATATTGGATTCACATCTAGAAGTGGAACTACCTCACATACGTAGGGGTTCGATAGTACTACTGTCAGAGCACATGGGAGTACATCTACAGGTCCTATTCCTGCTACAGGTGGAGGATTAGGAGGAATAGGTGGTTCTAGTTCCGGTGGATCTGGTGGTTCTGGAGGTAAAGGGAACACATGAGGTTCTGGATCAGGTGGTCAAGGTCCGTAGCAACCATAGAATATTTATATGGAGATGTCTCTTTGTCTTCTAGAGTATAGGGGTATAGAGGATGTTTTCAAACATGTGTATATGTGTGAAATATTGCGGTGCGCTAAAGGGATCATGATCTGCACTGAGCGCAAGGCAAGTCAATTTGCTACTACATTACAAGGATAAGCACACAGCTGGTATAGGAATTTTGACCCTAATCAAACTTGTGTGGATAATTAGAGGCACAGATTGTAGCTATGGAAAAGCAGTTAGAGAAGCTATCAACAAATTGAGCCCATGAAACATGCTCAGGAATTTGGTGTACAGATTATGAAGTGGAAGGTCACACCAAGGATAGTTTCCCTCGCAGATCTATACACTCATTACTGTTGGATTATGAGATTTTTCATTTGAATCATGATGCTAGTCACAGTCGTTTGTTACAACGCATGATAAGGAAGAATGTATCTTACTTTTGCAAAATTTATAGATCCACAACGCATGATATTGAGGATTTTTCAGCTGATTGGTCAATCCAGAATGCTATAGACATTGGGAGTACGATAGAAAGTGTAACAAATAATTCTAAGGGTAAGAATGAGCACCATGATCGGGATCATAATCAAACATGCTATGATAGGAATGAGGGGCATTTTGAAGGAGGTCATGGAAGGGGATGTGGGCATCATTGTGGACATGGAAGACGAGGCCATGGTGGAGGAAGAGGTGAGTTCCCTCATAAAACATGTTATACATGTGCATCTCCTGACCAATATAGGTGCAAATGTCCTCAGAATATTACATGTTCTTTCTGTGGGAAGAACCATAGCTATGAAGAGTTCCCGGACTTATATGAGCATCTGAGTAAGCAGCATAAGCAAGAAAACAAAGGCACTAGGATGGTTAGAATCTAGCGTGTGGTAGAAGATCAATGGATGCCCAAGATAGTAGAAGGACCTAAGGCATTGATAGTGAAGATTACTACATGCGCTGAAGTGGCACGCGCAAGAGAGGAATTACACCAAAATCCTATGATCACCAAGGAGGAGGTTTTACATGCAAGGTACCTAGATCTTGCTCATCAGAAGGAGGTTTACCATGATACCATAGAAGTGTTAAGGAATCATCAGGGTGAGATACAATACTTAAAGGAGCATAAGAAAGCATCAGAGATAGTCCAAACTGATATCGATTATCTGTAAGAAGTGTGCAAAATATTACACCAGGAGAACATTATCCCACTATTAGGAAGTTGGTTAAAGGGGAACACTCCATGCGCAAGTCTTAAGACCGAATGGTAGATCCTACATGTGAATCTTCCCCCTAATAGCATTGACTATGACAAGGAAATTAATCTGAATGTTGTTGTGGATGGATGGCTGCTAAGCAACATATTGATTGATACAGGTGTGAAAGTAAATGTGCTTACATTAGATGCATGGGTACAAATTGGGAGGCCTCCATTCCAGCCATCATCTAATGTTTTGTTTATGGCAAACCGGACTAAGGCCAATCCTATAGGATTTTTGAAAGATGCATCTATAACTATAAAAGGGGCCAAGTTCACTGGGAATTTTGAGGTATTAGCACTTGCAGAAGAAGACATTTTTCCAGCCTTGTTTGGACACCCTTGGTGTTATGCAAATAATGCTGACTTGAGATTCAATAAGAGGTACATCAGCTTTGAGAACAAGGAGGAAAGGTTTGTGATACCTTTGAAAGATGGGAAGTATACACCATATGTTGAGCCTCTAAGTGAGGAGGACTTAAACATAATTTATGTACGCGTTATTTAGGACCTAGATAATGAGCCATCAAAAGAAGGCATCCTACAGTGGGAGGATTCTCACTCTATTAGTGATACTACGAGTATTGCTTATGATAATTGGGCTCATGGTATATATGAATTAGTAGGGCGTGAGGTAAAAATCACGGTTGCACACAAGAATGGACTTTTCTCTGTTTGACAAATAGGTAGCACAATACCTTGGTATACAGGGGCAGATGATCTTCCTGCATTCTTAAAAGCCATGGAAACACAGTGGATGGATCAAATTAAGAGAAGAGATATGTTAGTATATACCTTGCACGGGACAACAACGTACTGGTGGGTAGTCCACAGAGATAATATTATAGAATGGGAAGCAATTGGATTCACCCTATCTATTAGGTTTGTAAGGAATAATGCTTCTATGCAGATCTGCACTTATTATGGTGATCGACATGTTTAGCATCACATTCAACAGTGTGAGAGAATCTAGACAGTAGGACAAGAAGCATTACCACCTTCACTGGATGCATAGATTATACTCTATGCTACAAGGATGCACATATGCCTGGTATGTGTATGCGGGACTACATCGAGAGACTAGAAACTGGAAAAATTTGATTGCAGGGATCATCCGGACCTTTGACTACTTTTCTCCCTAACCTCCAATAGAAGAGGCATTAAAATTTATCAAGCGCTTAACTATGGGAGATAATGCAAAATTAGAAGAGCGTATTTAGAAATTATTCCATGAGACAGATTCCATAGTGTATTTTGAAAAGGAAGAAGAAATAGACTCCATACTACTTGAACACGCTTGCCTTGAGAAAGAAAAGGGAAAGATAGTTTACGTCGTGGATGAAGAGGAAGTTGAGAACCTGGATATTGAGCATTCACAAGGGGTACACAAGGTCTTGGAAAGTGCAGACAAGGATACACGTGCCTATCACAAACCCATGAACACAAATAAGGTGAATATAGGTTTAGGGCGAGCCTAAAGAGGCCATCATTGGAGATTACTAGTCGATTTGGAGGCGAAAAGATTATTGAGTTACTCAAGGATTATCATGACTTATTCCCTTAAGGGTATCATGAACTTAAAGGCATGCATAAATCACTTGGGGAAATGAAGATAAATCTTAAGGATGGTGCACACCCAGTTAGAAAGAGGCCTTATAGAATGAATCCTAATTTGCGCGAAAAAGTAAAAGAAGAAATTGATAAAATGTTGAAATCTGGAATTATCAAACCCCTTGATGAGTCAGAATGGGTTAGCCTAATGGTGATTAGTATCAAGAAGGATGGATGAATTAGAATATGTGTGGACTATAGGGAGTTGAATGTTGCATGCATCACCGATCCATTCCCGATGCCATTCACTGAGGAAATATTGGAAGGCGTGGCAGGGCGTGAAATATATTCCTTCATAGATGGGTTTTCTAGGTATCATCAGGTTAGGATTGCTCAGGAGGATCAAGAAAAGACAACATTTACTACTGAATGGGGAATTTTTTCCTATACTATGATGCCTTTTGGATTGAAAAATGCACCTATTGTATTCTCGTGCATAGTTGTTTAGGCATTCAAATATTTTATTCACAACTTCTTACAGGTCTACCTAGACGATTGGACAGTATATGGGCTTGTGAAATATCATTGTGACAATCTATGCTTAATGTTTGAACGGTGCAAAGAATTGAGTATCTCTTTAACATCAATAATTTCATATTTGCTTCACCATTTGGAATACTGTTAGGACATATAATCTGCAAGGAAGGTTTTCTCGTTGATCTAGCTAAGGTTGTAGTCATTCTAGGCCTTGAAGTGCCTACCAGTAAAAGTGAGGTGCACGGATTTTTAGGTCATACTAGATATTACAGAAAATTCATCAAAGGGTATGCCAAAATTGTTGCACCTTTGGAATATTTACTGAAGGGGAAAGGTACATTTTATTGGGGAGCACCGCAGCAACACGCATTTGAGATATTAAAAGAGAAACTTACTACCACGCCTATTCTATGTTTTCCCTCATGGGATAAACCATTTCATGTGCATGTGGACACTTATGGCATGGCCATTGGTGTTGTGTTAGCTTAACCTAGCAAAGGTATTGTAGATCATCCAATCTATTTTGCTAGTAGGAAGTTGACTCCTGTTGAACTGAATTACACAACTATAGAGCGCGAAGCTTTGTTGATGATCTATGCATTGCACAAGTTTCGATAATACTTGTTAGCAACACCATTTTTATTTTATATATATCACATGGCATTAAAGTACTTGGTCAATAATCTCATCTTATAGGGGCACATATGCAGATGGGTAATCCTATGTCAAGAGTTTGATTTCACAGTTGTTGTGAAGCTAGGGAAAATAAATTTTGGACATTACCATTTATCTAGAATAAACTTAGGAGAGGAAGCACAGATAATTAAAGAAACCATGCCAAATGCACAGGTTACAACACACACCCTTGGAATTAGAAGACATTATTGTCTTTCTACATATTGGTGTGGTGCCAGAAGGAATGAAGGCATTAGAAAAGAAACAACTTGTTATATGTGTGGCACCATTTATGTTAATCAGTAGTGACCTCTACAAGTTAGGCAGAGATGAAGTATTACGTCGTTGTGTATTAGAGCATGAGCGCAAGGATATTATGGAAGAATATTATGGTGGTATTGTAGGAGGCCATTATGCAAGTGATGTGACTGCCCGGAAGATCCTACTTGTTGGATTATGGTGGGAGACATTATATAAGGACTGTAAAGAATATTGTAAGGCATGTGATCATTATCAATGCCTAGGAAAACCAGGGTAAAGAGATGAGATTCCTTTGAGAACAATTACTGGTGCCGAACCATTTGAGAAATGGGCCATTGACGTTATAGGACCTATTTTTCTAGCTACGCGCAGGACTGGATCACACTATATCATTACTTACACAGATTATCTCACATGGTGGGTAGAAGCAACACCTAAAAAGGACTATACAATAGTTACAACTGCTAGGTTTTTATGGGAGAATGTTCTTACAAGATATGGATATCCTTTAAGCTTGACAAGTGATAAGGGTACACACTTTTTGAATGAGACAATCAGGATCCTATTAGATGAGTTTATGATTGCACACCATAAAACTACACCCTACCATCCTCAGGAAAATGGAACTGCTGAGTCTTTCAACAAGATTTTGAGCTAGACTTTGACAAAAAAAAATTGATGTTGGAAGAAAGGATTGGGATGACAAAGTGTCACTGCTCTATGGGCATATAGAACAACTTACAAGAGATTGAATAAAGAAACACTATTTCAGTTGGGTTTGGCGTGGAAGCCATTATCCCTATAGAATTTATGTTACCTTCTTTGTGCATTTCACGTGGTAGAGGTCTAGCTAATGAATAGGCTTTAGAAGAGCATATCGAGAAGATGATTCAACTATATGAGCGACGAGATATAGCATGATGGAGTCAGAAGTAGGAAAAGGCCAGAAGAAGGCATGGCATGACAAAAACATAAGGGATAAGAAGTTTGATATTGGACAAATGGTACTTCTTTATGACTCTAAGTTCTTGCGCCATCTAGGAAAGCTCAAAGTACATTGGTTGGGGCCGTATGTCATCACTTACATACTTGAATCAAGTGCTTTCCAGTTAGAAGCACTTGATGGAACACGACTACCCGGTTACTTTAACGGGAGTAGGCTAAAGCCCTACTATAAATAAGACTTCTTAGTGTTTGTAATAAGGTAGTATTTCCATTTAGATTAGGTTTTCAATTTTGTATTTCCTTCATTGTCGTTATGCTTTGTCAATTTAGTTGTTCTTGTGTAATAAGTGTGCTTGCACACATGAAGTTGATTACTATGTGAAGAATGTTTATGCACAGAGGACTGCACATACCTTTAGTGTGGGGTGGTTGTAAGTTATCTAAGTAAAACACAACGTGGGAATTGGAAGGTGAAAGGAATAAGTGCTACATGGATGTGCTTTAAGCAAAAGAAGATTACTTCTCAAAATTAACCAAGGATGGAGATGAATGAAAGGACAATATAACGTGAGGTAAGCGGAGGCCATGATAACTACTAGGAGAAGGTACAATGATGAGGTACTTGGGCGTAAGGGCACGCGCTGAAGAGAAGTTTGTGACCAGAGGGTAGGAAGGCACGCTAGAAGGTTATAGCTGGGGCACGAAGATGTACTATGCGGAATGAGTGAATTTGATCAATGAATGAGAAGATATTTGGTAGGTGAAGGAGTAATAAATGCATCAAAATTTGAAAAATTATATAAGGATGGAATGTGGATTCATTTTTACCGTTGCGACTAAGAGTATTTGAGGAAAGAGCCAAGTGCAAAGAGTCGAGTGATTGGGTTAAGGTGCAAAGGGTGTGAAACCAAGCGTGATAAAAAAATCTATGTGAAAAGAAGCTTGTGTCCTTGGTGGTGAAGGGTTTGAGCGAAGCAAGGAGGAAGAAAGGAGTTAGGGCATGAATTTTCCACCTAGGGCACGATTGAATCAAGCTAAAGTTTGATTTACAAGTTATAGAGTTATAGAGGAGAACGATTGGAAGGTAAAAATGGTACCTAAGAAGGCAATTACAGTAAAGAAGCAAAAAATTAAAGAAGAAGGTGGTCGTCGAGGAAGAAGAGATGGCACCCAAAAGCCATTTTTCAAAAATACAATATCCAGAAGGATTCATCATGGGCTAGGAGTGAGATTCACCCATCAGAAAGAGAAAAGTGAGTGAGTACAATCACAAGACTACAAAGAATGAGAAGGAGCTCGATTCCTTGCTCACTTCTAGGACGAACAAGTGTACAGTGGATGACATGCAAGTTTATGATGATGCATGCGAGAAGCTTATGAAGAGAATTAGGGTTATGAGCTTCCATATTTGGGGAAGTATGATCCCTTGTATCAGTGTCTCATAAGTAGAGTGCATGAGGACTTTTTCTACTTTGCAAGACGCAGAGTTAGAATCTCATCTATGCTTATCTCATTAGATTCTGACAGTTTGAGGCCGCAGAGAGAGGACATAAAGAATGAACTCATGGATAAAGCCACAATCTTAAAGACAAAACATGAGTTGGGGTACTTGCAGGGTTTTCGCGGTATGGATATAGACAAATTGAAGAATTTTCTAATTGTACAAGTAGCATCACACCTTGTTACAAAGTTGAACGACCAGGAGTGGTGGTCACATGTAAATACTATGTGGTTGCATGTTGCGTGTAAGATGTCAAAAGGATCAATCTATAATAGTGTAGGCTATATTATAGAACAAATAGTCGAGGAAGTACACACAGGAGGGAAGATCAGCTTTGGGGTTGTTCTACTATCACTAGTATTCATGGAAATTGGAGTACCATACGAGCCAAAGGAAAAAGTATGGGAATACCCCATGGAGAACAAATCACTAGCTAAAAGATTTAGCAAGTATCTATGTAAAGGGGCCATGACAGATGACGTAAAGCAAAGGGTGGAGAAATGGTATGACAGGCTCTGCGCGGCATTTGGAGAAGAGTGGCACATCCTAAAGGACCTACCATCAGTAGTAGGGAAACAAGTCTAGTTTGTTGTATATCAACATTTCTGCATCACATGCTTCCCAATGAAAGATGGAATTTGGAGCCCTTGGTGTAAATTACCTTATGCATTCACTATAATGTATTTCCAAGCATTTGTTCACAGATTTACAGACATGCGTTGACTGGTATTCAATGTAGATAAGGTAAAATGTGACTACCACATGTTGAGAAAGAAGTATGTGTATCCTGCAAGAAGTGCCTATACCGAGAGGATCATTTTGGAAGTGTTGAATATTAAGCCAATAAATATGGTTATAGCACAGGTGGGGGAAGCATTGGTGTATCTTCAACTGAAGCCAAAGATAGAGAATAACAAGTATGTGGAAGATGAGTTCGTAGTTCCAGCACCACCAAAGGGAAAGCATACAATGGAGAACATCTCAGTGCCTAAGCTCACTGAGCCAATTGAATTATAAGATGAGGAGGAGCATGAAGATAGTGGTGGTTTGGAGTATAGAGGTAGGATACATCATAAAAATAAGGGTGAAGCTGAGCGCGCCATTACACCACTTCAGCCACAAGAGGGGGATGATGAGGACTTGAATGTAGTCCAAGGGGAGCACAAATCTAAGAGGGTGTTTAGGAGAATAAGGACCCAAGGAGCTACTCCAACCACAATGCACAGATCACCCAAACTCTCCCCACAGAAGGAGGTAACCATGCAAAGAAGGAGGAAACTGAAGTTAAATGAGGAGGTGAAAGAGTCAGAGGAAAGCACACCTAATTCTCCTACACTTCCAGAGAACATAGAAGAATGGGGTGAGGAATACAAGGAAGGAGAAGAGGATGAGAAGGGACCAGAAGAGACAACTACGAGAATGTGCAGGACATGGAGACACAAGTCCCAAATTTAGAAGCTAAAGTCCCTAAGTAGTAACGCTCTAGAAGAACAAGTGGAGAGCACATTCCACCAAACATGGGGTATACAGAGGACACAGGTAAAATTTTATGTGCCTTCTTCTAGAGCACGATAGCACAAAAGGATTTATTCGGCTGGGAGCTAATGGATGAGGATATGGTGATTGTGCACACTCGAAAGAAACTATCATGATCAATGCACACCCACATGGATGAGCCTAAATTTGATGTATGCGAAGAGTCATGCGTCTTGAGACGGTTGAAGAAGGCACCTAAAGCTAGAAACATGACAAGAAAGCCTCTTTGTCATGTCGGATGAGCAGTTAGTAATAAATTGGTGAAGGTTTCTATTGAAGTGGCTAGAAGAAACATGGACAAAGCTACAACAATCAGAGCATTACACGAGGAGCTAAAAGCAAAGGATCCATAGATAGCACACATAACACAAGAGAGGGACTTTGCGTAGAAGAAAAAAATGAAGTATTTATCAACATCGCAGAGGAGATTGAGGAAAGTGTCATCATAGCAAGGCCACACTTGGAGGCCAAGGTACCAAAGATGTTTCCTTCAGTGATACACTATGTAGGAAAGTTGGTGGACTTGGTACTTGAGGATGAACCTCTATGCATGCCAAGCAAGAAGAATATCATTGAAAGATACGAGAACGAGAAAAGCCTCGGTGATGCGGAAGATTGCATCTTATGAAGGACTACTGCAAGCATTATAAGAAGTATTGAAGAAAGTGAACCAGGATTTAAATATATGCACAACTCCAGAGGTGCTTATCAATATAAAGACCCTAGAAGAAAACAACAAGGTTGAGAAAGAAATGAAGGATGAGGCATTGGGATATGCAGAAATATTGTCAATAGTTAAGCCGAAGCGCGAGGCCCCCAGCAACACAAGAGCCATATAACACTCGGTACCGAAGAGCTTGGGAAGAAAATTATGCGGAAGATGGATCTTCTAGAAGGAAAAATGACATCAATGTCCAAATGGTTACGTTGGTTCTCGCGAGAATGAAAAAGGAGAGATTACGAGGGATGAGTTGGAATCCATTGTTGTGGACATGCCATAAAAAGTAGAACAATCACTCACCGAATGGTGGGTTTTGGAGGCCGAATAAAGGAAGAGTATCTAGAATTGATACTTCAAACTGATACAGATGAGGCTGCCTCATAACCTCATAAAAATTCTTTATTTGTCTCATTCTTTCATTCTTATTCCTTCCATTATTCTATTCTTTACTTCAATTTTTTTTTTGGGAATACCCATTGTTGGGACAAAAATGAGATTAGTGTGGCGTAATTTTGATCAGAGAATACTTGTTAGAGAACACACAAGGATTCAAAGACGGGATAGAAGGCTAGGATCAAGGGCAAGGAAGGACAGGAAGGACCTGTGCACAAAAGGCAAGTTTAGCATTCAATACTTAGCTGATTTTGAGCATGACGGCCTATTTTTAGAAGATGGCATGTGGAACACACCAACGATGCAGAGACGTGTGCGCCATGTATTTTCTATCTTTGGAGGATTAGATCGAAGTGTTTTGCATGGAGACAAGATAAGAATAAGGTTGACAGATTCGATTAACTAGAAGAGGTCTATAAATAGCGCACTTGCATGTGTGGCTATGCCTGTAAATGGTGTGTGGCTATTAATAGCATGCAACCTATTTCTAGAATAGATAAGCGGTGAAGGGAAATTCCCCACCATATATATGATGTTAGGTACATAGTAGAAGAGGATGAGTGTGATGGATGTATGAAGATATAGATATATACACATATGATTGAATTATTATATCATATCCATACGCACATTGGTATAGATTGACATTATTGTAAGGAGCTTCGTGTTTTAATAGATGAAAGATATTGGCTGAATCTAAGTGTCATTCATGTGTGTAATTGAGTAGTGCATGTTATTGATTCAAGCATGATTATTATTTAAAGCTTGTCTTTCATAGATCTGAATGTAGCATGCATTGTAGAATGATGGATTAGTTATGAACCTATATGTTTCTTCATTAATGATGCAACATCCTACTACAACAACCCTAAAGAGGGACCTGCTACTGTTACGCACTTTGGGTGAGCTCTCGGTCTAGGTTGAGTGATGTGTCAGTGCATCTAGGGTGTTATCTGGTAAATTCTAGGCTACATCAGAATTCTTGAAATGTACATCACCGGGAAGGACAAGTGGTGGTTCGAAGGGTTTTTATCTAACAGACGGTGGAGTAGCTGGTGTCCGACGAGACATGTTGGTGATAGAGGAATGGATTGGTCTTGCCTAGGTTTGAGGTGTCAGCGAGATTATTCACAAGATAAATATCAATAAGTGGTTGACTTTCTATAAGGGAGGTAACCAAATGCAATGATGATGGCATTGTAGATGTTTATTGGTGTAAAGAACTAGTAGACATAAAATTTTGGTCCATTATTTTAGTAGTTAAGCGAGTGACTATGGGCATAAAACAAATTTTATCCAGACAAACCACACAAAGAATTGTTTTATTATTTGGTCTTGTCTTTGATTAAGAGAAAATGTGAAAAATAAAAAGAGGATAGCTGTAAGAGGACCTGGAAGAAGGAAATTTTTGTTTGGTTTTAGGTAAGTTATGGTTGGGAAATGTCTAAAATGGTTTCCTGTTGGGTGATAAAATCCCAATGAGTGAACCAGGTGAAAGGAATGTTTGAGTATGTTGATTATTTGTGAATTTTTAGGTTGTGTGTGATAATGTGGGATGCATAAGGTTAAACACCTATTTAGGCTATGTGAGCAAGCAAGATGCGTGGGGTTTGTTTTAGACCAAATTCAAAGTGTGAAGTTCGATGCAGACAATCACTCAGAAAGGGAAACTATAATGCAGAAAGGAGAAAATATGGAAAACTAGGAATACATGTATATTGCTTTCCATTGTTATTTGATTGTACATGATAATGGTGTATGTGAAGGCTCTAGTCAGTGACCGAGAATGTCTAGATACAATGTTCACAATTACAAAAGGAGTTGATGAAAAGGATTTATGACGTGTTTATGTTTCAATAATTGTCTTCGATAGCGTAATGTTGTGGTCAAAATGTGGTAGAGTCCACTTGTAAAAGTAAATAACATGATTAATGTACGCATCGGCAAGATAAAAAATAGTACAATGATCCTAATGACTTTGTGTGCTGAAAAGAGATTTAATTAGAGAAATATTAAAAATAATTATTCTAATTAATCAATAAAAATTGTGTTGCGAAAAATATCTAAATGGTCAATTTGTCGATTAGCCACTTATGGATGAAAAATAGTGTAATGTAAATCATTAGGCACAACTTAAGCAAATATTAATTAAACTTCAATATTGTGAAATATTAACAAATAAATAAACTAGTTAATGAACAAAAGTAGCCGAATTTCTAAATAAAAACTAATTAAACCACTAACCAAACTAATGAAGTAAACACTAATTGTTCTCAACTAAAAAAACTAAATAAATAAAAACTTAAATAAAAATGAACTAGGTTATAACAAAGATGATGAGCTATGGATTGATGAAACGAGATTATACATAAGGTGACATAAATGCAAGGACTTGGAGGTGAGTTGTTGCTTGTTGGGCAAGCTCGTGAGGGGTGGTGGAGAGAGCTCATGGGGTCAGTGGGAAATGTGTGTTTCTCCATAATCATAAGATGAAGTGTCGATAAGGCTTCAATAAGCTCGACCATATCATGGAGTCCAAACATTCAAGCGATCAAACCACGGAATATATGTTCGGCCTAGCTTGTTGATTTTTAACAAAAGGCCTCTTTACATTATACACCCATGCATGTGGGACTGATACATAGTCCTTCCACCGACACAAGCACCAAATAAGTGTTCTACATGGGAGAATAGGGGGGGAGTGTTTCCAAAAGGTAGATCAAAAAAATGGCGGATCATTTTGATGGAATGGCAAACCAAATCAAATATCACCTTTAGGAAAAGCAAAGTCAAAATTTGCATCATGGTCGGCCGGGTAGATTGGAAACTAAGGACATGGCTCATGGCTGGTCATACTACACATGGACATGGTTCTTCATATATTTGATGACATAATGAGAATCACTAAAATATAAACGAGAAATATGTAAATGGCTATGGTGTTGCATGAGCACAATTTATAAATGTGATATAAAGAATTGTAAGTTGATTCCTATAAAGAGACTTTATAGTCACTACCCACAAACATTTGTGTGAATTTGAAATTGAGATGGAAATAGTTGGATACATCAAGCGTTGGAATCTTATGATTCTACGTGGATACTCACTATCTCAAAATCCCATTAATTTGACACGATTATAGTAAAATTTCTACTTGGAGGTCATGGCCAGCGATTTCATGGTTATGGAGCACGGTTAGAGGTCACCAAGGCTGAAATATTTTTTTTGTCGTGCTCTATGAAGGAAGAGGCAAGGGAATGAATCGGCTAAGCTAGGAATGTATTTTATTAATCTATGTTCTAGCTAAGTTGGGAATTTAATTTATTGATCTGTGTGTTCTAGCTAAGCTAGGAATGTATTTGATTGATCAAAGAATATTTTGACAAACCCTTCGAGATCATCTAATATTTTTGGTCACCACCTATACCATCATTCATGTGAGACAAGGCTTGTATCATTCCACATAATAATGTGATCTCAGATCGTCTTATAGGATCTAAAGACTTGAAGTGCGTTTCTTTGCAGTGATAAAAATGATTTGTGTTACAAAATGGATTAGTCCCCAGATGAAATACACATCTATTTGGTCATTTTTAGCGTATAAGGAATATAATTATCATAGCGTAGGCTCAGAATTGGACCATTTTTGCCATTTTTACTGTAAATACAAGCGAACTAGCCTTTAATTGTTATATACGAAATGCAGATGTATATTTAGCAGTAGCATTTAGGTCGGCGATGGATATTTGGTTGTAAATTTGGTGTTAAATGTAGATGTATCTCCATACGATCGTGCATTGGTTTTGTTGCATATTCATTCGTAATGGATGCTTTGATTACAAAAATATGGTCATTTATTGGCCTTTTCACTCTGCTTCAAAATGTTCTTCCTTCCAAACAAAGACCATGTTCTCCAACAGATATTACTACTTGCTTGGATCTCCCTAAGATGTGTTTATTTACAATTGATACGGGGTAAAGAAGAAGGTGGGGAATCAGGTGGATTTCTTGAGGGGTTTGATAATTTCTTAGGAAAAGTCGGGGTCGTAGGGATTAGATGAAATGAGGAGCTCAAAAGGATGAGCTGAGGGAGATGTGGTCAAGTTGGCCGGAGCTAGGTGGTTGAGTAGCTCGGTCGAGATGAGTGATAATTGAAGAGTAGCTTGGGTAGGGTGTAGCTCAGAGGTGAGGATGGGAGGTGAGTTCTCATAGAGAATTGGGAATGTAGGTTGTTGGATGGGGTGAGTGGTGATTCGTGGTGATAGGGAGGTGAGTGGTGTGTGAACCGAGGGCTTGGTAGTTGTGTAGAGTTGGGAGGGTGAGCCAAGTGGCTCGGTTGAGGGGTATGTGAGGTCGGTGGTGAGGATGACAAGTAGAAGAGGTGTGTGGAAGTTGGATCAAGATTTGAGGAGAGATTTGGGGTCTGAGAAACCGGCTCGGATGAATGAGCCGACACTTGGGAGAAAGGGATAGGGGAAATAGGTAGGGGATGAGGGATGGGCTTAGTTAGTTTTTTTTAATAATTTTATTTCATAATAATTATACACACACACATATATTTATTTATTTATTAATAATTATTTTTGTTTGGTTGGTTTTTACATATGTCCATAAAATTTACCAACAAAACCAAGAAAGGTACTAATGTGAAATTAGAAGACAAACAAAATCGAAAAAATAAAACCTCTTACCGAAAGATGGATATAGACCATTGAATGTATGTAGCACATCACACTGACAAAGACAACACTAACACCCTACAAGCGAGTGAGTCAAAAAACTAAACATTCAAAAAATATATTGAAATTGACAAGAATTAGGAATCCAGATAAGTGTTATACTTACAAAACCTGCACAAGATGAGTAAAGGAATACAAATGACCAGATTTTGGGTCTAGTCCCACCGGGCATGCTAGAATGTTGATCGGGTTTTCTTCTTCATGTTCATATTAGCAAGCTATAAATCAAATAATACCAAACAACCTCGAATATGCAAGGGCTTAGTACCTTGGGAGATGATGATGACTGATATGGGCACAAAGTGGATGATGAATTCCTTGTTGTGATCTTGATAAACTTGCAACTCAAAGGAACTAAAGAAAAATGATTAGATAATTTATGTGGGGTTTCCCAAAAAAGTGGACCCAAAAATTGTTCACTTCCTCGGTGGTTGTCAACCCCCATGTGATAAAGAAAAATAATAGAAATGCAAGATAAATGGATAACGTGCAAACTGATAAATAAAAAAACTTGAAAAATGTCGGTGTGTAGATGAGCTACTGATCTGATCCAAGAAAATGCAATGTGAACCAAGCTAAGTGAACCACCAAAGCATGAGAAGGGTATTGTGGGGATTCTAGTGGCATTACAAGGGCACTATGAGGATGTTATGACAAACAAGAGGCTACAATGTCAAAGATTTTCTATCATTCTTTACTTGTTCGAAAGAGGGGGAAACCCTATATTTATAGCGTAAAGATGGGGTTAGATTGGGGGTTATTAAGTAATCAAGGTTGGACAAAGTAACCCTAGTTAAGGGACATGATTTGAGTGATTAGGTTTGATATGGATATGATTTGATTGAGTGGGGCTCATGATTTGAATTAGTGGGTGAAATAGTGGATGTGATATGGATTTCTCTACATGATTTAAATTATGAGTGGGACTCATGATTTAAATAAAGGAGTAGATGATTTAAAGGGTTGGATGAGGAGAAAGGAGTAGTGGGACTCATGATTTAAATAATTTGTGAATGATAGGACTAAATTTGGAATGTTTAGATAACGATGATTAATTATTTAAAAGTGAATCAATTAAACAATTAATATTGTTTAATGGAACATGTATTTTTGATGGGAAACATGATTTATTTAATTTGAAAGGAAAATGGATTCGAATGGATAAACTTGATAAGGGAGAGTGAATGCGGGGTGAAGGGGAGGAGCGATACCAAAAAATGGTTTCTACACAAGTCCACCAATACCTTGGTGCAGATGGTGCGAGAAAATGTACCCCCCTCCCATTTAGGTCCCTGGACCTTGAGGTGATTGCCAACACTAGAATTTTCCTCCATAATTTCTATTTCATTAATGTGTGTATTATTAATAAGTGTTGTTAATCATAGTTAGTAGTAACGTTCACTATAAGATAACAAGTTTGTCGGTACATCACCACCAATAAGGTAAAAGTACGTAACATAATGATCAAAGTACATTAGGGAATATTTTGAAAGTGATGGTCAATGGTAAAAAGTAAATATTTGTCGTAAGTGGCTCCGTTAATGTTAAAAGGTCAAGTGGATAAATAGGGTTTACATGATTAGGAATTAGAAATATTATATTTGTAATAAGGACAAGGAGTGATGTCAAAAATATTTTGTATACTTATTTGTATAAAATATAGAAAGGTGGAACCCATGTGAAATGATAAGGCTTATCTTATCTTAAAGGATAAGCTTACATGTAAAGTAAGAGTTAAGGTGTGGAATATGATTGGCTAGAAGATATTTCCTATCCTATCTTAGAGAGAGGGTGGATAATCTAGAAAGTGTTATAAATAGGGAGATCACCCCCTTATTTGGCATATAGAATATAGAATAAATTTGTAATAATTATTATATGAATAAAGGATTCATTGCTAAAATGTGTTAAGGAAGCCATCAAAAGGTTTAACTATGAAGTTTCTCCCAAAATTATCACTGAAGGTTGAGTGGAGTTGGTAAAACTTGAAGTAATTCATGGGTGATATTATAACAATATCATGTTAATAATATAATTTACATTTGTATTTTAGATCTGTCATCATTCCTTTGTATTATAGTATGTGGTATTCTTGTGTTATGTCTGTTATTATGTTTCCAAATTACTACCACCAAACCAAAGGTTGTGCATTACTAAAATAATCATAACACAAGGAGTTCTTGGTGAATAATTATCATTGTGCCGATTGGTTTTGGTATTTTGGTTCCATTGTCGGACCATTCCTCATTGGTAGATTTTCTGGAGAGATATTCCCGCATGGTTAAAAATCATTTAAAGAGTGATATTGTTTTTACTATGAATAGTGTTTACCATAGTAAAGTCATTTTTTACCATGAATCATATTTACCACAGTAAAATTAGTTTTTACCATAAATAGTGTTTAGCACAATAAAGTCAATTTTTACCATAAATAGTATTCACACGGTAAAGTCAATTTTTACCATAAATAGTATTTACCACAATAAAGTCAATTTTTACCATGAATAGTATTTACCCCAGTAAAGTTAGTTTTTACCGTGAATAGTGTTTACCACAAGAAGTCAAGTTTTACCATAGTAAATGTAATTTTACTATGGTCATTCCTATTTACCGCAAAAAGTGTAAAGTCATTGATTCCTAAGTCTTGTTGATTGTATTTGCGGGTTGGTATTTTTGTTGAGAATGGGAAAGATTCCTTTTTTTCAACCTAATCTAATGAGGATGCCTCCTTTTTATCGAAGAATTTAAATGATCTTGCATTTTTAATGACCTCATAAAAAGGAAACGATGGACTGATTTTTTCTTACCTTTTTGGATGGTTTAGCCCTTAGGTGGTTTGAAAGACTAGGGGATAATGTTAAAAATGCATGGGATTTATTAACTGAATTTTTTCTTAAAGAATTTTTGTGCACAACAGAAGTATGTAGATCTCATGATCGATATCACAAAGCTAGCCCAAGGAGAGAAGGATAATATAAGGGATTATCATGCTCATTTTCTAGAGCTAAGGAGGAAGCTCGATGCCCAAATTCAAAAGGAAGGCTCAGCGGATGAGTTGATGAATGAAGTGGATAATATCCTTTATAAGCACTTCATTCTTGGGATGAAGCTAGAGATCATACAACGAGTGAAGTATGACCATCCAAAAATCCTTGAACAAGCAAAGGAGATTGCTATAAGGAAAGAAGAAATCATGGAATAAGATCCCAAAGAAAGTATTATTGAGGTGGAGCCTACACGAACACCTTTAGTCCAGATGCCACAACCGCTCTCGATGAGAAAAAATCTTCCCTCCAGTACATCTATCTGAATATGAGGATCTCCTTAGGAAAATGGGACATTTAACTATCAATCTTCTTCAAAGAAAGGAATTTAATTCCCAAAGTTCCCAGGGAGGAGATAGATATTCAAAAATAAATATAACTGAATTTGTATGTTATGGTTGTCATAAAAAGGGTCATTATAGGTATAATTATCCAGATAGGGTCTCTACATTTGGTACAAGGATAATGATAAAGGAAAAGCACTCATTTTTGATGTGGTAGATAGGAGTATAAATAATGAATCAGATGTGTTTGTGACAAAAAGAAAAAAAAAAGATAACCAAGATGGAAATGATCATAAGAAGATGAAAGGAGAAAATAGTAAGAAGCACAGGAGAAGAAAGTTGGGTGTGCGGGATTTTCTGATTTCACACGGACAAGGACCATAATCCATCTTGGAAGATCGGTCCAAGTGGCCCGTAAATATTACATATGGATAACTTCTAGCTATGTCTTATGAGAAGAGGTGAGAGCTGCAAAGTGAACTTAATGTTTGACGAAGGAAGGAGGTTGAGGTCCCTATTTTGGAAGCAGAGGAAGATCCTTATGCTCTAATAAATGAGGTATTATATAGTGGAATTTCAATTCATGATGTTTTAATATATGGAAGTGCTGTAGTTAATGTAATGACTGAGCCTGTAATGAATATGTTAGGTTTAAAAATTGATCACCAATCGAAACTCATGCTAAGATCATTAAATAAGAGAAAGACTAAACCAAAATGTGTTGTTCAAGATGTGAAAATTTCTGTCATGGGTGTTGTATGTGTGGTAGACTTTCAGGTAATGAAGAATGGTATTGTTGGGTACCCAATGTTTTTGAGGAGGCCATGGATAAGGAGAGTTCATGCAAGAAACTACTAGAATGAATTATTCATGAAACTTGGACATGGAAAAGAGAGGGTGAAGATAAACATGATCCCTTTACATCATAAGGCATGACCTATGGATCTAAGTGATGAAATTGATGAGTGGACATCCTATGATTACTCTAATACCAATGAAGTGGACATCAAAGATGAAGAAAGCGAGGTGGATGTGTCAATCATAGATATCCTCCCAGTAACACCAAATCATGGACCCATAAAATTATCCGAAAGGAAATTGAAGATCATCTCCAAAAAGTAAAAATCGATGATGTTGTGATGGAAAGTGGGAAGAAGTCCTACCTCTAACTCTTTCAAAGGTACATGCAATTATTCACTTTTGATTAGAAGGAACTCTTCCAAGTAAGTTGGCTAGAACATTCCATTGAGTGGTAGGTGGTGTTAAGCCAATAAAGCAAATGTCATATAGAATGAATCCTAATTTGTCTAAGAGTGTAAAAGAAGAAATAGATAAGTTGCTTGATGCAAGATTCATATTTACTATGGATAATTCAATGGGTTTCTCCCATTGTGATCTCAAGAAAAATAATGGGAAGTTGTGCATTTGTGTTGATTACGGGAAGCTCAATAAGGCAATAAAGAATGATCATTACCCTCTTCCACTCTCATATCAGATCTTGGATGAAGTAGTTTGCAAGTAATGTTATAATTTTACAGATGGATATAGTGGGTACAACTAACTTCAAATAGTGCGAAAAGATCAGCGTAATATTACGTTCACCACTCCCTAGGGGAAATTTCCTTATAAAGTTATGTCAATTGGGTTGTGAAATGCTCCAGCAACATTCCAGCACCTAATGAATAGGATGTTTGAACCTTACATTGGAAGCTTCATCATATTATTCCTAGATGATTTTTGCATCTATGGGAGCAAGGTGGATCACCTGAAACAAATGGAGGCATCATTTCAAAGGTAAGATGAATCACAAGTCTCACTAAATCCTAAAAAGTGTGTATTTGGATGTTCTAAAGGTGTCTTGTTAGGATATGTTGTATCTAGAGATGGTATTGGTACTGATCCTGATAAAGTTTTAAAAATCAAAGATTTACCATTTCCTACAAATAAAAGTAAGTTGATATCATTTTTAGGCCATGTGGGTTACTATAGAAGGTTTATCAAGAATTTATCAAAGATTTCACCACCGCTAACCCAGTTCTTGAAGAAGGATGCTACGTATGAGCTAGAAAAGAAAGCACATGAAGCTTTTGAGCAACTGAAGTAAGCCTTGGTTTCTTCACCTATTTCAAAGAACCCAGACTAGAGTAAGCCATTCATTGTATACACAGATGCTTCAGATACAACACTATGGAGCACCCTGAGCCAAAAGGATGAAAATGGGAATGATCATTCAATTTACTTTGGGAGCAGACAAATGAGAAATGTTGAGGTAAATTACACTCTAACTAAAAAAGAGGCTCTAGCTATCATGTTTGTTGTAAATAAGTTTAGAAATTACTTGTTAGGGTAGAAGTTTACAATTGTAACCGATCATCAGGCTCTAAAATATATTATGAATAATCCTACCCCACCAGGAAGGATATCAAGGTAGATACTTTTGCTACAAGAATTTGAATTTGATATTTTAAATAAGCCAGGAAAGAAGCATGTCAATGCAGATGCATTCTCTCAAGCCTATGATTGTTTGGGTTCTTTTTGTGATGATGGTGATTTCCCAGATGTAGAATTGTTATCCCTTAACACAATCTCGAGTGAATATATAGATATTTGGAATTATTTGAATGATTTCAATTTTCCTGATGGTTCCAATAAAACCAAGAGGAGGATTACTCAAGAAAGTCATCCATATATGATCATGCACATAGTCTTATTTCAGATAGGGCATGATGGATAGTACAAGAGGGCAGTTGGACGTGATCAAGGAAAAGAGATAATTGAAGAATTCTACAATGGTACATGTGGAGGACACTTATTTAGATAACTTACAACAAGAAGGATCTTGGATGCAGGTTATCACTAGCCAACGCTTTTCAAATATTGTTATAATTATTGCAAAACATGTGATATTTGTCAATCACATGGGAATCGTAAAACTTCCTCAACTCCTTTATGTCCTATTCTTCCACTTGGTCCCTTTGAAAAGTGGGGAATAGATATTTTGGGTCCACCTCCAACTACCCCATGAAAAAATAATTATATTGTAGTTGTCACCGATTATTTAACCAAGTGGGTTGAAGCTAGACCCTTGAAAATAGCTTCTATAGATGAAGTAGAAAGGTTCATGTATGAGCACATTGTCACCATATTTGGTTTTCCATTAGAAATTGTAATAGATCAAGGAAGCCACTTTATTAATGAGGTTGTAAAAGCCCTAGTGAATAGGTTTTCCATCAAGCACAGGAAAGCAACTGCTTACAAGCCAAGCACAAATGGATAGGTAGAGTGAACAAATTATATGTTGTGCCAAATCCTAGAAAAATATGCAACTTTGCAAATGTATAAGTGGGATAAAAGGATTCATGCAATATTGTGGGCATATATGGCAACAACAAAGTGAGCAACATGATACTACCCATTTCGTTTGGCTTATGACATTGATCCAATTCTTCATATTGAATTTGATATTCCCACTATGAGAGTTATGAAAAATGAAAGGATGGATGAAAGGGATCCAATAAGAGAAATATTCATACATTTTCATTTGTTAGAGGAAATGAGGAAAACAGTGAAGGATACAAGCTATAAAAAGAAAATGAAGCGAATGAATACTTTAATCAAAAGATACTTTGGTCTCCATTTCAAGTGGATGACTTGGTTCTAGTATATGATTCCCGATACAAAAAGAGGAAGCATAGAAAACTTCTTCCTAAATGGATGGGACACTATAGAATAGTAGTTATGCATGAAAATGGTATGTATTGATTGGAGGAATAGTATGGTACTCCAATTCGGAAAGGTGTCAACAATGACAAGTTAAAGATTTTCCAGGCATGGGCTTCAAATTAGTCTACTCCGAGGATAGAGTAGAAGCTAGGGAGGGGAATATGTAAACACTATAATTTTCCTCTATAATTTATATTTAGTTTATGTATGTATTATGAATAAGGTATTGTTAAGTATTGTTAGTAGTAGTGTCCACTAAAAGATAACGGTGCTGCCAAGACAACGTTGCCATAAATAAATTAAAGTACATGAAGGTAACAATCAAAGTACATTAGGGAATATTGTGAAAGTGATGGTCAATGGTAAAAAGTAAATATTTTTCGTAAGTGGTTCCACTAATGTTAAAAGCTCAAGTGAATAAATAGGATCTACATGATTAGGAATTATAAATATTATATTTATAATAAGGACAAGGAGTGATGTCATAAATATTTTGTATTTTGTTTGTATAAAATCTAGAAAGGTGGAACCCATGTGAAATGATAAGGCTTATCTTATCTTAAAGGATAAGCCTACATGTAAAGTAAGAGTTAATGTGTTGAATATAATTGGCTAGAAGATATTTCCTATTCTATCTTAGAGATAGGGTGGATAAGCCAGAAAGTGCTATAAATAGGGAGATCACCCCCTTATTTGGCATATAGAATATAGAATAAAGTTGTAATAATTATTATATGAATAAAGGATTCATTGTGAAGGTGTGTTAAGGAATCCATCAAAAGGTGTAACTGTGAAGTTTCTCCTAAATTATTGTTGGAGGTTGAGTGGAGTTGGTAACACTTGGAGTAATTCATGGGTGAAATTGTAAGAGTATCATGTTAATAATATAGTTTACATTTGTATTTCAAATATGTCATCATTTCTTTATATTATAGTATGTGGTATTCTTGTGTTATGTCTTTTATTGTGTTTCCAGATTACTAGCACCAAACCAAAGGATTTGCATTACTAAAATAATCATAGCACGCGAGGAGTTCCTAGTGAATTATTATCATAGTGTCAGATTGGTGTTGACATGAGCTCAAATCATATCCTTCTTGCAAGATAAGCCTTTGTGCACTGAAAACTTAGCCCCCCCCCCCTCAATCCAATCAAGGATAACATCATGACACTTGGCCCAATGGGGATAGAGCACATGTTTTTTCACCAAAAGCACCAAGCACTTGGTTCACATGGTGCAAAAAAGTGAGACTCATTCCCAACCTTCAAATTATTCATTTTTTTGTGTTTTCATGTTCTGACCATTTGTTTCCATCAAGCACACACATGAAGGTCTCCACTACCGACAATTCCTTCAATCCTCCATTTTTTTTTTGCCACTCCTCCCAAAAAAATTCCATAATCTATCCATCATTTTTCAACATTTATATAGTGAAAAAAGAGAGGATTTTCAAGTAAAACTCACGAGTATGAGCTGTCAGAAACCCTAGGCTCCAAAATAAGAAAACACATCCGATTTGTAAATATGCTCTCAAAAAATCCATACATACAATGTAACTCCCTCGCAATATGCCACTTTCACAAGTAATTTTAATTTTCACTCGTATCTCTGACCCCCTATTATTCCTAATAACACAAAAAATCAATCCATATTTGAGTCAATTTATTCTTTAGACCTTTTTTCAAGATAAATTTCAAGTCATTGAAACCATGATTACATCCCTCACAACTAAAATCCAACATCTCAAGGATTATTCTCATGCCCATGCCAGATCTTCTTCTACACCTCATCTTGATCCCATGTCTACTACATGTGCTCATACAGGTGAGGTCAAGGTCTTACTATAATAAGCAACTCTCAAGTTTGATCGAAATTATAGTTAACATGATATTCTCTCTTAGCTCCTTAATCACCAGTTAATCACCTTGCCACCTACTCATTATTACCCTCCTTGTCAGCTTAAAAAATACAAAGAACACCCGTTTTGTAATTATCATAGAATTAATGGATGTCGTGAAAATGATTACTATGCTTTAGAAAGAGGAATCAAGCAACTTGAGCATCAAGTATTTATTTCATTTGCTACACAACATCCTGCTACATGCTCATCTCCAATTACAAAACCCCAATGGGTTCCTAAATTTGATCCCTGTGCCTAGTGAGCATCACATAATATTTACTCATGTTCCTTCTCCAGTATTACAAGTGTTACCAAAATCCCCATATAATGCCAAACCATCAAAGGAAGAACAAAAAATTCCCTTTCCTTAAGCTGATATCAAATATGTCATCATTCTTTTATATTATAGTCTATGGTATTCTTGTGTTATGTCTATTATTGTGTTTCTAGATTACTAGCACCAAACCAAAGGATTTGCATTACTAAAATAATCATAGCACAAGGAGTTCCTCGTGAATTATTATCATAATGTCAGATTGGTGTTAACATGACCTTAGTTCATCTCCTTGTAAGATAAGCCCTCGTGCACTAAAAACTTAGCCCCCTCAAATCCAATGCGGATAACATCAAGACACTTGACCCAATGGGGATAGGGCACACTTTTTTCACCAAACACTTAGTGCATAAAAGTGAGACTCATTCCCAACCTTCAAATTATTCAATTTTTTTGTGTTTTCATGTTGGAACCAGTTGTTTCCCTCACGCACACACATGAAGGTCTCCACTACAAAAAATACCTTCAATCCTCCATTGTTGTTGTTGCCACTCCTCCCAAAACACTTCCATAATCTATCCATCATTTTTCAACATTTATACAAAGTGAAAAAGAGAGGATTTTCATGTAAAACTCATGAGTATGAGTTGTCAAAAACCCTAGGCTCCAAAATAAGAAAATGCATCCGATTTGCAAATATGCTCTCAAAAAATCCATACATATAATGTAACTCCCTCGTGATACGCCACCTTCACAAGTAAGTTTAATTTTTAATTATATCTTTTACCCCCTATTATTCCTAATAACACAAAAAATCAATCCATCTTTGAGTCAATTTATTCTTTAAACCTTTTTTTCAAGATAAATTTCAAGCCATTGAAACCATGATTACGTCCCTCACAACTAAAATCCAACATCTCAAGGATTATTCTCATGCCCATGCCAAATCTTCTTCTACACCTTGTCCTAATCCCATGTCTACTACATGTGCTCGTATAGGTGAGGTCAAGGTCTTACTACAACAAGAAACTCTCAAGTTTGATCGAAATTATAGTTAACATGATATTCTCTCTTAGCTCCTCAATCACCAGTTAATCACCTTACCACCTAATCATTATTCCCTCCTTATCAACTTACAAAATACAAAGAACACCCGTTTTGCAATTATCATAGACTTAATGGATTTCATGACAATGATTACTATACTTTAGAAAGAGGAATCAAGCAACTTGAGCATCAAGGATTTATTTCATTTGCTACACAACATTCTGCTACATGCTCATCTCCAATTACAAAACCCCAATGAATTCCCAAATCTGATCCCTCTATGTCTAGTCATCATCACATAATAGTCACTCTTGTTCCTTATCTAGTAATAAAAGTGTTACCAAAATCCCCATATAATGCCAAACCATCAAAGGAAGAAGAAAAAATTCCCTTGCCTTAAGTTGAGATCCCTCGGTAACCTCCTAAAATTAAACTTATAATTCTTCCTTTCGATCTCGATAATGCCTATGTCAATGAGTGAGACACAATTCCACATCTGCCACCATAGAATGGTCTCTCTTTCATCATTATATAAATATCCACCACTCGCACACTTAGGGAGCATCTAAATTTCCCCCCATAGTACCACATTTTAATCGGTAGTTTCCTATCCATACTACTCACATACACACTTATACCTTACTTTTTCTTTGCACTTCAAGTCAATATTTCTAGCAACACTTTCTCTTATCTACAATATGAGAACACCTTACTACATCTATCTATGCTTATGGCTTCCCTTTCCTCTCCTATGCCACTCCATACATGATTTCCTCTTCATGTTTACTTATGGATCCTTCTATTCATGAAACAAATAATTATTTATATATATGGTATACATCCTTTCATTCACTGTACATACTCTAGCTATTTTTACTCACAATGATCACATCTATTTTCTATCAGCTCCTAGTATACTCACTTGGGGGCATCATACTTCCCCCCTCCTCACTTTCTTCTTATAACATTACTTCTTCCTATCTATACAACACAATGTTGCTACTACATACTCTACCTTGCTACCCGATGACACACTCTTGTTATATGGTTCATACTTGACTATTGAGGGCACAATTCCTAAATGAACCTCACGTCACATGCATCCTCTGGGGGAAACGTGGATTCCCTTATCAACACACCATCACAGTCAAACGATGTCTACCTATTTTGGTTGTATTTATTCTTGTTAGCTTATAATACTTATATGTTGCACTTTGTTTCCTATGCTTGCTAGATTCTTAGTATGTCATTATCCTTTGCTATACACACATACCCATTCACATGGTATCTTGACGTGAATGTAGGAATTTTATAGATTCTTACATTATCCATGATGCTCGACACCATTCTTTACCAATCCCATGGATTTTCCTAGGGCCATCTACCTTTTCTACTCTCCTACTACACCTCATAGGTCTTATTGTTATAGTATTTACTACTTGTCACGATCGCTTACTTTTTTCTTATCTATACATGCTTTGTCATACTATTTATATTTCTAATACGCTAACTAGTGCTTCATGTGTAGCATTTACCTTACAGGATACTATATAACCACGATTATTTGTTACTTCTTGTTTTCTATTATTTGTCATTGTTTACAGGGATATGCCCTATGTCATGATTGATCATTGTTTTCTTATATCCTCTTCATTCTTGATTGTCTTGTGACATTGTGAGCAATGTATTATATATGTAACTTGTTATTCGCGGTACCTATTTTTCTTCATTTTTGTTTACTATATTGTATTATATTGCATCCTAGCTCTTTTAAACTACCAATTAATTGCTAGTCCATATTGTTTGCAAGTGCCTTGGTTTCTACCATGCACATCCCCTACCCCTCACTGGTATCCAATCTATGATATGCATATCAGTTTTAGGTCCTCTCATTTGGGATGCATCCTCCTACATTCTTCATATGCTCCATAAATCAGGGGTGTAACTATTGGGTGAAAAAATCACCCTTATAGAAGCAAAAAAAATCTAGAATAGAATAAAATACTACAAAATTGTCCAAAATACATTGTCACAAATTGGTCCTGAATTTGACTTTGACCAAAAACACAAAGAAGACACTAGCACCCAATATAAAAAAAATAGTGGGAATTTATATCCCACATGGGCACTTGTTTCTTGGGGTAAAAACAAATAGTTTTTCAGTTCAACACAGCTTCAAAAGCAAGTTTGCGATGTCAAACACTTGTCTTCAATTAAAAATTCAGTTATAATTTGGCTAAATTTTGGTTACAATCTACAATTCATTTACAATTCGGTTACAAATTGGGACATGCCAATCTACAATGGTACTTATCATTTGAGAAGTTTCATGGAAGGAGGTAAAAACATACCTCTCTCCCTAACACTTTTCTCCTTGGTGTGAGATCACCCAAAACCTCATCCTTTGTAAGATGCTCAAATTTGTGGCTCATCACTTTCTTGGTTGGGAATCGATCACCCCAACCCCATCTGGTAACATCTTGAAGAAAAATAAGATAACTTTGTATCCTATACTCTTTCATACATCGAGTGCACTCTTTCCTTAGCTACTACTTTTACATAATTTTTACTCACTTCTACATAAGTTACTATGATTTTTTATATGTGAGACTTTTAATACTCTTTTGCTCTTATTTTTTAGGTAAATATTTACATCAACAAGAATTATCTCACATCAACAACATTCTACTACATATACAGTTCACCCCTAGGCTCTACCTCATTTTCCTAGTTACCAAGCTTTACATGGCTACTTGTCCATTCAGCATGCTATCAACTACACTCTCCTCTTTGGATTTCAAGGTACACATCTTCTATCTACTTTATGTTATTGATTATTCACTCAATACCATAAAGTGGGGCACAAAGTAAATATAAAATATATCCAATTGGGTACATTTCTAGGTCTTAAAGCATGTTAATGTATACACAATTCATAAGAAAGAAAACTATTGGTTGACAAATCCTCTTGGCCTTTTTCTTATTTTATCTCTTGCATTTTACTGGCTTTATGCATCTTATAATTCTACCAACACTTGAATAATTTACCTTTTGATGGCCTCAATAGAATGTTCTACCCAACTTACTTGACAGAGTTCCTTGTAATCAAAATTGAATAGGTGTATGTACTGTTATCCAAAATTCACCCCCAGGGTAATTTTGATAACATGCATCAGATTCTTCAGTCCCGAGCAAGTAAGATTGATTTAAGGCAAAAATCATGTTTTAGGGCCCCCTCGGCTTCCTTCTAACTCTCCCGTCCCAAGAAGAAAAGAGCAAGTTCTAAAAAGGGTGAAAAAGTTACAAAAACAAGCTTGGGGTAGGAAAAATCATGAAAATCAGCTAAGTCCTAGTCCAGGCGGCACTTGGGACAGTTGGGACATCGGGATGCCCGGGGCGCGAAAAGCCGAACCGGCCGAAAAATGAAGAAAATTGCCTAAGTCTTCGTTTCGCACAGTTAGGGACATCTGGGACAAAAGTACGCGAAAGGCGCGGATCGGCCGGTTGGGCGCAAGGTAGTCCATTTCGGGCGGGCCGGAGGAATTTGTCCCAGGCAGTCTGGGACATTTGGGACAAATATACGCGAAGGACACGAACCGGCCGGTTCGGCCGAAACAGAGAACTTTTGTTTGGGACATCCGGGCCAAAAGTATGCACGGACGCGAAGAGCCGAAGGAGCCGAGAGCCAATGGAAATGTGCCACGTGTCTTCGCCTCAAAGAGGGACAGGGAAGCCCGAATCGGGTGGATCGGAGAAATTTGTCCCAGACGGTTTGGGACATCCGGGCCAAAAATATGTGAGGGACGCGAAGACCGGAAAAGCTACCGACGAATCAGAACGTGCCACGTGTCTTTGTGGATCAGAGCGGCGGAGGAGAGGGTGAGATTTTTACTTAATGTTTTTCCGAGTTTCCAAAGGCGAAGTTTGGAGGATTGGCCCGAGCCAATAGAAACAGGACACGTGTCCTAAGGCGGGGATTTCGGAGCCAGGGAAAAACTTGGAGAATTTGCCAAAAGTTTTGGCCAAAAAACTAAAAAGCAAAGGTCTTCCCCGAGCCCCTGTCCTCTAACCAGATCATGCCACATGTCCCAAGTGGCGGGGGCGCGGGGAAAAAATGGAAAATTTTCCAAAGAGTTAAAAAGGTCTAAATTTCAAAGGAAAGCCCACGGAAAGGTGGAGGAAAGATAATTGCGCGACCAATCAGCGCCTGACATGTGTCATCCTAGTGGCAGGGCACGGGAAAAAATTCAAAATCCGTTTTGGCCTGTTTTGTGCCCTAAATCTTCAGACCGCCATAACTTTTGATCTAGAGCTCGGATTTGCACGTTCTTTATATCATTGGAAAGCTTATAAAATTCTCTACACGATTCCAGGGTCAATCTTGCATTTTTTTCAGTTTGGAGAGAGAAAATCAAGAAACGTCTCTGGCACGTAGTAATGGCCAGAACCGACATTTCAACAACCGATTTAATGCACATGGGTCGCATTCTTCTTCAGCACGGCCAGAAGTGACGTTTCAACAACCAGATTTAATGCACATGGGTCGCATTCTTCTTCAGCATGGCCAGAGGAGATGTTTCAACCACTGATTTTAATGAAGAATGTGTTTTGGTCAATGGTTGGGCTGCTTGCACGTTTTCCTACGTTTTCTCTCTCCTGGGCTCGACCCATGCATTGTAAAAGGCCAGATTTGGCTCATTTCTTAAAAATGATTACAAGTTGTTCATCTTTTCGGCTCTGCCCTCCCTTCTTTTCTTCTCCAGGGTTGAAAATGGATTTCAACCTCCTCCCTTGCTCTGTAATGGTGTTTTTGCCCTTTTACTATTGAAATGATGTTCTGTGCAAACTTCTGAAGCAACAAAAACGTGTTTTGTGATGCATCTGTCCATCCTTGCTCGTTTTTCGCTTGTTTTCTTCTTGCCTCTCTTCATTGCAGGTATTTGTGCAAGTTTGAATGTTCATTGCAGGTCTGGAGCTGTGTTCATGGAGTTTTGGGACATTTTCTGTGTGAAATCTATCCTTGGGCCTGTGATGCATCTGTCCATCCTTCCCATTGCTCACCTCTCCTTGTTCCATGGCAGTTTTGATAGATGTTCAACATTCTCCTTCTCTGGTGTATCACCGTTTTAGTGTAGGATTTTGTTGTTTTTCCCTTTTCTCTCTCTCTCTCTCTGTCTCCTTGGCATGGTTAGATTAGGTTTAGATTAGCTTGCCTGCACTGGAATAGCTTGTGGCAGGTAGTTTAGGAGCAGGAACCAGCCTTCTCTAGAGATTCCTTTCTCATTTCTGCAAGTCCCACACTTGGAGAAAGGTTTCAATGTTGTGCAATCACACTGGATGCTAGAGTGATCAACCTAGAAATCTGATCAACATCCAGGGGTGCTGTGATTTTGCACTAGCATGTACCTTTGAAAGAGCTGGAGGTAGGATTTCTTCTCACTCTCCATCACAACATCACCAATATTTATTTATTGGAGACGATCATCAATTTCTTCTTTAGATAATTTTATGGGTTCATGATTCGGTGTGACTGGAAGGATATCCATGACCGAAACATCAACCTCACTTTCTTCATCTTCTGTGTCCACTTCACTGGTACTAGAGTAATCAAAGGATGTCCAATCATCAGTTTCATCACTTGAATCCACAGGTTCTGTCTTATGATGCCGAGGGATCACGTTTATCTTCACTCTCTCTCTACCATGTCTAAGTGTCATGAAGCCTTCATTCCAGTAGTTTCTTTCATGAACTCGCCTTAGCCATGATCTTCCCAACAACATTGGGTACGCAGTAGTACCATTTTCATCACCTGAAAGTCTACCACACATACAACACCCATAACAGATATTTCCACATTTGAAACAACACCTTCTGGTTTAGTTTTTTCCTTATTTAATGACCTTAACATAAGTGTTGAGGGGTGATCAATTTTTAAACCCAACATATTCATTACAGACTCGGTCATTACATTAACTACAACACCTCCATCAACTAAGACATCATGAATTGAAATACCATTACATAATACCTCATCTTGTGGAGCGTAGGGATCCACCTCTGCCTCCAAAACAGGGACCTCAACCTCCTTCCTTTGTCGAGCATTGAGTCCACTTCGCAACTCCCGCCTCTTCTCAGAAGACATAGCCAAGAGTTGACCATATGTAATATTTGCAGGCCTTTTGGACAGATCTTCTAAGATGGAGTATGGTCCTTGTCCCTGTGAAATCAGAAAATCATGCACACCCAACTTTCTTCTCCTATGTTTCTTACTAGTTTCTCCTTTCATCTTCTTAGGATCATTTCCATCTTGGTTATCTTTTTCTTTCTTTCTTTTTGTTACAAACACATCTACTTCATTATTTATGCTCTTATCTACTACATCAAAAGAATTCACATGTGCTTTTCCTTTATCATTATCTCTTGTACTGGATGTAGAAGCTCTATTTGGACAATTATACTTATAATGACCCTTTTTATGACAACCATAACATACAACTTCAAAAATATTTCTTTTTGGACCTCTATCTCCTCCTTGAGAACTAAATTATTTTCCTTGAAGAATATTAATAGTTAATTGGCCCATCTTCCTGAGCAGATCTTCATACTTAGTAGATGTACTAGGAGAAATATTTGTGCTCACCGAGAGTGGTTGTGGATTCTAGACCAAAGGTGCTTTGGTGTAGGCTCTACTTTAGCAACAATTTCTTTGGGCTCCTCTTCCATGCTTTCTTCTTTCCTTCTTGCAATCTCCTTTTCTTGTTCAATGGTAGCTAGGTGGTCATACTTCACTTGTTGTATAATCTTTGGCTTCATCCCAAGAATGAAGTGCTTACAGAGGAGATTATCCACACCATTCATCAACCCATCTGCTAATCCTTCCTTTTGAGTCTAGGCATCAAGCTTCCTCCTTAGCTCTAGAACACGAGCATGATAATCCCTTATCTTATCCTTCTCTCCTTGGGATAGCTTTGTGATATCGATCATGAGATCTACATATTTCTATTGTTCACCAAATTCTTCAAGAAAACTTTCAGTTAATAAATCCCATGAGTTTTTCACATTATCACCTATTGTTTCAAACCACCTAAGGGATGAACCATCCAAAAAGGTAGGAAAAAATTTAGTCCATTGTTCCCTTCTTATAAGGCCATTACAAATACAAGATCGTTTAAACTCTTGAATGAAAGAGGAAGCATCTTCATTAGATTGGGCTAAAAAAATAGGAATCTTCCCCATTTTCAAAGTAACCACAGTGAAATACCAACCCACAAGTACAATCAACAAGACTTATGTGCACAAATAATTGGAATCACTATAATAGAAAATAGAAATGACCACGGTAAACTATGGTAAAACTTGACTTACTGCGGTAAAAATTTACTTTACTGTGGTAAACACTATTCACAAAGAAAAGTGAAGTTATCGATAAATAATATTCATGGTAAAAAGTGACTTTACCATGGTAACTACTATACACAGTAAAAACAAGGTTACCCTCCAAATGTTTTCTAAGTGGGAATATCTCTCCAGAAAATCCACCAACGAGGAATGGTCCCAGCAACGAAACTAAAATGTCATCACCAATCTAGCACTATGATAATTCTTCACCTGGAACTCCTCGTGCTATGATTATTTACTAATGCACAGCTTTTAGTTTGGTGGATATAATCTGAAAACACAACAACAAACATAACACAAGAATACCATAGACTATGATAAGAAGGAATGATGATAAATCTGAAATATAAGTGTAAATTATAATATCAACATGAAATTGTTACAATCTCACCCATGAGGTACTTCAAGTGTTACTGACTTCACTTGCCTTCCAACCATAATTATGAGAGAAACTTCACAATTACACCTTTTAATGGCTTCTTTAACACACCTTCAAAATTATGGCTTCCTTTACACACTTACTCATACAATATTTCTCACTACTTCCTTATATGTGAAATGAGGGGGGTGGCCTCTCTATTTATAGAACTTCCAGGCTTATTCATCTTATCTCTAAGATAGGATAAGAAATCTACTCTAACGAATCATATTTCATACCTTAACTCTTATCTGTACATGTAAGCTTATCTTTTAAGATAAGATAAACCTTATCATTTCACATGGGTTCCACATTTTTAGACTTTTTACAAATAAAATACACAAAATATTTATGACCTCACTCCTTGTCCTTATTACCAATATAATATTTCTAATTCCTAATCATGTAGACCCTACTTCTCTACTTACCCTAACTTTGACATTTTAACATTACCGGACCACTTACGACAAATATTTACTTTTTACCACAACATTCCTATTGTACTTTTGACTATTACCGTACTATACATTATTGGTGGCGTCGTACTGGCAGCGTCGTTATCTTCTATCGACGCTACTACTAATTATACTTAACAACATCCTATTCCTAATACATACATTAATGAAATAGAAATTACGGAGGAAAATTTTAGTGCCAACAGCCCAAGAATATAAACATTATCTATCACCACCTAAGCTTACACAAAGGCACAAGAGCACTACAAAGTATATATTTAGTACATCCATACGAGGGTCATGGGATGCATTGGTTTGCATACACTGCATACAAGGGGAGTTTATTCTTTTCCATCACATACATTTTACATATTTAGGTCTATTTAGATCTAACCCTCTATCATCATGTGAATTGCACAAGGGAAACCTAGGATACTGATACACATACATGGAGAACTACATGGATCCTGAGATGTAGTGCAACACTCAGTCATAAGTTCACTCTTTAGGTGACTTTCGAGGTCAATCTGACTCCACATTCTACATATTTTTTATTAGATTTGATTTGGTTTGTGGGAATGTGCAGGTATTCATTTGTTTTGTAGGTTAAAGATGTGATCGACGATCTAACAAAAAAACCTGAGTGACAAAGAGAAAGTAACAACAAAAGCCTATTAGGAAATAAGGGATAAATTATGCCAAATAATCCCACACATAATCAAAGTAGTAGAAACCAATATGCAGAAAATATTATAGATTTGGAATAAAAGCACAGAAAATAAAAGAAAAAACACAACGATAGTATTTAACGCGGTTCACCCAATTTGGGCTACGTGCACTAAGAATCAATTTCTCAAATTTTATTACAAGCCACCTCTTCTCTCAATACAATACCCATATCTATTTGGAGTTGTGCTCAACAAACTCTCCTGAATTCACACTTGAACTCACACACATCTGCAATGTGACATCAACCCTACCATATGCACAAAAACACATTAAATAGGTAACTACTTCAGCAGCTTTACAATATTGTGGGTACCAAAACTATGGGCCAAAACCACCCCATAAAGCAATGGGTAAAAATATTGCCCATATGAGAAGAGAACGTTTCCTAAGATATCAAGCATGATTTTCAAGGCTAGAAAAAAAATCTTGGGGGATGCACCCCCATACCCCCACTCGAGGCCCATCTCGGCCCCAAACCCCAGAAATTAAAATTATACATCAATTTTAGTGTACAGTTTTCAACACTTCCACACATAAAAATAAGCTCCACTATATAACAATCTCCCACTTGGAGACTAGTTTTCCTCTGAACAAGCTTCTCAACCATTATTTTTCATCCATGAATAACAACCAAAGCTGAAAATAGCTTCGCTTTCTCCCTTATGACCACCTTGGTCATCATGTCTATAGGATTTTGAATGGTATGAATCTTCTCCAGCTTCAACTTCTCTTCCTCTAAAGTTGTTCTAATGAAATGGTACCTTAACTACATATGATTTATCTTAGAGTGGAAAGAAGTGTTCTTAGCTAGGTGTATACCACTCTGACTATCACTATGTAGCTTCCCTTCCTCCTGCTTATGCCCTAACTCGTTAAGAAATTTTGGTAACCAAATCATTTCTTTTCTTGCCTTTGTGGCAGCAACATACTCACCCTCCATGGTTGAAAAATCCACAAGCTTTTGTAGTCATGAAATAAAACTCATTGTTTTCCCACCTATAGTGAAAATATAACTTGTCATGTTCCTCCTACTCTCTACATCTCTAACCATGTCTGAATCTACATAACCACTCAAAGTGGTGTCCAATCCAATGTAGCACAAAAGTTTCCCCATGGTCCCTTTCAAGTACTGAAGGATCCACTTTACTACATGTCAATGATCTTTACCTAGATCACTCATAAATCTACTCATAGCTCCCATCATGCGTGGGTAATATCAGTCTAGTGCACACTATGATATACATCAAACCACCAATCATTGATGAGTAAGGTACCTTGAACATCTGGTTTCTCTCCTTCTCTTTCTTGGGACACAACTTCTTTCATAACTTGAAATGTCCTGCTAAAGGAGTCTCAATCGGTTTAACATCTTGCATATTAAACCTCTCTAATACCTTCTTAATGTACTCTTCATGAGATAAAGTTATCTTTCGTTCCTTCATATCCCAAGATATCCTCATGCCAAGGATTTTTTTTTTTGTCCCCAAATCCTTCATAACAAAGGAGTCACTTAGCTGCTTCTTGAGTACTTTTATTTCTTACATGTTTTTTTCCTGATACCAACATGTCATCCACATACGAGACATAGGATAATATAACTATCATCCTGAAATTTCTTTGTATACATGCAATAGTTAAAATGACATCTACTATAACCTTAATCCATTATGAAGCTATCAAATTTCTTATATCATTGACGTGGAGCTTATTTGAAACCATACAAGTTCTTCTTCAGTTTACACACCATCTCCTCTTTACCTTTGACCTCATAACCATCTAGTTGTTGCATATATAGATCCTCTTTCAAATCACCATGGAGAAAGGTAGTCTTTATATCTAGCTTCTCTAAGTGCAAGTCTTTTGTTACCACTATTCCAAGAATAGTTCTAATAGAAGTCATTTTTAATATAGGAGAAAAAATATCATCAAAATTTATACCTTTTTTTTGTGTAAACCCCTTAACCACCAACCAAGTCTTGTATCTTTTATTTCCTCCTTTTTCATCTTTAACTTTATACACCCACTTGTTCTGCAATGCTCTTTTCTTCGGGTAGCTTCACCAAATATAAGGTCCGGTTCTCCATGAGAGATTGGTACTTCTCATCCATGGATTTCTCACACTTTTTCCTAGCATCTACCCGCATTTCTTCATCAAAACTCTTTGGATCTCTACTATCAATGACTAATAAATAATAAAGAGAAGGAGAAAAACGTTCAAGTTATCTTCTTACCCTAGAAGACCTCCTCAATATAGGAGTTTGGGGTTCCTATTGAGTAGGTTCCCGAACCGATTCATGTACCAATTTCCCATCCAGAATATCCTCTACCACTGCATATTATTTCTTGGATTCTTCCATGTTTTCCTATAATCTGTTTCTTATACATAACTTTCTTATTAAAGGCCGCATCCCTAGAACGAATGATTTTCTTGTCCTTAATACTCCAACATTTACATCTAAAGTGTTGGGGTTAAACCATTTAACAATTTTTTACATATCTATATCAGATTATAGCATACAAGCAATAAACACATAATTTAAACATAAGATAAATAAACAATAGAAAGATAACACTAGATATAATGTGGTTCACCCAGTGTGGGCTATGTCCACCAAGAAACAACCAATATATTATTCCATACGATATATAATTGAATATCTGCAGTCTTCCACACCTTACATGATGTATAATATTTTTCCTCTCACAAGCTTCTCTTAGATCTCTCCAAGAATTCCTTCTTACAAATTTTACCCATTCTCTTCTAACCCTAGTTTTCTAGCTTATATAAACATATACATACTTAGGGAAAATTAGTTATGTAATTACAACCATTAGATCAACTTTATAACAAAGGTTAGATATAATTCCCATTACTTAAATAAAACAATCAAGCACAGTGCAATCAATGTCCGTTCCTCCTTGCCTTGACCGATACGGGTCGCCAAGTGACCGATGTCGGTTACTGTGTATTCCAGCAAGTTAATAAAGCATGCTAATGTGAATCAATTAAGCTCCACAACTCAAAAATATCCCACTTAGACATAATTGCTACATTGTATCATACAAATCCATCCTTATATCCTTTCCTTGGCCCGTTTCTTTCTCTTCAAGTCTCAAACTCGAATACCAACAGAAGTGGAGTGAAGCTCCAACTTCTTCTTTTTTAGTGGATTCGTTAGCATATCTGTAGGGTTCTTATTCGTATGAATTTTCTCCAACTTCAACTACCCGTCCCCTAACACCTACCATATGAAGTGCTATCTCAACTGAATGTGTCTCATTCTTGATTGAAACATTGAATTCCTTGTCATATGAATCACACTTTGACTATCACTATACAACCTGCAATCCTCTTACTCCTTTCCAACCTCTTCCATGAACCTGCTCATCCATATCATCTCTTTGTTAGCCTCTGTAGCTACAACATACTCGACCTCTATAGTAGACAAGGCCACAACCTTCTGCAATATTAAAATCTAGCTAACTGACGTCCCACCTACTATGAAAACATATCTAGTGGTGATCCTCCTACCATCCAAATCTCCAGCCATGCCTAAATAAAAATAGCCACATAAAGAAGTATCTAACCCTCCATAACATAACTACATGTTGGATGTCCCTCTCAAATACCTAAGAATCCATTGGACTGTTTTCCAATTCTCTTTACCTGGATTGGCCATAAATATGATCACAACTCCTACTACCTATGCAATGTCTGGTCTGGTAAAAACCATAGCATACATAATACTCTCAATTGCTAAAGCATGTGGAACTCATGCCATGTACTCAACCTCCTCATGTGATGTAGGACACAAATCTTTTCTCAATTTGAAGTGTCCAACCATAGGTGTACTAATAGATTTTGAGTTCTACATATTAAACATTTCCAACACGTTATTAATATAATCCTCCTGAGACAAATACAATTTCCTAATCTTCATGTCTCTGTTAATTTGCATGCCAAGGATTTTCTTTTCAGCTCCCAAATCCTTAATTGCAAATGTGTGAGATAACTTTTCTTTAAGCTCACCAAAATCCTACATAATAGATCCTACAATAATAATATCATCCACATATATTAACAAAATAATATAGCTCCAATTTTCAAACTTCTTGAAATAAACACAATGGTCAGATTCACATCTCATATAACCATGGTCATGCATAAAACTATCAAACCTCATATACAATTTCCTTGGAGCTTGTTTGAGCCCATATAAGCTCTTTTTCAACTCCGCACACAAGTTTCTTCGTACCCTTGACTTCATAACCAAACGACTGTTGCATATAAATATCTTCCTCCAAATCACTATAAAGGAAAGTCTTCTTAACATTAAGATGTTCTAAACACAAATCTTCTGTTGTAGCCAAAGTTAGAACAGTAAGAATTAAATTCATTTTAACTACAAGAGAAAATATCTCATCAAATTCAATACCTTCTTTTTGTGCAAATCCTTTTACCATAAGCCTTTCCTTGTACTTTTTTTGTCCACCATCTTCTTCCTTTATCCTGTAAACCCATTTATTTTGTAGTGTTCTCTTACCTGCTTGCAACTTGACCAAATCCCATGTTTGGTTATATTCCAAGGAGTCCATCTTCTCATCTATGCCATGCTCCCACCATTTTTGGGTATCCACTTGCATTGCTTCTTCAAAGGTTTTTGGTTGACCACTATCAGTCAATAATAAATAAGATAAGGAAGGTGAAAATATTTCTGGAGGTCTACTTACCCTTTGTGACCTTCTCACTAATATTTTGGGTGCTGGAGGCTCAATTTTTCCATGTTACACATTCGGATCAATATCTAATAGTGACCGACACCGATCACTGTAGCGATGTCGATTCGCTAACCGACACCGATCTCGGATAATTTGTAACCAATATCGGTTCAGAAACCAATGTTGGTCTGGTGTTAACCAACACCAGTTACTATGTTCACTTATAGGTAACACTTTTAAACCCGAGAATGCATTTTCATCCACAAAATTTTCAACCAGTTCATCTTTGGCTACCAAAACTTGATCCATATACATTCTCTTTTCATTCCATTTAATGTCACGACTCCTAACAATCTTACAATCTTCTAAATCCCAAAAATTGAATCCAAAATCACCATAGCCATAACCAATAAAAGTACATCTCTTGGATTTAGTATCCAGTTTCTTCTTATTTTCTTTATCAACATGCACAAAAGCTTTTGAAAAAAATACTCTAAGAAAAGAAAGATCTACCTCTTTTCCAAACAACAATTTGCTTCTATTCTAAATAATCAAATTTACTTCTACACTAAAACTAAACAAGCAAAATAACCCGGTGTGGTTATTCACCTGTGTTGAGTGTATGCTAACATAAAACAAGAACTTTTCCAATTAATCTATGATATGTAGAAAACCTCCTACAGATATTCTCTCCTTTAGATCCACAGGGATGGGAAGAAGAGGATTTGTCACCGGGAGCTGCTATTAATGATTTAAACCCTCTTGGAAATTAACTAATTACTTGAAAATGAAAGGAGATTGATTTATACTCTATTTGATATGATGTAACAATGATAAATTGTGGGAATGAAGGAAATCTAACAATAAATCCAACCTGAATTCACATAATAAAGGTAAATTTAGTTGTCTAGTGATTTGTCCCCTTAGTTTATCCCTTTCTTTCTCTATATGTCCATATGAGTCCAAGGAATTAGGAATGCAAAGGCAACAGTAGGAGAAGGCGCTTGAGTAATGGTAGCTTGAGAGCTTGAATTTTGGTTACTGATGCAGGTGGAAGAGAGATAACACAAGTGAACAGATATAGATGACTTAGCTCATTTTGTACAATGTATATGTATATCTGGAACGGGCTAGAAATAGTGTCAAAATGTCTTGCCAAGGTTTCAGAAACCTAGGAATATATGAGACAGAAGCTTCCACAGGAGGGCAGGAGTGTCCCAAGTGCCAATGAATGATTTTGACACCTGTGTCTACTCATATGCTCGGATCTTGGTCTTTTCGTGTTGGAAGGTATTGTTATGTTATGGAGCTTATTTTTATTTGTGGAACTGTTGAATATTATACACTAAAAGTACTCTACACTCTCCACAGTTTTTTTACCAGGGTTCGGTGTTGAGATGAGGCCCGAGCAGGGGTCCAAGGGTGGCAGCCCTCGAGAATGTTTTTGGCCTCAAAAAATGCGTCTTATACCTCGAGAAATGTCCTCTTCTCATGTGGGTGGGATTTTTGACCCATAGGTTTACGGGTTGATTTTGGCCCATGGTTTTGGTACCCACGGTATTGTAAAGTTGTTAAGAAGTTACCTATTTGATGTGCTTTTGTGCATATGGCAGGGTTGATGTAACATTGCAGATGTGTATGAGTTCAAGTGTGAATTCAGGAGAGTTTGTTGAGTACAACTCCAAATAGATCTAGGTATTGTATTGAGAGAAGATGTGGCTTGTAATAAAACCTGAGCAAGTGATTCATTGTGGACGTAGCCTAAATTGGGTGAACCATGTTAAATATTGTCTTTGTGTTTTTTTCTTTTATTTTCTACACTTTTATTTAAAATCAGAATATTTTCTACATATTAGTTTCTACTATTGAGATTCTATGGGGTTGTTTGACATATTTTATCCCTTATTTCCTAACAATTAGTATCGAGCCTAGTTTGGTTTGATGAAGTTTTTAATTGCAAGGAAAGTTTTATCTTGAGTGGGAGCTATGGTAGATTATGGAAGATCAAGTGTTGATAAATTGAATAGGAAAATTTTTAGTATTTGGAAGATGCAGATGGGAGATTACCTTTATCAAAAGGATCTTTATATTTTGTTGTGTGAGAAAGGGAACAAACCCTCGAGCATGACGGATGTGGAGTTGGATTCGCTAGATAGGAAGGCACTTGGAACATTCTAGTTGTGTCTTGCATCTTTGGTATTATTTAATGTTTCAAAGGAAAAGACTACAAAAGAACTCATGGATGCATTAGGGAAGTTATATGAAAAACCCTCTACTTCTAACAAGATATTTTTAATGAAAAAGTTGTTTAATATGAGGATGTATGAGAATGGTTTAGTAGCAGAACATTTAAATGATTTTAATATGGCTCTCCATAACCATGAAATTGCTAGCCACGACCTCCAAGCAGAAATTTTACTATAATCGCACTCAAATTAATAATATTTTGAGAAAGTGAGTATCCACACAAAATCATAAGATTTAGACGCTTGATGCATTCAAATGTTTCACAAATAATCAACACATCTTTGAAACATTCCTTTCACCTGGTTCACTAATTGGGATTTGATCACCCAACAGAAACCATTTTAGACATTTCCCAACCATAACTTACCTGAAACCAAACATAGTTTTCCTTCTTCTAGGTCCTCTTACAGCTTGTCCTCTTTTTATTTTTCACATTTGTTCTTAATCAAAGAAAAGAAAAAATAATAAAACAATTGTTTGTGTGGTTTTTCTGGATAAAATTTATTTTATGCTCGTAGTCACTCGTTTAACTGCTAAAAAAGAATGGACCAAAATTTTACATCTACTAGTTCTTTGCATCAACAAACATCTATAGTGCCATCATCATTGCCTTTGGTTACCTCCCTTATAGACAGTCAACCACTTATCGATATTTCTCATGCAAATCCTCTCGGTGACACCTCAAACCTAGGTGAGACCAATCCATTCCTCTATCACTAGCATGTCTTGTCCAGACCAGCTACTCCACCGTCTATTAGATCAAAACCCTCCGGACCACCACTTTTACCTCACGGTGATGTACACTTTCAAGAATTCCTGGATGCCAACCCAACTTCTCTCCAAGGTTATCTACTTAAAAATCTATTCAGCTTCCTCTAAACAACCCACCGATTCAAAAACTTTATCCTTATCAAACGAACTCTCAAACCAACCTATTTACATTGAATGAGTTCTCCACACTCACCCTACCTCTTCTTTTTCCAAATTCTCAACCCACCTGACCACTCTAGATAGTCTCACCCATCCTTGTAATCTTCCCCCAATTAATACAATAATCAAAACTTCCCTTCCTCTTATATCTTCAACTTCTATTGTCACTAGCATCCCTAATCAACATGTCCAAACATCATATCCTACACCTGAACAATATAACCTTATTATTTTCCATGCCATCGTATCTCGGATCCCTTTACCAGCACTTTACAACATCCAACATCATACCCGTTTCATCAACAATATCAACCCATGCATACCAATATGTCTGCCCAACATTTACCCTAGCATCCTGTTCAATCCCAATAATTATACTATCTTCCTATCTCCCAACCACAATTTTATCAATAGCAACTCCTCCAACCACAATTTGTACCATAAACTCATCCCCATCTATTCCCTCAAACACCCACTCATCCACAGGTTCCTCACCAAATTCCTACCCCCACATCCTATACGCAACCACCTCCTTTTATCCCTCAACAGCTCTCTCCAATGATCCTGTCCCAGCTTTAGCGAGTAGGTTAGCAAACCTCGAGGCTATCACCTTAGGGATGAAAGTATCTTTATCATATGAACATATATGCAATGATCCCATTCACCCATCTCGTACCCATCAAACCATATCCTCCACATTGGGAATTGCCCAAATTCACCAAATTTAATAGCAAAGAGAATCATGTTAGTGTAAAATCATAGCACCCCAAATGAGTTATGGATCTGCTTTTCTAAGGAAAATTAATTTGGTGTGATTGCACAACATAGAGCTTTCCCAAAGTGTGGGACCTTTGCAAATGGGTAAAGCTCTCTAGAGAAGGTTGGTTCCTCTTCCTAAACTACCTGCCACAAGCTATTCCAGTGCAAACAAGCTAATCTAACCTAATATAACTTCCAAGGAGACAAGGAGAGGAAGAAACAAGTAAAACAAAGCCTACACTAAAATGTTGATACACCAAAGAAGGAAAGTTTTTATTATCTATCAAAACTCACTGCCATGGAACAAGAAGAGGTGAGCAATGGAAAGGATGGACAAGTGCATCACGAACAAAGATGGATTTCACATAGAAAATGTTCCAAAACTCAATGAACACAGCTCCAAAACTCTGTAATGAACATCTAAACATGAAAAAATACCTCTGACAATGAAGAGAGGCAAGAAGAAAACAACCAAAAATGAGCAAGGATGGACAAGTGTATCACAAAACACGTTTTTATTGCTCCGTAAGTTTACACGAACATCATTTCATGGGTAAGAGTAAAAAAATGTCATTACAGAGTAGAGGAGGAGGTTCAAACTCCATTTTCGACCTTGGGGAAGAAAATAATTGAGAGGCAAAGAAGAAGGATGAACAACTTTTTGTAAATGAGCCAAAACTGACTTTTATCGCTCAAACAAAATGAAGGAAATGAGAAAACGCGGGAAAATCGATTTTAAAACTCCAACCACCAAAAATCTATTTAATTATCCTGAAAAATGATGGGTTTCTATGAAAAATCCCATACTTCATCGTGCATTGTTTTGCAGAGCAAGAAAGAGGCCCATACTTCATTAATTTTGGTGGTTGGGGTCATTTTCTGCAATTTTTCCATGCTAGAGATGTTTTCCCATTTTTTCCCACAAAACTCCATCAAAATTTAAAATTTAGGGGTCCATCATGTGGATAATTTTACCAGCTTTCCATTGATACTAAAAACGTGAAAATCTGAGCTCTGGTGTGAAAGATATGCCCCTCTGAAGATTTAGGGAAAAAATGGCGAAATTAGGGCAAAATCTAGTCTGCGGGCCAAAATTTGACCTTTTTCCCTCTTTTTTTCAAATTGGGAAAATTTCACAAAAAATATTCGTGCCCCGCTCCTCCGATGACACATGGCACCTTCTGGTTCATTTACGGGCTTAAAACAACATTTTTCCCCTTTTCATGAAATTGGAAAATTTTCCAAAAGTTCTCCGCGGCCTCGCCACTCCGCTACTAATGTGGACACATGGCACCATCCTATTGCTTGATGGGACCACAGTTCAATTCATGCCTTTAATTTTTTACACCAAAAAGAGGGTGAAATTCCTTATTTCCTTCCATGTCCCACTTCCCTTTTTGATGACGTGTCAATTTCTGATTGGAGCGTATCCTTAACCAATTTTGTTTCCATTCTCCTTTGCGGGCTTGTAGGCCAGATTTTGAATTTAACAATTTTTCTCCAAAAGGATAATTGGTGAATTTCTCTCCATGCCTCCGCCAACTCACCAAATTTCCTTGGCAAAAATGCTTCCTTACCTCTGCTGGCCCGCCTTGGGAAAATTTCCCCTCCAAACTCCGTCGAGCCATAACTTGCAAAATACAAGGAGTTAGGAGGACTTCCTTACCTTTCTAGAAAGGGGAAAAAATTCTCTATCTGATGAAGTAATACCCAAAAAAATTGAGTGCCTAAAATGTGTAAAAATTTGACTGAGGCACAAAAGGAAGCTAGTTAACCCAAAATAAGAGGGAGCTTATTTTGGTTAACAATTTGGAAAATCTCAGGGGTCATTTGCCTGATAGATGAATGATTAGTGGCCTTTTGAAGCATCCATTAGGCATGTAGTCAAGCCTGATAAAAAAATTTGATCGAACTATGAAAATCGACCTCTCGAGCCACTTGAAACCCATCAAAACTTGGAGTTGATCTTCACCAAAAGCCACCGACCTGCCTTGCACTGCAAAGCAACCAAACAACACCAAACATATATGTAAAAATTGAAATCATATATACCCCAAGTGGGATATGTAGAGTGTGTAAAATCACTTATTCTACTCGAAAGCAAACCTACCTACACTACTCTAACCAAGAGCAAAGGAAACTCAAATAAAGCCTCAGTAATGACAAGGAGAAATAGCTTCCCTTTCTCAAAAATGGCAGCCATGTAAATGATTTAGAGTTGATCATGGCTGGCTGGATGAGTGGAAAATCAACAAGAAGATGTTCTTCTACCCAAATTAACAAGGTGTCAACTGAAAAACAAATTAGATACCTCTTTTAGTTGCTCTGCATTTAGATTGTAGAGGTATTGTAGCTGATCATTGGTACTTTGAAGCTCATACTCATGTCCTCAAGCAAGCATGACTGGTTGTGGCTTCTCCTTTGGCTCTAATGAAGCCAAATACCTGATTGGGAAAGGTATGGTCCTTTGAATGTGCCCATTGCTTTGAAATTCAACTCCAAAAATGGAGTCCTCTTGTAGATTTTCTTGGGTGAATGGTGTGGAAGAAATGATGAAGTTCTCCCGCTCTTTCTCTTCTCCCTCCAATGAAGAACATGGAATATTAAAATCTCCCAAACTTGATTCCAAAGAGCTGCTATAAGGTGCAAGCTGTTGCAAATGAAAGTTCTCCTCCAAGACAATAGGTTCTTGTGTTTGGAAGATGGATGATGAAGGAGAAAACAATGTGATTTCAACCAGTTCTTCTCCATCAAAACAGTCCTCCAAATCAGACAGATAAACTACCTCATTGTTGTCCTACTACAAATGCTCAACCTCTTCCATGGTGTTATTTTGATCTGCAACTTGATCACCATGGTTATCTTCATTCTCAAAGATGAAGTTAGAAAGATCAAACTCTTCTTCAATGTTGGAGCTTGAAGAGAATGAAGTAGAAGGAAGAACTGAAGGTTCTTCTGTGGCCTGCTCCTCACTTGGAGCCTCTAAAACTATATGGTCCTCCTCCATCATGGTTTTATTAACCAAAACAGGCCCTTTGAATGAAAGCAAAGAATTATCAATGATGCCTTCTTCTTCTGTTGCTATAAACTCTTATTTTGTCTCACCCATTTGCTCCTTTCCAATGGGACTTTGAGCTTATTTGCTTTCCTCTTCCATGGCTGATTGTGCAAATTCTATTGGATCAGCATCTTCTTCTAGCAGAGTTCCAACATGGACACTACACTCTGAGCAACTTGATGACTAATCTTCTCGCTTCTCTACTGTTATAAAATCAGCCTTGGCCACCACTTGTTCTTCAACCTTTACCTCCTCTGTAGGCTTAACCAGCAAGGGGATCTTTGTAAACCCAAATTTAGTAGCCCAAATATTTAGATTATCTGTCATTTCTTTTCAGTTGGGCTCCTCTTCTTGATTTCCTTGATTGGATTCTTGAGTATCTTCCCAACATGGACTTGGGAAAGTAAGAGGAGTGGCAGGTTGGGGTTCAACCAGCTTTGCAATTGTTTGTGGTGGGAAGGGAGGTGGAAATTATTGTTTGTTTGGAGGGGATGACTGTTTGGAAGGGAAAAGGATAGAAGAACTGAGATGAGGTGGAAGACTAGGGAATGGAGAAATGGAATCAACACTTGGGGCAGCAATTGGGAAGCTTGGAAATTGAAGCCCAAATTGAGATGGTGTTGCTTGAGGAATGGAAAGAAAAAACTAGATGATGGTGTAGAACTTACCCATTTACAAGGTTGCTCAGACTATGACATCTACCAATACCAAAATTGAATTCAGACTACCAAGACATCAACATGCTTGAACTTTATCCTCAACATCTGGATTATCTCAAACATCCACTTCTTCTTCAAAGACCAAGATATTATGTAAAGATAAAACACCTCCTAATGCTTTGGTTGAATCATGTACGGAGGTCTTTCGACACGTTTTACAAATTCCTACAATCACACTTCCGCCTATTAGGGCCTTTGACCTCAATAGCAAGAATCCATCATGGTTTAATTCAAACCTTGTCTGCGCATATCATCGTACCCTTGGACACAATATTGAACATTATAGAGCATTTCAAGCCATTATTCATAAATTCATTAAGGAAGGATACCTCCTTCCCAAATCAAACCAATCTCTTCCTTCCACTTCAACATCTACACCTTTGACCTCATCCATCCAAATTCAAAGGACCCCTTGTTGATCTTGAACTTTCGCAACTAGTTTGCCTCCAAATGATGATTCTTCTAAAGAGGATCCTTTATTGTCCATGAAAATTATTCGAGTGACCACTCAGTCCAGTCCACATGACCTGAATCATCAACCAACACTAAAACTAAAACCAAAACACCAAAACCTAAAAACAATCTATCCCCATCCTCAGGATTCAAATCAACTCATACATCAACATCCCAAACATCCATGTTTGAATCCAAGTCTAATAATTCCAAAGAAAATACATCTCGCAATGATAAATCCAAATCCAAACAATCTAATCCTCTAACCAAATTTTATTTTTCTTCTAAGACACATAATTTACCCATCCAATCTACATCCATACCTAAATCCAAGCCAAAACATCATGTTAAAACCCATAAGAGTTATCTTCCTTTTGACACTTTGATTGGGTCCTATGCAGATATCCTTCGACATTTAACTCAAATATCTTCCATCACACTTCCTCCCATCAAATCCTTAACCCTCACAATAATAAAGCATCATGGTTTAATCCTAATCACACTTGCACTTATCATCGTACTGGGGTCATGACACCGAGCATCGTAAGGCCTTACGGACTATGGCCCATAATCTTATTAAGAAAGAAGATTTCCTCATTTATGGGAACCATTCCCCTCCATCCACCACAAGCAATCCAAATCCAATTCATAAATCATCATTCACCAAAATTACAAAATCTCATCCTTCATCTACATCATCCCTTGCCATTCCTCCTAAAGAGGATCCTCCCTTGTTTATTGATGGTGTTGGTTTTGCTGATCACCCTTGTGATCCTCAACCATCTATCCAATCCAAGTTCAATCCAATCTCATCTAAAATATTTCGACATCCATTAACTCATCCAAATATAATTCGTCCACAGTGATATAATCTCTTTTATTGGGGAGCATCCTCCCCTCGTCCTTGAACATATCATCAATATTAACTATCTAAACAAATCCCTTGATGCGGGGACTTCACTCCTTGAAATTTTTTTATTTACCTCATCCAAATCCATCCAATATAAACTAATCCTATCCAAATCTTCATCTCATTTTAAGTCCACTTTTTTGGCCATATTCGTCTATCCCTTAAGGGACCATTTATTTTCATCTTAAGTCCACTGTTGTGGCCATGTTTTTCCTTCCATTAAGGGACCATATTTCCATCCTTTTCATCAAAGTCCACCTTTGTGGCCATACTCGTGCCTCCTTTGAGGCACCATATCTCCATTTTTTTATCCAAAGTCCACCATTGTGGCCATGTTTGTCCTTCCATTCAGGGGCCATTTTTATTTATATTTTTCATCAAATTCCACCTTTATGGCCATGTTTGTGTCTCTCTTGGGGGCACCATATTTTCATCATAAGCCCACCCTTGTGGCCATTTTTCATCTCACTGGGATGCATATTTTTGCTTCCTTAAAAGGGTAGGGATATTTTTTTCCTACCTTTGCTCATATATCTCATTTGTATCCCATCCTATCGAGCTCTTATCTTATCTCGAATGCGACATTAATTAAGGATATAACATTGAAATTTCACTCTCCCTTGGTGGTAAATCGAAGTGGAACCCCTTAATGCATTGTACTTACAGACCATTCTATTGCTAGAAATATGTACCCATGAATAAATAGTCATATCTTTAGATCATTCCTCCATTATCATCCCCTTCCATCTGTTATTGTAATGATCTGGAACTATGTGGTCTACCATCACTTCCTTGACATGACCTTAAATATGGGTACCACGGCTCTTCTCATAGCATATTCATTATGGATAGGTTCTCCTATTTGGTGAGGACTCCATAATCATTACATCCATCACCTTCTCATTATCCTATTGTAGTCATGCAAAGGGTCTAGGGGTGTCTCTTGTACATTCATTATCCCCTCTTAGAGTGGTCTACTTAGCTATTCCCAGCTCTCCCTCATGTGAAGTTAAAATTCATGGATACAAAAATCAAAATCAAAGTTATCAAAAATAGAATTATCCCTTAAAGGACAATTGTTCATGCAAAAAAAAAGAGAAAAATAAAAGAATGAAAATCAAAATCAAAGAAAAATCAAAAGAAATAGATGGATACTCTATTATATCATGGAAGTGAAGGCTTCTCACATTAATCAACCTTCTATTATCATAGCATCCTAAGAAATCTTCACACGTTGATCAACTTTCTCATATACATTGCAAACTTCCCACATTGATCAATTTACATATTCCCCTTCCCAAAACTAGGGTAGAGTCCTAAGAACAACCACATAAGGATATCCATCTTCCCGCATACAATTTACATCTCAAACCCCTTGTTGCATCGACATTAGGTTTATGAGAATATTTCATCCATATCTCCCTCGTGATCTTTTGGTATAAGTACATATCATTGGTTATGTAATAACACATGTTATTGGCTGCAAGTGCATGGTCTTGAGTGGTACCCTTTCTTGTTTACCTCCCATCCGGTTCGAAGCATGGTTTTCTTGCATGCCCCTTTCTATGATCATGTGTCATTTATCTCATCAAGGTCACCTTTATCAAAATCACATTCTTCCATATCAAATTTCAAACCATGAATTCTATATATATATATATATATATATATATATATATATATATATATGCTACCTTTATGGATGGAATATCTTACAATCACCCATAATTCCATCAATCCCATTAATCTCTATGAATGTTCCTGCTAATATACTTTTCGGTTTGGGAATTCTACTTGATCCCCATTGCAGTTTGTGAATCCTACTTGAGGATATCTCTCAAGTAGCATTCCTTATCCAACAACTCCAAATCCCCCACCATGGTTATCATGTATTTGATTCATTCATTCTCATTGCTAATTTCTACTCATTCATTTTCAGCTTGACGATCTTACTTAATCACCCCTTTCACATGGACATCTTGGTTGAGATATATCCTCTTCCTACGATCTTCCCATTGTAGAAGATTCTCCACCACCACATCTTTCATCAGACTACAATCACCACCTCACATATCTTTCCACTCTACCTCTTCTCCTCATCACTTCTGCCTCATCATTCTCACTACATGGGCATCCCAATTAAGGATTCCCCTCACACTCTCCACTCTACACTTCATATATTCCTCCATTCATTCATGTCACACTCCTCTGTTTCCTTCTTTCTTTTTTATCACCCCCTCTCACCTCTTGTTCCACTTTGGCATACACCACTCACTCTTTTCTCATTCTTCCTAGTATCCATCTCCTGCTTGGTCATCTTACTTACACATGCTCGCATTATGGAAAATTCACTTAAGGGTTCCCCTTCAGTCCATCTTGTCATGCCCTCTTCCTATCTGTCAATCACTTCTTCTCATCATTCTTCTTCTTCTTCAGCTTGGTGATCCTACTTAACCATCCCCATCGCATGACAATCTTACTTAAGAGTCCCTCTTAAGGTTGATCTATCATCCACCCTTCCCCATCTCATCATATTTACCTCACCTTATTTCTCCCAAATCTCATCATATTCATCTTCTCCAACCAACCTTTCCACCCATGTACCCATTACACTCTTTCCTTTCACCTTCCATATCATCACTGCCAATTTGGTGATCTTATTTTACCACTCATGTGGCATGACAATCTTACTTAAGAGTCTCTTATAAGTATGATCTATCATCCTGCACTCACCTATCACTCCACACCATCACCATCCACAATTTCTCATTAACCCCCATCATCACATCCTCTCACCTCCTCTTCTATTCTTGCAAATGCCACGTCATGTTTCCCTAATTTTCCTCTCCATCATCCCTCACTTGGAACTCTTACTTAACCATATTCACTTCATGAAGATCTCACTTAAGGGTCCTCCTTAGGTTAAACTCATCATTTTGTACTTCTCCCTTGCCTCTTTCTTCCTTACCTTTATTGATTGTTTCTTCCTTGATCCAAAAATAATCAGATTATTACTACCTGATCTCGGACCCTTGTAGGCTTTAAATATTTGCCGATGATTTTCTCCTTTTAAGTAATCAATTTAAAAATTAATGCAAGACAATAAGACAATTGCACAAAGATTGATTACGGAGTTCGCAATTGCCTACGTCTCCGGTTCGTGGTCGAACCATTCCACTAGTCAAAACTTGTAAGTTACAATAGTACTTTCACAAGAAAACCTAATGGAATTTTACTTGCCTATTAGTACACCAGTTCTTCGAAAACTTCCAATGATCAGTCGAATTGTTCTTCACCTTCCTGATGCACAATCTCCTTCGGCTTTGATCGGCCTTCCCGATGCTATCAATGCGACGCTAGCACTCCGGTCGACAATCCAGGATTTGCAAGTAATTGGTGTGGCTCAATGGGCCTATTGGGTAGTTTATAATTTACTCCCAATCACAAATATTTCGTCTACTATTGCCTAAAATAATAGGCCAATAAACAATATTTGTTGACACATTTCACAAATAAACTTAAAACATAATAAGCTTAGGTTGTGTGTTTTTTACAATTCAAATGGGTTCCCTATTTATACAAAATTAGGGCCCTTAAAATATGCATTTGCATATCATCCTTAGGCTAATATTAGCCTAATCCCGTAGCAAAATAAATGGGATCACAATTCCCAATAATGGGCGGCTTAGCATTTTTAATGGGATAAAATCCCAATTGGAGTGGCTTAGGGTGAAGGGGGTGGTTTTGTATTGTAAAGTGGGTATTTATCCCACATTTTGCGGCCTTAGACTTAGGGAAGGTTTTAATAAACCTTATCTCCTCCATTCTCCACGTGGATCTTACCACGCATGGCATAAGCCCCAACAACCACTTCACCACCTTGATCACCACATGGATTTCCACGCATACCATTAAACATGCTCCCCACCACCACTTCACTCCTCCTCCACGTGGAAGTATAGTATGTTGGCGGTTTAATTGGGTAAGTGGAAATTTGGAATGGTGTGTAAGTGGACTTACCAAGTAAATAAAAATTCGACCCATACCATGGGGTATCGAAATTAATTAACTCGGTCATCATGTAGTCCACTTGTCATCTCCCAATAGGAAAATCGAGTGAATTCAACGAGTGGTGGCAAGCCACGTGTCACAGTGCGATTGGTCCAATATTGACCAGTTGACTAGAGTTGACTTTCCCGCTATCTAAACTTTGACCGAACATATCTAGAGCTCCCGATGTCCGTTTGTCACGTTCTCACAGTCATTGGAAATCTCTCGAGATGATCTTCTACACTGACACCATTTAGGGATGTTTAGGGAACTTTCAAAAATGATCCCCGATCATTCCTCCTGGTCTTCCTTACCAAAAACATTTTCTTCCCACCATTATCCTTTCTTAACCTATCCTCTTACGGAATGATTCTACTACCTTCCGCTTGTAACCATGTTCCTTTCCCCCATTTTCTCCTTCTTGGTCCATCATCCTTCATACCATTTCTTGCCATATCTTGTTTCATTATCTTTTCTCATCCATTGTATCATCTCCTCTCCTTCATCTTTACACAAATCATTATCCCTACTTTCTTTACTCTTTCCAATCCATCTTTTGGAATTCTCCCACATATCTACCCTCATGCTTACCCGTCATTGTTATTGTTTTTCACCTAACAATCTTTCATAATTATATTTCATTTATGAGCTAATAATTATCAGTGGAATTCTCCTAAAATTCACTCATCCCCATTTTGTGCAACCCTATTCACTCTTTCTCATATCCTCCATTCTATCTTCATTCCTTCCTTCTCTTGTGTACACCACCATTATCGATGGAATTCTCCTAACATCCTTCATTGGCATTGCTTTCCACACCATCCATTCCTCTTTTTCATTTCCACCTCTTCATCCTTGTCCACCCTTACCAACAATTATCGGTGGTCTTCTCCTAATGCCCTTTAACTAGAATTGCTTATTTTTTCCCCCATCCTTTGATCTCTCTCTTTCCTTTTCTCCACTCAACCTCTTTCTTGTCACTTCTTCCCCATCTCTCCATCCTTCCTTTACCCTCTTCAATATCTTTATTATTTTCATCATACACCCTCTCTCTATTTTATTTTCATCAACTTATCCTCATCTCACGCATCTCTGCATATTTTCCAATCTATGGCATTCCTCCTCCAACTTCTCTTTACGTTCTTGATACTGTTTCATTCTTCATTAAATATCTCCGTTCGGGTTTCCTTCCTTCTACATCATTTTCACCGTTGTCCTTTCCTCCTTTTTACCCCTTTTTTATTTCACTTCCTCTCGTATCATCCTCATCCCCATTTTCCCTCGTGCTTCCTTCTTACTTCCCCATCAATAACCTGGACTCACCAACATTGTCCCATATTTTTTATCATCCCACCCTCCACATGCATTTCCATGTGGTCTGTTTCATATTCTTTTCCTAGGTCTTCCTCCCAACACCTTGGTTCCTTCAATATTCTCCCGTATCCACTCTATCATCTCTTCTTTCCCTATCATTTTCACCTTCCCACTACCAAACCTCCTTTCTTTCTCACCCCCACCTTTTCAATCATTATGTGTCAATTTCTCTTCCTTTCTTTACTTTTCTCCACATCTTCTTGGTCCCTCATTGTTTCTTTCTCTTCTCTATTCTACCTCCTATTTCATCTTCTTTAACTTCTTCATATTCCTCATCCCCTTCCATTTTCCATCCTTCTCTCCCTTTTTCTTGATTTTACCCCCTACTCTCATCTCATCTTCTTGTTCGTCTCTCTTATCATCCTTCTCTCATATTCTCTTCCACCTATTTATGTCTTCTTCACCTCTTCCTTTTCTCAGCTCTATCATCTCTTTTGTGTTCCATTATTTCTCTCCCTTCATCCCTATCACCTTTCTTCACTCCCTTCATTTTTGATCTCCTTCTCCCTTTTTTCTACTTTCCTCCTCTGCTTTGTCATTTTCTTGTCCTCTTCTTATTTTTTCCTTCATCATTTCCTTCTGCCCCTATCATCCCAATCTCTTATATCCTTCTCCATCTTCCATCCTTTGTCTCCTTCACTTTTGAATTTTCTTGCTCTTCTCATAATCTACCACTACTCCTGTCCATTTATTTTTCTTATCTTTCCACTCTCAATCATTCCCTCCTTTTGTCCTGGTTTCCTTTCCTTTGTCCACTCCCCTCCACTTCTCCTCATCACCATAGTTTCCTTTTTTATCAATTCTATCATCTCTTTTGTATTGATTACATTCATATCCATCCCTCTCCATTTTTCACCATTTCTCTCCATCATCTTCTACATGTTGTCTATTTCTTGGTTTCCACTACTTTCATATTGCACATCTCTCTTCCATTTTCACCCTTTACTCTATCCTCTTCTCTCTTCTCTTTCCCTTTTCCTTTTCCTTTCTCCTTCACCATTTGTTCTATCATTTTCTTGTCCTCTTCTTCTTTGTCCTTCATCATTTATTTCTTCCGTCATCTTCCCTCTTTATTATCTTTGTTGCTTCTTTCATATGACACATCTTGTCCCTCTTCTTTCATCTCTCTACTCTCATTTCTTCCCTCTTCTCATCTTGTCTTCTCCTTCTTGTTCATCTTCCCTCATCACTTTCTTCTCTTATCCTCTTTCTCTATTTTCTTTTTCTCCAGGCCCATCGCGCCCTCTCTATTTTTTCTCCTCTTATCTTTTCCCACTACCTTCATATTTCCCGTCTTTCTCCCACTTCTATGCTTTCATCTATCTTCTTACTTCTCATGTTGTCATTCTCTATTATTCTCTTCCTCTTATTTCCATCACATTCCAGCGTATTTCACACTCCTCATTATCGGTGGACGATGGTTTCTCCATCTTATTACACCCCATACTCTTCCTCATCTTTCATTCCTTTTTTATCCTCCTCCACCACGTTTTCTCTATTCCATATCCTTTTCGTATTCAATGTCCTCTTCCCCCCTCTATCTCTTCCTTTCGGGAGCGGTGTCGTAATTTCCATTCCTGTCAACCCTTTCAAGGAGACATCATCGCATATATCCCTCATCACATCTTCCCTTGAAATTTTTGTCTTAGAGGATACCATAACGGTCATCACCTATCCAATATTATTCTCTTCCATGAATGTTTTCTACACTTTTGTTTCTTCGCAAAAGTAGCTTGACTCCTCCTATTTTTTGAAGAAGTGAGACTGCTTTCTCTTTTTCTCATCTACTGATCAATAACAACGCTTTCCTATGCACCATATGTTTTACATCATATCTACCCCCTTTGGGGCATATTTTTTCACAAATATCTCCAATATGCTCCTAACACCCACTCTCGTGGCTATATTCCAACTATCTCGAGACATGCTTCCCCTTTTGGGGAATATAATCTCATCATCCATATTTTTTATCCTTTGCCTTATTGACCTTTTCATATCCCATTGGGTACTATGTCTTTTCATCATCTTTCCTGGTGAATGCATTACCTTTTGTTTGATTCCTCATTCACGAAGGATTTCTCATGCTTTTCGCATATAGTTGCGCATACTTTGATGTTTGAATATGACGCATTGGTCATCATAGTTTGCATCTATATTGTAGTGGTCTTCACCCACTCACTAGTCCATAAAATGTTGTCACCCATCTCCATTAAGACCACAATTTCCCTCTATCAATGTGATAGTGGAGTCACCGCCATATTTTTCATTGTTATTGCGATCCTTTTTTGCCTAGGGGATCTTGCCTTTGATCATGTTTTTACCCATCCTCTCTCCACCAGCCCTTTTCTTTCTACTCTTTTTCAAACACGTCATCAATTTCATATGACAACATCAACTCCCATTTGAGGGGGAGATTACTATCTAATCCTTTATCCTCATTCAACCCTTTTTATTTTTATCTTGTGGTTTGCTATCGCAAACCACTCATCCAAAAGGGGCAAATGTAGACACCATTTTTTTGTATCATTCATCCCCTTCACCCCATGTTAGCTCTCCATCATCAATTTTACCCATTCGAATCCATTTTCCCTTCAAATTAAATAAATCATGTTTCCCATCAAAAATACATGTTCCATTAAACAATCTTAATTGTTTAATTGATTCACTTTTAAATAATTAATCCTTGTTATCTAAATATTCCAAATTTAGTCCTATTATTCAAAAATTATTTAAATCATGAGTCCCACTACTCCTTTCTCCTAATCCAACCCTTTAAATCATCTAATCCTTTATTTAAATCATGATTCCCACTCATAATTTAAATCATGCAGATAAATCCATATCACATCCACTATTTCACCCACTAATTCAAATCATGAGCCTTGCTCAATAAAATCATATCCATATAAAACCTATTCACTCAAATCATGTCCCTTAACCATGGTTACTTTGTCCAACCCTGATTAATTAATAACCCTTTATATAACCCCATATCTAGGCTATAAATATAGGCCTTCCCCCCTCTTTCAAACAAGGAAAGAGTGATAGAAAATCTCTGACATTGTAGCCTCTTGTTTGTCATAACATCATCATAGTGCCCTTATAAAACCACTGTAATCCCCAAATTACCCTTCTTATGATTTGGTGGTTCACTTATCTTAGTTCATGTTGCATTTTATTGGATCAGATCAATAACTCATCTACACACTAACATTTTTAAGTTTTTTGTTTAATAGTTTGCACGTTATTTGTTTATCTTGCATTTCTATTATTTTTATTTATCGCACTTGGGTTGAAAACCACCAAGGAAGTGAACGCTTCTTAGGTCCACTTTGTCAAGAAACCCTTGCATAAATTATCTAATCAGTTTTCTTTAGTGTCTTTTAGTTGCAAGTTTATCAAGATCGTAGCAAAGATCTCATCATCCACTTTGCGCCTGTATCAATCATCATCATCTCCCAAGGTACTAATCCCTTACATATTCAAGGTTGTTTGGTATTATTTGATTTCTAGCTCACTAATATGAATAGGAACAAGAAAACCTAATCAACTCTCCCATTGGCTAAGATTCTCATGCATGAAATTGACTAACTCTTGAAGCCTTGCCTTGGGAGCTGCCTCTCAGGACCATATCTTGATCTTTTGGAGGAGTGTTTTAATGAAATTTTATATGATTCCATCTGAAAATGACCTTATGCATCCAATGGATGGGGTATCATATCTTGATTGTGACATTTTCTCACTGAAAAATAGGATTTTTCTTTTGACTCCAAGGTTGTGCATGTAAAAACCTGGATGTGGACATAATGTGCCTAAGTGTTATGAAGAATATGATATTTCCATCCTATAGGCTTTGAAATAAATTTCCAACTATATTTTTATTACTCCTAACGCCTTCTGGAGCTCCTGGAATCACTTCATGAAGCTCGGGACTATTTTCACATTATGCACTACTTAAGCCTTCAAGACCTACTTTGTCGAAGATGCTCCAAAACTTCTAGAACTTCCAAAAATCTTCCAAAATTGATTACAAAATGTTCCTGAATCTCTAATATACATTTAAGAATTTAGGCCTTTCACTCCACTCTGGTGGGTGTGCACCAACTTTGAGAAGATCAAAAATGGACTTTCCCAAGCTTGCTAAAAGGTTTGTCTTTATGGATCTTGCTTTGGAATGACTTGGAATGATGGGATAACCCTAGATCACCTATGGGAACAAAAACAAGAAACCTCATACTAATTCAAAGAGAGGGGATGTGACTGACTTGTGGATTAGGGTGATATGAAGAAGGGCTCAAAATGACCTTTGAATAAAATTTTCAGGTAGGGTATGGTTTCCATGCTTGAAAATTTGTGTATTTTCTTACTATAAATTTACATGACAATAGCTAGCTCTATCTTGGGAACATGTCATGGATCAATCATAATGAGGACATCACAAAAGAACTCCAAAATTTTTGTATATAACATCGACTAGTGTGTTATCCATTTGGCCTTGCAAAACACACACAACTTGTAAGAGATAGACAGAAAGGGAAAATACACACTGAAGGAAAACACACACCACACAACAGAAGTGAAACACACCACAAAATGGGAAAAATGGGAAAACAAACCTAAATCACCTATAATATAATATGGGGGACAACCCGCTTTTACTGAAGTGCTTTTCTTTTCAGAAGTTACCTCAGAAAGGGAAACACTTAATGATGGAGTTCTGTGAATCCATTCATTGGTTCGATAAAGTATCCTCCTCTCCTTAACTATTTATGATATACATGTGCTCTCATGATCATCTGTGTGCTTTTTAGGAGTGATCCTACATGATCTTCTTGATGCTCGGGACTTCACTTAGAAATTCCATTGCCTTCATTCTCTTTGAAATCAGTTTCATAGTTTGAGTTGCCTTCTGAGTTTACCCACATTGTTGATTTCTTATTGAGAATCTCATTGCTGCCTCGAGGTTGGTTTTCATTGAAATTTATTGAATCTTCTAAGATCTTTTCATTCCCCCATTCATGTCCATTCACATCTCTTCCGTAAGAAATCATGAATTCATCCTTTTTCTCCATTCCACTATGAAGCGTTTAAATACTAAAGGGAGGATCAAAAGTAACCTCATACCTATCTTTTATGGCCATGGAATGAGCTAAGAGGTTAAGAATTAGCTCATGATCTTTTGTGCCTCCTATTGCTTCTAATATTTCTTGTACATAATTCATTTTTGGAATTGCCAACAGTTCACCTTTGTATTTATTTGAAGCATCCTCATTTTAATGTTTAAGGAAATCATTAGGAGTGATTGCTTCATCATATTGAGATTCACTACATTTTATCACTCCTTTGTCAAGGGGAGCCTCGGATTCAAGGGCCTCAAAACTCCTTGCTTAAATTTATTCATCATGGAAAGAGTCTTCTTCTTCGAATGGGAAATAAAATACCTCCATTTCATCAGTACATTCGTTAACTATTGGCTCAAGAGAGTCATCGATTTATCATCTTGATTTATTTCATCATAAATTATCTCTCAATCAGTTGAGTATCTATGATTAGGTTTGCAATTATCTTGTATATCCAAAGCTTGCATTAAGAGTTCAAAATTAAGATTAGGATATTTTGTTTCTTCGCATCTCTTAGGAGTTCTTGCATAATTTTTTATTTTAAACCATCTAAGGGCTCATCACAAGTTGGATTTTTCTCTCAAAGGATGACATGATTGAGAGAATATTCATCCCCAAATGGGAATGATAATATCTCCTCCTCCTAGGTAAGCATATAATATAATTTCTCTATTTGAAATTCACCGACCACCATTTATTATTCTCCATGGCTTGCACCATCTTGAAATTTGGGGCTATCCTCTTGCAACTCAAATTTCTTCAATGCTTCTTCAAGGTCCATACCCATTTTGGAATAGATACTTGGTCCTATCACGATGGGAATCTCATCTTCCTCCTCGGTTGTCACAAAGTGATTCATCATATGGCTATCTTAATACAAGATGTTAGCTCCTGGGATTCTTGCCTTTTATAGCATGTACCTCATCTTATTTTCTAGAAGCAATATTTCCATGTTGCCTTTTACCAGAATGGTTGTAGAAGACCAATTCATCTGGATTTTACCCCCCAACTATTGATAGAAACTCATACTTAACAACATTCCAAATGAAGTTGGAATGTCTGCTACCAAGATCATTATCAAAACCTTCTTGTCTAGAAATTTGACGAGGGCCACCTATGCATCTTTGACCTTCCCTATGCATGGGACTTTTTTGGACTCCATGGAGTAACAAGAGCCACCAGGTGGAGTCATGGTGATTTTGAGAGCCTTGGCAACCTTTACAATCTTTACATTATCATAAGCACCATAATCTATGATGCACTTATTCAATACATATTCTTCAATGAGAAGAGAGACGTATAAAGGATTAACCTTTTCAATCTTGGATGCACTCAAAGTAAGCATGTTATGTGATGGGGGTGTAGTTGGGTTTGGTAATAGGCCTTTAAAGCTCAGGGTCACATTATCATGTTTTAAACTATTACTCCTGATATACCAGACAAATATCTCAATTTTTTGGGGATGAGTCCATGAGATATTTGGTTTCGGTAATTTTGACTTTGGTTTTGTTTACATGTTCAATTATGTCAAAAGGAGAAGATGCTAACAATGGAGGTGAAGACACTTATTTTGGAGTTAGGATAGGCTTGGAAGAAAGATTAGATGTTTTTGGGATAAAGGCTATTTTGAAAGGTACATTAGGGACCTTTGAAGCATTGTATTTTATGGAAGAATATTTAGAATTAGAAGAAGAGTTAGAATACTTACATGGGATAACAAGTGACCTCCTACTTGTCACAAGGTCGGGTTTCTCCAATATGGACTCCATGTAAGGTGGGAGTGGATATCCTCAGTTGATTATTTTCTTTTGTGGAATCACCACAGGATGGTCTTTAGTCTTCTTTTTCTTGCAACAATGGAGGAAGATGCTCCTTTCTTAGACTGAGAATGAGTGAACACTACATATGAGAGACTAGGTTTATCTAAGTATTCACCTTCGTCACCTCCAGAGTACTCAAAAACTCTAATTTGTGTCTCATTATCTACTCCCTCAACTTCTATAAAATCATCATCTATGCCTTCTTGATCAAGCTCTTCGTCATCTTCTTGAGTCCTAAAACTTGCATTGATAGGTGGGGCCTCCAATGCAAGCCTTCAAGGTGCTCTGAAAATCTGATTTCTGTTACTTTTTTAAGAAGAGACTTGTTTAAAAAAATTCCTCTTTAATCATGCCATTTTATTTTCCAATTTCTACAAGAATGGATCTGTTCTTTCATCTTTTGGATGCTGAGATTTACCCTTTGAAGGGTTTTTATCTTCCCTTATAGGATTAGGTCATCATCAACTTCAATGGATATTCTTTGTGATTTTGTTAGGTTTCTTGGTTAGACCCTTTGTAGGAAGAATCCTACCTCTAGTGATTGAGCATTGATGAAGAACCTCTTGACATTATTTTCAGATGGTGAATCATCTTCCGGTAACCTGCGGAACAACCGGTCAAAATGAGCCATGGAGTCTCTCATAGTTTTATTTGTTCCTTTATTCATTTGTTCTAATTGAACAAGGATATCTTAACAATCCTCAGTACATTTGAATCTTTCCTTGAACTTACTTTTTATGTCATTCCAACAAGTGATGGATCGGGAAGGAAGGAGGTAGAACCATTCTTTTTCTTTTTCTTAGAGAGATTCCATGAATAATCTTATGGAAACGTCTTAATGTTTTAACCTAAGAATCCAGGCATGATGTGGTGAAGGTGGTAATGTGTTCTTTAGGAATTTGTGTGTCATTTCCTTTAAAATTTTGAAATTATGGAAAAAAAATTGTAGATTGTGAAGAGGGGGTTCAAGAGCAAGCAGGCATGTATTTCTTCCTCGTAGAACAATGGGTTGATGTCCTTTTGCTTCATCTGTCATTGTTGTTTCTATTTTAGGTTCAAATCTTGTTTCTACAAACTCTTCTACAAATTCTTCTTCCTCACCAAGGAATTCAATGTTCAATGGAGGTTCAAAAATGAGAGAATTTTTAGGGGGTAGAAACAAGTGTTTGAATGGGATTACCAGGTGAACTAGTTGAATACCAAGATGGGGATGATGCTTGAGAAAAATAGTATGGATTCTCTCCAAATTTTCCTTTTTGATTGTGTAAAGCCATGAAAGTGGGATCAACAATTCCTATCAACTTGTTCAACTTGGTGTATCTCCTTTCAACAAGTTGGAAGGTATTACAATGGGAATATGAAAATACATTATGTAATACAAAAGGTTACTTGCAGAAACTAAAAATGTGTCTTTTAGAAATGGATTTCAATCATTTTTTTATTTGTTCAATTATTTTATTTTTAGAATATCTTACTTTTATGGATTTTGGATCTTGTGATCATATTTTAGGTGCAGATTTTTGCCAAGTCTACCCCATGATGGGTGCCAAAAATTGTTGGAAAGAAAAAAATTGTATGGCCTAATTGGTTGGTTTCTTACCAATGCTTTAGAACTCTAGGTCCCTCTGCTTGGGTGGTGCAACTCCACTTTATTGTGAATGAAAGAAATGGGAAATATGTAGTTGGCCAAGAGGCCGAGGATCCAACAGGTAAAATCCAATATACCCATGGAAAATTCTTACAAGGAATTGTAAGGGAAGAATTTGTTGAAGTGTGGGGAAAGGGGAGTGAGAAATTAGACAAGAAAAACTAACTCTATGAGTAGAAAATCATATTCTCTCTAGGGTTGATTATAAATTTCACATTCACAATTAATTAGAAAGAAACAACAAGTGTATAATGCCAAAAACTAGAGGAAACTATACACACAAAGTTGCACACATTCATGAGTCATGAAAAGAAATAATCCCTTTCTTTATTGACATTTTCCATCAAGTTGTACAATGCTAGAAATATAGCAATATGGTGAAGGAAAGTGGAAGAATGTTATCTCTCTCATATTTCTCAATAAATAACTCTCTTGAGTGCAAAAATTGACAACCCCTAAGCAAGAGTATGTTATTACATTATATAGATTAAGAAATGACTCTTCATCTACCCTCCACATGACCTTTCATTTGTCCTCACAAAATGTGACTCTTGACATTCTTAGGAATGAAATTAAGTTCCCTTTTATATTAATCAAGGGAAAATTATTACAATGTTTTCTAAATCTATATTTAAATGATCAAGACAAAATATCATGATTACACACAACAAAGAATTATAAATGGGGTAGAGAAGAAGAGGAAGAAGGAGAGAAGATAAGGAAGAAGGAATGCTTGTGAAGATGATGCATAACCATCATCACCTTGTTGCTTGAGTGATTGGATGAAATTTACCAATGTGGGGAATTATGGATTCTTGAACCTTTTACACAATGAGAAACCTCCTTTGGATGATGTGTGAATAGCTTAAACTGAGTGTTTAGAAACATTGTTGAATTCTCACTTGGCTGACCACAGATATTTCTCACTAAGGTTTACTTTGAAGAAGTTGGAGGATGGAGAACAATATCGATGAAATTCCGCTACATAGCCACACTACTGTAATCATCATAAATATTTAATGAAGTGCATTTTGAACAATTTTTCCTTTCCAATGATGATCACAATTCCTTCCTTTTACACGATGCCTAGACTTCTCAAGTAACGAAATGAGTGTTGAGAAACATTATTTCAAGACTTCCCAATTTTAGCTTGGCATGGACATGGGCACTACTCATGAAAACTCTATTTGCTACTTTATTGATGAACCACTTCAATGCATTGATCTATATGTGTAACTCATTTTGAATCACCAAAATTCCCAAGTGACAAAGATGAATCCACCCATTGCATACTATGATGCATCGCCTTGTTGTTAGACATAATTAGACTCAAGATGATGCTTTCATGATCCTTGAGGAATTATTGTTTCTCATTTTGAACCATGAAATTTTCATACAACCATACAAAGAGCCCAAAAAGTAGCAAGATGAGTGAAAATGAAGTTGTTTCCAACATTATGCACTTGGAACTGAAAACTACTATTTTTAGAAAGTTGGTCCCATGAGCTGCTATTTTGGGTAGTGTCACTTTTTCATCTTATTGTTGGTATTGAGGTGTTTATTTCATGTTCCAAACTTTCCAAAGATACTTGGGGCTCAATTCAAGGCACTTTAATTTTTTTGAAAGTTTCTTTTTGCTTTTGTATTTTTTCTTTTTTGACTCACGTGTCCTAGTTTTTAGTATGTGCAACTTTCATTATTCTTCTCTTCTGAAAGATTTTTCCTTTTTTGGAAACTTACTAAAAATGGAAAGTACAAACCAGTGGCACTTACTATTTTTATAAGTTCACTTCTAGATCTCATATTGGTGAAAAATCAGTGGATTCTTTCTAGGTTTTTTTCTCTTCGATCACTATTCAAGTTTTTGGTTTAATCCGATGTAAGGTTTGGCAGCAAATGATGAAAAAGTAATCTAGGGATTTTTTTGAAAGGTTTCCATAAAAAATATAGAATATATTCAAGATTTATATTTTTTTCTCTCAAGGTGCTTGGGTGAGGGAGATATGCCTGAAATTTCGGGAGATTAGATGCATGGTTTGGAAGATATGAGTGTTTTCTTGTTTTGGAGCCTAGGGTTTCTGATAGCTCATACTCATGAGTTTTTCTTAAAAATCCTTTATTTTTTCAATGTATAAATGTTGAAATATTATGAATAGATGATGGAGGTTATTTTAGAGGAGTGGCAGTAGAAACAATGGAGGATTGAAGGAATTTCTGGTGGTGGAGACCTTCTTGTGTGTGAGTGAGGGAAGCAACTGGTGGCAACATGACAACACAAAAAACTTGGATAATTTGAAGCTTGGGAATGAATCAAACTTTTGTGCACCAAGCTCACCAAGAGATTGGTGCATCTAGTGTAAAACATTACACCCTATCCCCATTAGACCAAGTTTCATGATGCTATTCACAGTTGGATTTGAGCGGGGGGCTAATTTTTCAGTGCATAGGGGCTTATCTTACAAGAATGAGATGAATTGAGGTAAACTTGGTGTCTACGGGTGTAAATGGGAGGGAAAAATTTTTATTGCACCATATGAAAAAAGGTATTGGTGTACTTAGTACACAAAAGTGCACCACTCTCCCATTGGTTGGAATTTCCATGCATAAAATTGACTAACTCCTTAAGCCTTACCTTGGGGAGTTGTATTTTGGGATCATATCTTAAGCTTTGGGAGGAGGTTTTTGATGAAATTTTATATGATTCTACCATAAAATGACCTTCTAAATCCAATGGTGGGGGTCTCATCTCTTGATTCTAAAATTTCCTTGAGAAATAGGACTTGTTTTTCTAGATTAAAGGTTTTGCATGCAAAACCCAAGTTGGACATAATGCACCTAAGTGTTGTGAAGAATACGATATTTCTATCCTCTAGGGATTTGAAATAAATTTCCACTGATATTTTTTTGACTCCTAACTTCTTTCAAAGCTCCAAAATCACTTCCTGAAGCTCAAGGGTCATTTTCACACTGTACACTACTTAAGCCTTCAAGACCCACTTTTGTCGAAGATGCTCCAAAACTTCCATAACTTCCTATAATCTTCTAAAATTGATTGCACCATGTTCTTAACTATTTGATATACCTACTTGATGAATTTAGGCCTTTTTCTCCACTCTGAGGGGTGTGCACTAGCTTCAAGAAGATCAGAAAATGGCCTTTCCCAAGCTTGTTAAAAGGCTTGTCTTGATGGATCTTGCTTTGGAAGGACTTAGAATGATAGAATACCCCTAGATCACCTAAGGGCACATAAACATTAGACCTTTGAATTATTCATATAGAGGGGATATGACTGACTCGAGGATTAGGGTGATATGAAGGAGGGCTCATAATGACCTTTGAATAAAAAAATTGAGGTATGGTATGGTTGTCATGCTTGAAAATTGGGAATTTTCTTGTTGCACATTTGCATGAAAATACACATGTTCTCAAATTATCCTTATTTTACCATGAAATATTTGAGGCCCGCTCCTTCTTCACCTTATAAGTATATCCCACCTCTTGATGAGGATATTATTGGGTAGCTCTTGTGTTATCCCACTTCTTGTACATAGCTATTTTGAAAACAATTCAAAAATGAAAAAATGCTTTCTGAACTGGAAAAATTGAGTCGATTTTCTAGGGTTTATCATCCCTAACCGACATACTATGGCATTTTTGGGCTCTATAGAAATTTATTGCTATAGTTTCTCCTAGGGTTTCTCACCCTTTGGGCATCCCCTATATAATGTCCTCACCATCTTCAAATCCAGTTGTTTCAGCCGTGGTAGGAGATAGTGGAGCGAAAAATGGCACCGCCTATGAAGTGACCCTAGAAATTTTTCCCAAAGGTATTCCACGAGGTAATCTTTCTTCTCCTGATGTGGTTCTGCCGATTCCTAAATTTAATGCTACTTGTCAATGGTTAGAGTAGTTTTTCCTCATTGGGTATTTTGTGAGTTGAATCCCCTCTGAAAGTATGCTCAAATCCTGGGTTAACATAGTCTAGACTCCTCATCCTAATGCGCCCAATATTCTAGCTAAGCAAGCCACTTGGTATGTCCACAACTCGTTGCTTGTGTTAACACCATGGCATAAGGACTTTGTGGTATCTGAATATAATGCCCTTAAAGTGCCTGTTTGGGTTGGATTTCTGGGTCTACCTTTGCCATGTGTTCCTTTTTTGCCTCAAATTATTGCTTCACTTGGGCAAGTAGTTTGCCTTGAAGCCAATAGGTTTTACCATGCTCGGCCACAGAAGCTAGTATGCATTGAGATTGATCTCTCGCAGGATCTCAAGGAATTTTTGGATATCCAGATGGGAGATAAACACTATTCCCAATGGGTCATGTATATCAATCTACCTAACACTTGCTTCTATTACCAGGCATCTAATCACAAGATCAAGATTGATACTTTATGTACCCCGCAACCACCCTATTGCCAAAGTAACTCCTGAGCTAGTCAAATACCAATAGGAGGAAGGTTGGAAAGTTGTCGGGGCCGGAAAAACAAGAACAAATCCCATCAATCCAAAACCTTTGGTTGTTAAGGAACAATATATCAGTATCCCCACTAAAGAGCCTATTGTTGTTGCTAAAGAACCAACCGATGTTGCTAACTTATCTACTCTATTGCCAAAGTATTCCAACACCCCTTGTGGCGTCAGTTCTCATGAACTAGAAATTTTTTTTTTTGCATGTTCCCATCCAGCACTCAGTACCATTAATTTTTCAGAGCAACTCATAAGGGCCTTCCAAATGGCCCCAAATTCCTTCTCACATCTCTTGAGACCATAGCCCAACACACAACATGGATTCCACCAAAGCAGTATAACATTGAGTATGTTGACAAAAAAAAATAATCTGTAGGATGTTTTGCAACATAATCTTGCTCATTTCTTACACAATCAATATGACTCCCTTGATGGCTTGGAGGATAGGGATATGGATTTGGACCAATGTTTCCTATGAATTGTTTATCTTGGAATTTTGGGGGCCTTACAGACTCGTGTCATAAGTATGTTTTGTATGAAACTCGACAACGATGTGCAAACTTGGACGTTTTGTTTTTGCATGAAGTAAATATTACATGTTTTCAATAACAGATGGTTTGTAAATCTATCTGGCCTGAGAGCTTGGCTTTCTGTAGCAATCATGAAGCAGGGCGTGGGGGATTAATTTCTCTTTTTACTCCCAAATGATTACCTCTATTAATTGACCATGGTATTGACCCCACCAATAGTATCATATGGGTCCTATTTAATATTGATGGCCACCCTTTTGGGCTCATAAATATTTACACCTCAAATGATGCAGCCGAAAGGGCCGATCTGTGGCGGTGGATTTCCAACTCCATTCCCAGTGCTTACAAGGTAATAAGTGGAGATTTTAATATGGTTAAGTCACCTAATGATAAATGTGGCCACTTTCTAATGAGGTGGACACCTGTGAAAGGGAAGCATGGTAATTCATGCATAATAAATTCAGTTTTTTTATCCTAACACATCTCACTTTCCCACCTCTAAAATTTGGTATACTTGGACCAATCTACGTAGAGGTACAGATCACGTACTTAAACGGATTGATAGGGCCATGCTGTCAACTCAATATTATTTTGAGTTTGATAAAATTTATTCTATGGTAGTAGAGGTCATGCCTGACTTTGTCCTTTCAAATCATTCTCCAATATGATTTTGTATCAATTGGCATGATGTGCACCCCTTTTGTCGTAAAGGCCAATTCTTTCTTAATACTACCTAAATGTAACATGGCCCCACTGTCAATCATATCAATCGGATTTGGAATTTAATTCCATGACCCAATCATTGTTAGTGGTTTGATCCACCTATGCAAGCTAGCTAGATTCATTGGTGGGAAGATGCAGCTAACTCGGACAACTAGATTTCTTATAATCTACGGCCGATAATTGGAAAAAATTTGGTGCCACTCATACTCTACTAACAAATCTAATCACAGCCAAGTGGTGGTGGTGATTTAAGTCGGTCCCTTCTCTGAAACCCTGAAACTACAAGTTGTAAAACTTCGACAAAAAATCTAAATTACATATAATTATAATGTCAGGGGCACATAGAAATCCGAGCTCAGATGCATTGGCTAAAAATTGGAGATCAAGTCTTGAAAGAATTTTTTCCTTCTATCAAAGCTAGAAATCCTTCCCAACATATCCAAAATATCATGGATAATAGAGCTTGAATTATAGACCTATAACTTATGTTGCAAGCCTTTTTGCACCATTATAAGCTCATTTTTCAAGCTCAACTACCCTCTACACCTCGCCAAGCTACTCTTGATCAATGTTTGGGTGTTGTGCCACAAACATTATTAGATGTTCAGAAGGTGATCTACAAGATAATGCTCACCATTTAATACCTCCATGAATCCACAATGCAAATGGATAATGATAAAGCGTCGGGTTGCGATGGGTTCCCTTGTGAGTTCTATAAAGCCCTTTGGGATTCAGTCAGACAAGACTTGTTTCAATTTTATCTTGAATGCTTTTAGAAACAATCCCTAAGGCCACACATTAATAAGGGAAACATCAAATTCATTCCTAAGCAAGGAGACCCCAAGAAAATTTCATGTTGGCGTCCGATTATGCTCTTAATTTTCTCCTAAAAATCATTGCCAAAGCGTTAGCTCTACGGTTATGTAATCTTCTTCCAATTATTATTCAACTAGAGAAAACCAGATTTATACAAGGATGATACATCCTAAATAACATCAGCGTAGTGTGGGAAGGAATGGAATGGACTTGTAGGTCTAATCAGGCCACCATGTTTATCAAATTCAATTTTGAGAAGGCTTATGATCATATTGAATGGCCATTCATTCTCGCCATGCTTCGAGCCCTTGGCTTTGATCCCATTTTTATTCAATCCATCAATATGCTTTTTGCATATGCCTCTTCTCAAATCTCTATCAATGGCCTCATCTCGAGCCTTTTGGGATTTTTGTTCTATTTGGAAAGGTTTTCCTCTTTCCCCTACATTGTATGTGCTTGTGGTGAAGGTTTTGGTTATCTATTAGCTCATGCCAAAGCACAAGGTCTTGTTCGAGGAATCTCGCTTCCTGCTGAGCCCAATTCTCAACTTCTTAATGGGAATTTTGTGGATGATTCCTTTCTTACGCTCATTGAAGATGAAACCAACATTCACAATGTTATGCAATGTTTGGATACTTTCTTCCTAGCTTTTGGCTCATCCATTCAATGGTGAAAAACCCAGTGTTATCGATAATATTTCCTTCCCTTGCTAGATTGGTCTACCACTTTTAAATGGAAAATACATACACATGGAAAGATTTTTAAATTCTTAGGTATTCCTTTTTCTTTTCAAGCCTCCCACCAAACTATGGAAATATGTCATTCAACGGGTGGCAAAAAAGTGTGAATATTGGATCACCATGCCTTTATCCTTAGCTGAAAAGTTTCAAATCTTCTCCAAAGTTCCTTTAGCCACACATGTTTATTACTCATTGTGTTGGGTTCCTTCCAAAGCTTCCATTCAGAAGCTGGAAAAATTTCTCAAAGCTTTCTTGTGGGCTAATGCTTCTACGGAAAGGTTTTTCATCGGTATCCTAGGACATTTTTTGCTTACCTCAAAATTCTGGAGGTCTCGTCCTTATTCAGATTCAACATCAAGGACAAGATATTTACACTAAATGGATTATCATAAGAATTAATGGCCAAGAATCTTGGAAAGTTTTTATACGGCACGGTATTGCTGAAGGTTCTCCTTATGGCTGCCCTGCGTGGAAAGGATTAGGGTTTTTCAATTTACTCATCACCCTAGTGCCTATCAAAAAATTTGGTACCTTTGTGCTTAAGAGTATTTGGAAAGTGTGGGAATGTGTTAAACCTTGGATTTTGTGGAAGGGGGATGGCTTTTGTAATGGTCTTTCTATCAACCAACAATCTCTCTGGTGGTCACCAATTTTTCAATCTCAAGATAAATGCTTAGCAGATGTCCCGGGAATCTCTGCGCTCAAATTATTCAAACACAAAATTTACACCATCGAGGACTTCTTTTGAAAAAATGTTCAATTTTGGTTCTCTGGGCCATATTTTAAAGCTTTATTTTGGCCTTCCAACTAAGACTAGGATATTATTACTACTATGATCAATTCGTTTCGACCACATGTTGCACAAGATTGTTATGCATTCCTCTCACCCATGGTGGATGGAATGGAAGTGGTATGCCGATACCCAATTCTATAATTAGAAAGCCAACAAAGGCTATCATTGGCTCTCACCCCATTTTCACATGGTGGAAAAACTTAATACACATTGGGAATTCATTCCACTATTTCTACCAGGGTAGATGATTTGAAACTATTTGTAATCTATGTGTAGAGACAAAGATTTCTCATTTCCTTTGATATATTCTACACCAAGGCCTTCCTATCGGGGCTTGTCTTGTTCAAATTGGGATTCCAACTCTCAAATGTCCTTTTTGGCCATCTGGAAATGATCTTGCATGTTTTCTGGTTTTTTCACAAATCTCAAAATGCTTAGAACTGGATCCACTCATCTTTCTTTCCTTTACAACCTCATTACTTAACTTGATAGCATATCCTTTTGGGAGATAATCCCAAATTTTTCCTATGTTCACCCACATTTGGCATGTTTTTAGAGTGAAGATTCTATTTTGGATATGGAAAGAAAGAAATTCTTTTTTCTTTGCTAATTCTGCAGTTGATCAATCTTTCTTTTTTTAAGAAATATATGGTGATCTCCAATGTGCTTCTGTAGATACAAGTTCAGGCCAACAAGGTTGCGTTGGAGGTAGATCACCTCCAGACCCTACTGTGCCACTGGGGGGAAGCCCCATGCAATGTTACTTGAGTGCTTTCGTCTCCCACTAGGCGCTCATCACCTTCCACCCGTGGTTTTCAGCGTAACCGGTCTCAATGTCATGCTTTCAGTTGCACTCACCACTCCCTAAGGCCATTATATCAATGCAATTACTCGCCATCTCGTTATCATGGCCAGGGCTCGTGGCCACATTTATATGCTCGTTAGTGGGGTTGGGGTTCACCACCTCACTAACATGGGGGGGGGATATCCTCCTACCACTACTTCACATCAAGATGCTTGAAACCCTCCACCACCGCCATTACCATCAGAAAAATTTCCTCACATCAACCTCACCATTCCTACTGGAGGGGAAGCGGACCCAGAGGAAGAAATTTCTTCTGGTTGGGAACTTCTAGATGTTGGCAGGGACATTCCTAGTTTGGGGTGGCCGGATGATCATTATCTACCCACCTCGGGCATGTTTTTTATTGCTACTTGATTGTGTTTTTGTCTACTTTTAGGCAATGCGTGTTTTTTGTACTCTCCTAGGCTCGACCTAGTTTGAATCTCGTTGTTGTAGGCTTGGCCTAGCTTTGTTTGTGGTTTTGGGGCATTATCTTATACTTTCCACTTTTTTGTTGAAAATTATATTGTATTGTATTGAATTGAATTGAATTAATATAATATAAGATCATTTTCATTAAAAAAAATCAAAAACATTTCAAATAATCACATAATAAAAAAGAATTCACATATTTTCCCAAAAGTATAAAATCATGACATGTATCATGAATTAGATTCCATTGGTACAGCCTCAAGTCATTTATTAAAGGTTTAAGTAGGGGTGATGATGAACTTATGACATTTAAAAATTTTAGGTTTGATTTTACCTACTAGATTAAATCCATACAAGGAAAAATGCCATAAGGCCACAATAGGTTGTAGTTATTGAGAAGGGGCATGATTGATATTGTTATGCTTTTGAAATTGATCATATTATTTTTCATATTCATGATATTGTTTCTCTATTGTGGGGAAATAATAACCTTTTCATACCAACTTATAAGATATGGCATTTCCACTAAAATGGCCATAACACTCACTCTCGTGCATCTCAAAAATAACTAATTATGGTTCACAGAGATTACACATCATAACAATCATTCATATAAATATCATTTTAATAGATAACTTCTAATGATGACATACTTATCCACCTCACGGTTTAAACATCACTCATCTTGTTGGGAGGCCTTTTTAGGAATGTTTTTTTGATAAAGGAAGTAACAAATTTTAGTATACCATTTAAAATTATATGTGCTTCACATATCAACTATAAAATTTTATGTGTCAAGAGTATCTGAAGCAATGGATGTTTTTCATAGCTAATAAATTATAAATGTAACATAGTCATCATTTATGTCAAAGGGTAGGGAATCTACACTAGCATTTATGTCAATATGCCTATTATCTTTATGAGGCATATTAGCAATATAATGAGTCAAACATAGGAATAATATGCTTAACCAAAGTATTCTATGGGATTAACCATTCTTATTTAGTGTGGTATATGTCCCATAATTTATTGATAACTAATTAGGAATCACCAAAAACTTTTAGGTGTATAATTTATAAATTAAAGAAAGTATATAGTCCTAGGATTAATAAAAATGCTATTTGTAAATGGGATAGTTTCAACATGGGGTGTGATAAAAAATAATTCCATCTCCTATTCTAGTGGAAAATATTTAACTGTCAAAATACATGGTCCAAGTATATGTATCAATATTGTATAATGTGAGTTCATAAACTCGTCATTGATAGTAGATGCATCAAATAAAGGTTCCTCAACTAACATAGCAGTGATAATTTTCCCTTTAACATATTTTTGAGCTATATTTTTTTAATCAAACTTGAGAAGAAACATTACTCATTAATATATTTATCCTAACATGTGAGTGCAAGACATTGAATAATATAAGGGATCTATTTTCGTACTAATATGTATCTCATTATGTAATATTTAGTGTTGTAATGTTTTAGCAACAAAGATGAAATATAGACATTGTTTTAATGACATTGAAGTTATGATCATATTCCATTATTTCATTATTAATATAATAAATTGTTCATTCCTTGTTAATTTTTTCGTATTGTATGAGAAAGGCTTCAAGAGAATGGTCAATAACATATATAGAGTAGGACTTACCGATTGGAAATAGGTGGTGCAAGGAAGGGAGGATTGAACAAGTATTTCTTAATGTCAAATGATTTTTAGAAATCATCATACCATTTGAGTTTAATGTAGTAATATTCTACATCTATATACCTTCATCATGTTATTAACACACAAAAGTATTTATACACATTAGTTCATTGTTTTGAAGTTCTTTCTCTAGAGTTTAGAATAGCTAGAAATGTAAATTTGATCCCTCTAGTAATATTCACCCTACTAATGTAGGAGCATCAACATCTTGTAAAATCTAGAGTCATAACAAAATGGGTAAAAGTGTGTTGGTCAATATGTAATGAGTGAATATGTGTGTATGAAGGCAATAATGTTTGTAAATGTTGTAATTACATGTATAGGAGGTTGTAATTAGTGATTTTCATGCCTAATAAGGCTATTAATGAAGAACTATGAGTAATAATGTTGTTGTAACCAAGCTGAGAAGTCTTAGGATATAGGTTGGCCTGATATTCCAAGTGTAGGAGTTGTTGAGGTAGTATAGGAGTTTGTTTAGGAGTCTAAAATTAGTCAAGATACACCTATTCATAGGCGATTCGAATCTAATGGAGGTAGAACAGAGGTTATTGAGATTGAATAATACATAATGTAGCATTAATAATAGCTTGAAAATCTTTGTAAGAGGAATCTAGGTGTGAAGAAATGGAGTATGAAGTTTTAGTAGCAAAAAAATGTCTTTTTACACGTGAATTTGCATGTTTTATGGATTGTATGCAAGAGGGTTTTGACAGGGCAACAAGGAGAAAACATGGAATTCTATGTATAATGTTTCCTCAAATTTTTCTGGTAAAAAAACAGAGATAGAGGATGTTATTTCAAGCTCATCGCAAATTTTTAGAACTCGTGAAAGTCAATATAAATATTTTTATAGTAGATTTTCTCTCCTAGGACCAGAACTAGGGAAAGCGATATCTATTTTTCTACCTAATGAAATTGGATGAAATTTTTAGAAAATATTTCTCCTATATAGATACCCAAGAACACAAAATTTCAGCTTCTAATTCCATGTGCAGCTTGAGATATTTATGATAGAAATTTTCAGTCGTGTATGGAAAAACATGGTATCTAGCTAAACATTTTCATTGTCTTTTCTTTAATAAATTTGATTCTTAAGCTGTTAGTTTGATGAAATAAATTCAAAAATAAAGTATAATATGATTGTGATGATTTTAGATTGAAATTAACTCAAATGTTTTTTGTTGTTACAAAGAACTCGCCATTTTTGAGCTAGTGAGACAATTTTGGCATTGTTTTGGTTAATTTGTGTAAAGAAACATGATTAGTTGATATCAGGAAAGCCATTATAGTAGTTTGCCTTTCATGTATAAGTATTCTCTAGGTCTCAATATACCTCAAGGTGTTATAAGCATAGACAAAAGTGATTTCCACTAATTAACTAATGTTTCCCTCTATTTTGGTCAATTAACGACACTTTGTTCTTGCTTCTATCACATTATGGATGCCAATTAATGACACTTTGTCATTTATAATCCTCTTTAAAATAATTAATTAATTATTATTAGCTAATTAATCCTATTTAGTATTCTTTAATCAATAAACCCTTTTATTGGCTAAATCCCTCTTTCAAATGCTTTAAATCCTATCAAATTCCTCCTAAATCACCTCTAAATAGCTTACAAAGTTATTCTAGCCTATTAATTAATCCTAGTTTATTGATTAAATCATCTTTAACTCCCATGAGTTACTAACCCAATAGTTAAATCATCTAATCATGGTTAGCTAGTGTAAATCTACTTTATCCTTTATCTCACATTCATTAGGATTCAAGCTTCTCCCGAATTGGAAAGCTATATAAAGGACCCTCATACATCCTTCACACCTTACACCATATTTTTTAGTATTATCATATCAAACATATGATCAAGAGCCTTACTCCATTGATGGAATAGCTTGCATCATCTTTTACATCCATTTCTTCATGCTTGGTTAGTAAAGAAAGATCTAAACATGGCCTTGTAGCCATTTTAGAGAGATCCTTTCACCATATTGAAGTAGAAACATCTAATTTGATTGTTTGTGATCTTCATAGGTCCATTTTTAGTATGCAATCATACACTAAGTAGAAATGTTTGTAATTAGATGAGTAATTTCATGTTTAATTCATTGTAAGCATTTCAATAAGCTATGATCATGATGGTTCTATGGTAGATTTTTAGCTTAGCTTTTAGAATACTAGGTGTTAGTTTATTTCAATTAGCTTTGCAAAATTTTATGTAGTTCACATTTGGCACGCCCGGTGGGATGGATCCTTAGTCCCTTGTCTTTGTTTTCAATCTTTTTAGATTAGTTTCAAATTTTTGGTTTACTAACCATATTTTACAGTTTTAGATAAATATGAAATTAGTTGAGTCACTTTGTTTTTTTCTCTTTATAGGATCAAAAGAGGTGATGTGCTATCAAATTTGGACCAAATTGAAAAGTTTGGACCTTTTTGACCATTTTTTTGTCAAAAATCCCATGTTTTGATGATCCACAGCAAGCTTGCACTACTGAGAGTCTGTCTTGCACTACTTCTTTGAAATGTTCACTACTGCTTCAACCTTGTGCGTTACTCCTCTCACATTTGCGCTACCTTTGCTTGAATAGCTTGCACTAGTGCTATTCTATCTTCATTTGTGGTCAATTTTATTTTTTTCTTTATGTATGGTATGTACTACTGCACTACTAGCTCATAGTCTTTTACTTGATTTTTGTGTCCTAGATACTTCTTACTATATGTTCCTTGTTAGTGTATCATTTGTTATTCATTGGTGTCCTTGGTGTTTATTGCCTTTGGAATTATTACCATTCTTTGATTAGAATTATTTTTGACGATTTGATGTTGTTACATTGCTTGGTTTGTCCTAGGGTCCATTTTAAATCAACCTTCGAGAAAACTTATTTTATCATGCCTCGTATCAAAAGGATGGGACATCTAAAATTAGGGTCCAATCCCTTTGTAAATGAAAATGTGAATCCAATTTTTGAAGACAATGCCTTAATTTATCATAGTGGTGATGAGGAGACTTCTCCTAGAGCAGATCGTGAATTTAACCCCGCCCAAATAGATGAATTTTTGTTTCAAAACAAACATGAAGTTCTTGTGCATGTTGTAGAGTTGAGGACCAAGTTTACTTCTATGGTTGATCCCAATCTTCTTGTGAACATGATTCACAGAGAATAAGAAGTGGAATTTCCTTCTCATAACATAGATGATATCCTAAATACAAGTCACACTTCTACTTTTGGTCCATATAATAATGAAGAAGAGCCTTCACAAAAAAACGGTGGATATCACATCCCCATTATCAAAAATCGTTGCGACAAGCATGAAGAACATGCTAGCCATGAACAACCTCCTCCTCGTAAAAATCGTAAAGAGATACAAACATAAAAGGTTTCCCTAGAGCAAAAAGTTCAAGCCCTTACTCACCAATTGGAAAGTTTGACTTCCCAACTTAACAAGGAGCCTACGAAGACACCTAGACAAGAAAAACCAAGAGCTTCGTATTACGATTCTTATACTAGAAATCCTAAAAAAGACAAACCTAAAGGGGGTTATGAAGAGTTATATATAGACGAAAAAGGCATAGAAACAACTATACTTAATATCTTGTATAGGCCCAAACCATTAACACATGGCCAACTCTTTGATCAAGATTTCGTATCCATGAAGAACATCCTTACTTCCTCACAAGAAGACAAGTTATGATTTATTAAGAAATATCAATTTGAAGAGTTATGTCTATATCCTTTTGATAGGGCTATGTTACAAATCCCTTTCCCTAGACACTTTGATTGTCCAAAATTTGACAAATACAAGGGCAAGGGTGATCCAAGGGATCATGTCAAATACTTCTTCATGGCTTGCTAAGAGGTCATGTTTAATGACAAATATCTTATATTCCTTTTCCCGCAGAGTCTAGGCATTCAAACACTCAAGTGATTCTTGCATATACCAATGGGATCCATCTCTACATGGCCACAATTGGTGGAAATCTTAGTAAGCCACTTTTCCTTCAACATGGAGAATGACTTTAATATGATTGATTTATGCAACGCAAAACAAGATAACAATGATATTTTTATTGGTTTCTTAAAAATATGGTGAGGGTTATCTAGTTGCTTAAGTTTTTCCATACCAGAGAAACAATTAGTCATAATATTCGTACCTAACTTACACCATGATATTTATTTCCACTTGTAAATGCATTGTGGTAAAACATTTGAAGAGGTTATAGAACAAGGTAGCAAAATAGAAAAATATTTGTTGACAAAAGGGACTTTGAAACCTTTCTCACGTGACAACCATGATCAAAAGCCTAATGAAAAACAAAAATTTGTTCCAAACAAGAATAAAAATTTCATAGGTGATGGTATTATAGATTCTAAGCGGTACATGCGGTTCAAAACTACACTCCCTTAAAACTAGCTAAGGGACCTTCGGCCCCCAAGTTTAAACATCATGTGCATTTACCCCTCTATCTGACTCTATGTCATCGATACTAAAACAATTATAGGAGATTAACATGGTAAAATACCCATAAACAATACCCTATTCCGATGATGCACCTAAACCATCTTGGTTTAGAGAGAATGATTATTGTAGCTTCCATCGTGTACATGGTCACAAAAGTGATAAGTGTCTAAACCTAAAGCACTATATCCAAGACCTAATTGATAGCGGTGACATGGAAATGGATTCCTCAAGTATTGACAATTATACCAATATTGGCTTGGGAATTTATAAAGAACCTTTCCCTAAGCACATAAAGGAAAGGAACAATTAGATCAAGGAAAATCGTCCCAAAACAAAGGTATTGGCTATGTTTACAAGGATACAAACTATGTTGCTAAAAATAAAAATTCTAATGATGTTGTGATTGGTTGTGTCAACCCATTCATTGAGCATATCAACACAATAAAGATCAAAGTAAAGGAGTGCAACGTGGCAATGTGGCATGCTCACCTTTTTATTTTAGAACCTCCTCGTCTACCTCTCAAGAACGAAATAACGGCATGATAACTTTCTCATTGGTATGATAACTTATTTCCATATTATAGACTTGGATATATCTTATAGCATACTTCTCGCTTGCCCATGGATTCACATCGTGCAGGTTGTACCTTCCACGTATCACCAATGTTTGAAGCTATACTATGAAGGTTAAACTATAACTATTTCGGGGGATCCTCAACCCTTTGCTCATTGTAGAGCATTGTCGGGTTACTATCCTACATTTGTTGATTTCCCTTCCATATAAATGGTTGTTTTGACTAAATCAAAATCTCTCGATTCATTAGTTGATCCATATTCCTTGCCTCCTAATGACAATGGTTCCTCAACATGAGTTGCTCCCTTTGCTTCATGTGAGATGAAAACCATTTCAACTAGTTATGGGGAGTATGATCTCCAACATGCCCTTATGGTTTTAAACCTTCCTCTATCACCTAGATTACATGGTAGACCTTGTTACAAATATAAGCATTCTAGAGAGAATTTCCACTTTGATGTTTTCACTCCTGGTGGTTTACTAGCAGATGAAAAGCTATCATGTAATTTTATGATACCTCCTCACATAGATGAGATGGCATCATAATACTTGGCTCCTATATATGCAATTCTAAATAAGATGATGCACGCCATGGGATACCAAGGGTATGGATGTGGTATACAAAAACAAGGAGTGTGGGAAAATCTTCTAACCCCACAAAAATTCTTTTGAATGTGAAGATAGCAAGTCGGGTTATGAAAGCGAGACCAATTCCTAATTTAGTCTTTAAGAAGACCTTACCTCTATGAACTTGTTTCCCGATATAGATATATTGACCATATCCACTACCATTCCCATCATCGTTCTGAACTAAATCTTGTATATCCTTCCTTGGTGAATTGGGACCAGTAAACACATGTACTGATTAACTTCTTTTACAATGATGAAGCTATTGGCAATTTTATGGGTATCCGTGTTGACATCCCAACATGTGATCATAAGAAAGGCTTCTCCATTAACCTTGACACATGCACATATTTCAAGGAGGAGGATAAGTTATGTATTCATCAAAATAAAGTAACAAAAAAGGGGAAAAAATCCACAGCTAAGACTTGTAAAAATAATAAGTCCAAGTCTTATAGTGAAAACCTTTTTGAGGCACTTTGGTAGATGAACAAAAGGAAAAATTAAAATACAAATAAATTAAGCGCCCAAGGGTGAAAATCTCATTGTGACACATGTAGACACCTAAAATCCACTTACATATTTTTAATACTTAAATTGCACTAACTATCTTCTTTCCCGCCATTTGGACAATTGACGAAACTTCATCAAACAAACACCTCTTCTCCTCTCATTGGGTCAATTAACAACACTTCGCTAATTAACCACGATCTTCACTCTCTTTTGGTCAATTGACAACACTTCATCAATAAACCACCATTTTCCCTCTATTCCCATTAATTAATTACATTTTGCTAATTAATTAGCCTTCCTATCACTCGAATGATGATTAATGACCTTTTGTTAATTAATTTCCGCTTCTACTTGGGTTAATAAATTATTATTAATTAATTACACTCGTTACTCTAAAGCAATAAATCACTATTTATTGGATCAAATTCCTTTGTTACATCCCCCAAATCATACTAATTTTCCTCTAATTGCTTCTATAAGCTTACATCTACCTATTAATTAATCACATTTGATTAATTAAAACATCCCCCAACTCCCATGAGTTAATAATAACAAATTAAACTCTTCTAAATAAAACTTAACTTTTCCAAAGCATGTTTATCCACTTCTAATCTTGTTTTACCCTTATCCCACATGCACTAAGATACAAAGCTCTCTCAAACAGGAAGGTTATATAAGAAAACCTCCTCCTTCCCTTTCTTCTTACACCTCATTTGCATAAGTGAAAACTATAGGCATTTTGATTTGAGCCATTCTCCATTGTTGGGAATGGATTCTCCATCTTGCATCCATTATCTCAAATTGAGGAGGATGGGAAGATCCAAAAATGGCCTTATATCCATTTTTTGTGAGATCTCATCTTCAATCTTTGAGGAAACAACACCAATTTGATTGCTAGGTGATCTAATTAGGTTCGATTCATTAGGTAGAAATATAAAACAGTAGGAATGTCTTGGAATTTAATGGATTTATCATATTTATGCATTGTAGAAGTTGGTTTCCTTAATCTCTTATCTTGATGGTTCTATAGTAGATTTAGATTAGCTTTTAGACTACTAGGTATTAATCTATTTCAATTATCTTTGCAATTTTATTATGCTCACATTTGGCACTCCTGGTAGGAGATATTCCATTTTCCTTAGCATTTTATTTTAAGCTTTGTTAGTTTTGTCTCGATTTTGGCTAACCCTTATTATGCACATGTTAAACACCTTGAATCCCTTGATGTATTTTGATAACTTTACATGTGTTGAGTCTATTTTTAGGTTTAAAGGAGATGGGTTGTTGTTAATTTTGGGTTAAGATAACAATTTTTTGACTTTTTTATTTTTCTATGTCGATTCATGTGTTTATGATGTCATTCCAAAATCCCATGTTGGTGTTATGCTTCCCTGCACTACTATTAAAACATGTGCACTATTTTCATTAACCAAGCACTCTTGTTGCAAGGTATGATCCTGTTATGCTAAATGTGCCAGGATTTTTTCCATCAGATGATCATCCCCACGCTAGTGCAAACCCCCCGTGCGCTATTGCTTCTCTCTACGCCACGCTCCCTGTCATTCTTTGTTGTTAGTCTTCCTTCTATCTCAGACTGTGTTACTATGTTGTGGGATGCATATGTTTCACTAGGGCCATGTATATGTCTCTCTGGACACGCTAGTGTAGGTTTGTGTACTGCAAGTCTATTTTTTGTATCAAACTTGTGTTGTGTTTAGGGATGCGTATGTGTTACCAAGGCCACACCGCTATCTCAAGGTTCATGCTGGTGTGCTTTGTTAAAATTTGGGCTTTGTTTTCAAAGTTTTTAGGATTTGTTCTCTAATATTTCTAACATATTTTGTAGTTTTTCAATCCTAACTTTTGTTTATAGGGTTTTTGAATCATTTCTTTGCTAACTTGTTTGATGATTTTTAATGAATGTCATGCTTTCATATCTTAGGATAGAGTTATTTATGCTCTTCCCTCACACCTTTTAGGTGATCTTGGGAATTAGAAACAACTCTAAGCCTTCTTGCATTTAAAAACACTTCATTAAATTCATGGTTAAGGGAATGAAAAATAATTAGTTAAAACAAGTTACACAGTCCTTTGATTTACATTTTTTCCATTTTTGATATAATTGGGTGATTTGTTGCATATTCTCTTCTCTTGCATCTTAGGATGATCTTGAGAATCGAAACAAAATTTGACCCTCTTTCATGATGTTTTTATCTTTTGGAAAACTATTAACCTTTGTGTAGAGGACCAATACTCACTTTTAAAAGAATCGGGATCTAAACCAATACTAATATAGTTTCTTACAGGTTGGCAACAATGTGAAAAAACCAAACTGAGATAAAAGACTAAAAAACACACCACTATTCATAACACTTTTATTTACAGGTTCAGTTAAGAGTTACGGCTCATCCAATTTAAACTAAGGTAAGTGCCTTGGCATAATCCATAAAACTCAATATGAGGATTACCTTTAGGGAAATGGTGGACGAAACTGGTGGATGAGAAGTGCTTCACTTCCCAATTGAATCATATGCCTTTGTGATATCAATGTCAAAATTATCTTCACGTGACCCCAGTGAAATACAATTGAACACAATTTATTGCTCATTTTATCGAATGGGGTAAAGAAAACCTGGGATATTCCTTTATTAATCAGTGTAATTTTCTTGGCAAACCGCTCGCAGAGATAGTTTGTGACACCTAGAGAGTGAAATAATAGGAATCTTTTGACTTGGAGCCAACTTTACAAAAACCAATCATGTTTTAAAGAGATCTAACAAAGTAAGAAATTTTTGGAGTCATAGCCTTGTTATTCAAACAAGGGGAGAGTCCATTGAATTTTGAGCCTAGTGTTATTCATCACGAAATTTGTGAAGTGTTACTTTGTCTTAGTTTTCCACTTGTCTTAAGACAAGGTGAAACTTTGCCGAATTTACACCAAGTATTTTTCACCCCACTTGGTTCTACTCCTTTGTCTTCTTATTACCCTTTAGGACAAAAGAAAGTGTACATACGTAGTGTTACTTAAGATTGTATCGACCACTTTTGTACTTGCTTACATCCTTCTTTATTGCAATTGTGATAGTAAGCATTGAAATTGTGTTGGTACGTCCTCAAATCTTGAGTAGCCTTGTCTTGATACCCACATCAAGACATTTCATTATAGTTAGGCTTGCTTCATCATCAATCTTCCCTTGAGGTGTTACGCTACTCACATCACCTCAATATAATTTTGGTACTTACATCTTGTTTCTCGTAAACTTAATTTAAGTGTCTAGATTATAATGTTACGTTGTCTACACCTTAAAAACTCCTTAGTATACTTTAATCTTGTTTCCTTCCAAACATTTCCTCAACCTTGAAAAGTGTTTTTGCTTATTTTGTTCACATCATAACAATATTATTTTGATACTATAATATTTATTTACCACAAAGTTGGATTAACTTATCTAAGTGGTATTGTTACATTACTCACATTTGTAACTTCAACTTTTTTGGATTTAGGCCTTGTTTTGTCTAGACTGGTTATAATATACTTTGAATTGGAAGTCAATTCAACCCTTTGTTAATACTTACACCTTATTTATTTTAAACTTGACTTAAGTGTTGACATTGTGTTGATCATTTTTCGTCAACCTACCATTTGAGACACATTTTACATAGGGAGTGGTTTCTTGTAGATTGGATTGGTTTTCCAAACTTGCGTGATTGTTCCTTGTGATCTTTCATCTTGTAGACTTGTTTCCTGGACAATCCTTTTGATCCCTTTTTATCCTTTGATCCTTTGGTTCTTTATCATTTTCCATTGGACATTCTTTACCCATTTTGGACATTCTTTGTGACATTTACAGTCGTCACACTGCTTGATTTTTCCTAGGGTCCTTGTAGTAATTATAGACATTTTTCAAACCTTAACAAAAAAAATTCTTATTAAACAACTCTTAAATCAAATTAAACATTAGGAACTTTTCCTTTGTAGCCTTTGTGTTGCTAAATTTTGATCAACCATTTTGACATTTACACTTGTAAATTATTCTCTAAACCTTACTAATTTGTCAAAATTGTGTCATTATGATGTATGTTTTCCTTATATTACCTTTGGGAAATTACACAAGTATCCCTTATTTTTTTGTAAAATGTCTAGTTGGTTTCCGTTATGCTTCCCAAATTGACATGGAACTTCCTTCCATTTGAAGGAGTTCAATGACACTGTCTATGTCTAGGCATTTCAACCCAACGATGCTAAGAATGACTAACTATCACCTTGTTCCTAATGTTTACCACAATATGGAACCTAGGTTTTGACATTCACATCAAAATATGACTATCATGACTAAACCTCATTTGATTCTTAACGCTAGATAACCCATTCGGTTACCCCTTTCCCCACCTACATCTCATGGTCGATGGTATATTTCTGATGATTCTAATCTGAATTATTCTTATGATTCTTCTCAATCTCCTAATTATTCTGATTCAAACTATTATTTGGATTCCCCTGAGTCTCCCAAGCCTCATCCAATCGAATTTCTTATAAGGAATAACTAGTCTTCTAAACAACGTTTTACTCCTCCAAGGGTTTTTATCACCACAAATTCTCCCCATCAAACATCTAATTCAAATCTTGAGTTACGGTCCTCCCTTTCTTCTCAAGACCCCCTTTATCAATCGTCTCAATGACGTCTTCCTCCTTTGAAGATCGGTGTGAATCCTAGCTCTTCCAATCAAAAATCTAATTTGATTCTTGACTCATGGTCCTCCATTTCTTCACAATAATAGATTTATCAGTCACCTTAATGACATCTTCCTCCGTTAAATATCCATGTGACTCAAAATTCTTCTAATAAATGATCTAATTCAACCCATACATCGTAATATATTGACTTTCTATGTGATCTTATTTGTCTTCCTGAACTATGCCATCTTTTAGGAAAACCAATACCAACCCATTCCAAATCCCCATCTTCTTCCACTCATGAGACATCTAAATCCAAATTTATTTCGTCTCTTGAGTCATCTTCTTCTCTCAATAAATCTTCAAAACTTGTTGGACCCCTTTCTTCCAATCAACCTTCTATCATCGACCAACAATGACCCATACCGATTAATTTATTTCATTATGAATAAGTAATCAAATAATTCATGGGGCTACACAAGGAAATTCCTTTATAAGATAATGAGAAATTATTCTCTTTAGAACTTGATGCATTCGCGTATTATGGGGAAGAAGTTGATTCCTTTTTTAGAAAATAGAGGAAGATCCTAAGATCATCAAACTTGATCCTCCTCTTGTCCTTCCATCATCACATTCCCCGTTGCATGGAGAAACTCTTGGGTTTTTCATTTCTCCCTATCCTATCTTCTCATAACCCAATCATTCCTTACATATCATGATTCATCAATCATAATCTCTCATTGGGTCACCTTCTAGGAGCCCATCGTCTTCTTCTATATGTGGGCCACCTCCTAGTACTTATTCATCTTCTATTTGTGAGCCACCTCCAGGTAGCCCACTATATTTTATTCTCGGGGCATTTCCTAATAGCTCTTCATATTTTATACTTAGTCCATGCCCTAGTATTCCTTCTTCTTCCATTTATGGGATACCTCCTGATATCCCTTTCATCTTCTATACTTGGGCTACATCCTAGTAGCCCTTCATCTTTTATTTGTGGCTCACCTCCATGTAGCCCATCCTCTTCAATTATTGGACCATATCCACTTTGTCCACCATATCATCCTTCTATCAACAATGGTGGAAATCCCACCATCATCCTTACGAATACTCTCATCAATCCTAAACATCAACTTTCTTCTCCCACTTCTCGGGATCAGACGAATCATACATTAGCGTATATGAAACCCAAATAGTTTCTTCATCAATCTAATATATAAAATATGAAGAAATCCAAAGCTCCCAACAAGTTAAACATCCATAAATCTAAAAATAAAATGTGATTCAATAATGCACACCAATGCAACCATCAAGTATGGTGTAAAGTGTAGAAACCTATGGATAGGGAACTCAAGCTCCTGCATACAAAATCCATGTTTCAAGATAAGTCACGATCATTTATTGAGTATGAGCTTACCACGGTCATCGAGATTGGAGATAATATTACTCTTGATAAGAAAACACTCCTATTCTCCCTCATCAAATAAATCTCAAACATAATAGTATCATGCAGAGTGCCACTATTGGTTCCAATTTCCAAAAAAAAAAAAATAAAAATCAAATACATTCCAAAATATTAAAAAATGAGAAAAACATTTGAAACATTACAATATTAAAAATATCAAAGGTACAAAGATCAAACATTTCCATCAGGTATTTCATACACATGGATTTTCTTTCCTTTCCTTCCATTCCTCTGCCGATTACCCACCATTTTCATCCCCGTGGTGACCTTTTGGTTAGTCCATTCGTGCTCATTATGTGACATTTATCTCTATGGTATGTTGGGGTTAGCACACTGGTTATACATACAATATATTAGATCTACGCATACATGCAAATAAAAGTGGATATTCTACCAGAAGAAATATACAAAAACAAGAGACATAAATCAACACTAGATTTAACATGCTTCACCCAGTATGAGCTACGCCCACCAAGAAACAAGCCAATCTATTATCCAAAGCTTTAACAATATATACAATGAAGATTTACAATCTTCCACACCTCTCAGATGTAAAGCACTTTCTTTCCTCAAGTTTTTCTTCTTCACCAAGAATTCTCTCTCTCACCAACTTTTTTAAGTTCTTAATTCTTGTTAATTCTCTACTTCTAAACCCTAGCTTTATGCTTATATAGTTGTTTATAGACTTAGGGCACTTAACCATGCAATTACAATCAATATATATACTTTAATGTTAAAAATAGATCTAATCCCCAAGAGCTAATTAAAACATCCTCGCACATGTAACCGATGTCGGTTAGCCCTAACCGATGTCGGTTCTTCCCTTGCCTAACCAATGCCAGTCCTACCTGACCGATGTCAGTCCTAGGTGACCAATGTCGGTTCCCCTTGACCGATGACGGTTATTGTATTTTCTAGCAAGTTTCCATTGCATGCTAAACTAAAGTAATTGAGCTCCACAACTCAACAATCTCCCACTTGGAGATTAATTATTGCACCATACCTGTATAACATCATTCTTGGATCCTTCCTTGGCTTTGTTTCTTCCTCTTCAAGTCTCAAACTTGAAGACCAATAGAAGTGGAGTGTAGCTCCAACTTCTCCTTTGCTAATGGCTTCATTAGCATATCTGCAGGGTTCTTTCTCGTATGAATATTTTCCAGATTCAATTGTCCATCCTCCAATACCTGTATGAAGTGATACCTCAATTGAATGTGTTTTGTTCTTGAATGAAATGATGAGTTCTTTTCCAAATGAATTTCCTCTTGACTGTCACTAAACAGTTTACAATCACCTTGCTTCTTTCCCAAATCTTCCATGAACCTACTCATCCATATCATCTCCTTGCTAGCCTCTATAGTTGTAACATACTTTGCCTTTGTAGTAGACAAAGCCACAACCTTCTACAATCTTGAAATCCAGCTAACTATCATCCCACCTACTGTGAAAATATATCCAGTAGTGCTCCTTCTACCATCCAGATCTCCAGCCATATCCGAATCAACATAGCCACATAATGAAATATCCAAACCTCCATAGCATAACTGCATGCTAGATGTCCCTTTCAAATACCTAAGTATCCATTAGACTACTTTCCAATGCTCTTTACCTAGATTGGCCATATATCTACTCACCACTCCCACTACTTGTGCAATGTTTGGTCTAGTACAAACCATAACATACATGAGAATCCCAACTTTGCTGAAGCATATGGCACTTGTGTCATGTATTTGACCTCCATGTGATGATGGAAACTGATCTTCACTTAATTTGAAGTGTCCAACCATATGTGTGCTAACATGTTTTTCATTCTCGCATGTTGAACCTTTCTAACACCTTGTAGATATAATCTTCGTGAGACAAATAAAGTTTCTTATTTTTCTTGTATCTGTGTATTTTCATACCAAGGATTATTTTTGCAGCTCCTAAATCCTTCATAGAAAATGTGTGAGCTAGCTTTCCCTTAAGCTCACCAATGTCCTGCATACTAGATCTTGTAATAAACATATCATCCACATATAGTAACAAAATAATATAGCTCCCATTTTCAAGCCTTTTGAAATAAACACAATGGTCATATTCACTTCTCAAGTAACCATGCTCTTGCATAAAACTATCAAACCTCATGTACCATTACCTTGGAGCTTTCTTGAGCCCATATAAACTCTTTTTCAACCTGCACACTAATTTCTCCTTACCCTTGAATTCATACCCAAGTGATCTTTTACATATAAATCTCTTCATCCAAATCACCATGAAGGAAAGTTGTCTTCACATCTAGTTGCTCTAAATGCAAATCCTCTACTGCAACTAAAATCAATACAGTATGAATAGAAGTCATCTTAACAATAGGAGAAAATATTTCACCAAAGTCAATACCTGTTTTCTGTGTAAATCCCTTTACTACAAGCCTTGCCTTGTATCTTTTTTTCCACCCTCTTCTTCCTTGATCCTATAAACCCACTTGTTCTGCAATGTTCTCTTACCTATTAACAACTTAACAAAATCCCATGTCTGGTTATGTTCTAAGGAGTCCATCTCCTCATCCATGCCATGCTCCCACTTTGGACATGGGTCTTATCCTGCATTACTTCTTCAAATCTCTCAAGTTCACCATTATCAATCAATAATAAATAAAATAGAGAAGATGTAAATCTTTTTGGAGGTTTACTTACCCTTTGTGACCTTCTCATAGGAGTTTGGGGTACTAGAGGCTCAATCTGGACCTCTTGGACATTCCTATCCAAATCGATAGTGACTGATGCCGGTCACCTCTAACCGACGCCGATTCTACTAACCGATGCGGTTTGGATCTTATGTAATTGATACTGGTTCGTCTAACCGATGCCGGTCAGGGGTCAACCGACACCGATTACTGTGTAACCCTATCGATAATTCTTTTAAATCTGAGAGTTCATTTTCATTCACAAACTTCTCAATCGGTTCATCCTTGGGTACCAAAATTTGATCCATGTACATTCTATTTTCATTCCATTCAACATCACGACTCCTAATAATTTTAGAATTCTCTAAATCCTAAAAATGGAAACCGAAATCACTAGATCCATAACCAATGAAAGTGCATCTCTTAGATTTTGCATCCAACTTTTTCTATTTTCCTTATCAACATGAAAAAAAGCTTCTAAACCAAAAACTTTAAGAAAAGAAAGATCTACCTCTTTTATGGTGCAAGCTTCCTCTGGTATTCCTCCATCTAGTGAATTTGAAGGCCCATGGTTAATCAAATAAACTATTGTATCAACTACTTCTACCCAAAACTATAAGGGAAATCCAGAATGTATCCTCATACTTTTAGCACGTTCCATGATTTGTCTTGTTCATTTTTTCTACAACACCATTCTCCTGTGGTGTTCTTGGAACCATTCTTTCTCTACGTATTCCATTCACTGAACAATAATCATTGAAATCCTTGCTACAATATTCACCACCATTTTCAGATCTAAGACACTTTAATTTAGAATTTGATTCATTCTCAACAAGGGCTTTCCATCTTTTAAAGTCTCAAAAACATCATATTTACGTTTAATACAATAAACACATACCTTTCTTGTAGCATCATCAATAAAAGTAACATAATATTGGGATCCTCCATGAGAAGCTACATGAGCTAGTCCCCACACATCTGAGTGTACAAGCTCCAATTTTTTCTCCTTCTTAGTTGCCCCAACTTTGAGAAATCTCACTCTCTTTTTCTTTCCAAAGATACAATGCTCACATAAATAAAGATTTAAATCTTTCAAATTTGATAACTTACCCTTAGCCTTTAAGATTTGCATTCCTTTTTGACTCATATGGCCCAACCGGTTATGCCACATGCATGCATCTGAATCTAAAGTAGATAATATAGAAAAGGAATCAATAATACAAGTAGATAAATATAACATTCATACCTTCTTACCTCTTGCCATAACAAAAACACCCTTGGTGACTTTCCAAGAGTCTCCTGTAAAATTAACCATGCAACTAGATTCACCTAGTTGCCTTGCAGAAATAAGATTTCTCCTGAGGCTTGACACATGCCTCACATCTTGCAATACCCATGTATTTCCATTATGTAATTTTAGATGAACTTTCCCTTTACCAGTAATACTGCAAGGTTCATCATCACCCAAATAAACATGCCCAAAATTACCCTGGACATAATTTCTAAAATAACCCTTATTAGGGATTGCATGGAAAGAAGATCTTGAATCTAAAACCCATGATTCAATTATACTATCTAAAGAAATAATAAGAGCATCTTGCATTACCTCTAATGCAACAAGATTTGCTTCTTTACCTTTGTCTAGTTGTTGGTTCTCTTTATCCTTTGACCAAAAATATTTATTTGTATATCATTTCTTTCCACATTTTCAACAAGTAATTCCCTTACTTATGGATTTAGATCTACTATCCCTTGACTTTGATTTCCCATTACTCTTACTCTTGGATCTCTCCTTTTACTTCCCCTGCTTTCTACATTCAAAGCATTTCTAGATGATGATTCCTCTATACTCTTCCTGTGAATTTATTCATTTAATATTATACTAACCACATCATCAAACTTCAAAATATTATTAGCAAATGTTGTATTAATAACAACCATTACCAAGTTGTCCCAACTATTAGGCAAAAAACATAAGAATAAAAGTGCTCTTACTTCATCATCAAATGGTATTGCAACTGATTTTAATTGATTTACAATAGATTGAAATCATTCAAATGACTAGATGTAGATCCACCTTCATGCATCTTAGAACTAAATAGTTTCTTCATCAAATAAACTTTATTTGAAGCACTAGGTTTTTCATATAAATTAGCAAGAGATTTCATTAACTCTACCATAGAAGTCGCTTCTGTAATATTGGAAGCCACGGATGCTACCAGGCTCAATCTTATAGATCCCAAAGCCTTTCTATCAAGAATCTTCCATTCTTCATCAGTCATCTTCGTAGGTCTAGACTTATCATCCAACAATAAATACAAATCTCTTTGATATAGATAATCCTCAATCTACATCTTCCATAATTGATAATTTCAGCCATCAAATTTCTCTACCTTGTATTTGTTTTCTTCTACCATTATTGATGTAGCTCCCAATCAATCAAAAAACCCTCTGTGAGTAAATCTTTCAACACACCAAACCATCAAACAAATATCTGATACCATTTGTTGGGGTTAGCACAACACTTTGGTTGTATAGATAATATATCAGATCTAAGCATACATGCAAATAAAAGTAGATATTCTACCAAAAGAAATATACAAAACAAGAGATATAAATCAACACCAAATTTAACGTGGTTCACCTAGTGTGGGCTACATCCACCAAGAAACAAGTCAATCTATTATCCAAAGCTTTGACAAGATATACAATGAAGATTTACAATCTTCCACACCTCTCAAATGTACAATAATTTCTTTCCTCAAGCTTTTTCTTCTTCACCAAGAATTCTCTCTCTCACCAACTTTTTCAAGTTCTTCTTAATTCTTGTTAATTCTCTACTTCTAAACCCTAGCTTTTATGCTTATATAGTCATTTATAGACTTGGGGCACTTAGCCATGCAATTACAATCAATAGATGTACTTCAATGTTAAAAATAGATCTAATTCCTAAGAGTTAATTAAAATATCCTCGCATAGGTAACTCGATGTTGGTTAGCCCTAACCGATGTCGGTTCTTCCATTTCCTGACCAATGCTAGTCCTAGGTGACCGATGCCGGTTCCCCCTTGACCGATGACGGTTACTGTATTTTCCAACAAGTTTCCATTGCATGTTAAACTAAAGTAATTGAGCTCCACAACTCAACATGGTATCTGTTTGACCTTGGTATTTTATCACCTTGGTAAGTTAAAGAATGAATGACATGTTAGAGATCCTATCACTATCTACATCTAATAATTTTTTTGCGAATACCTTTTGGGTATATTTGTTGACACTATTCAATGTCGTCATCACAATCACTTCCACATCCTAACATCATGCCATCAATGGTTCATAACCCCTTATAAAAATAATCGAGAGAGCTGAAATAAGTTTTCAGAAAGTAAAAAATCAATCAAAATATCAAAATCAAAAAGAAAATCAATATATAACTCTCTCATGGGGTATTTCCAATATCTCTATCGGGCTATGTACACTGGTGACAATAGAGCAATGTTGTGATTAGAATCAAATACATATCTGTCAGGGCTATGGATGTTTGGATGGCAACGGAGCAATGTACGACTCTCCTTCCACCTTCCATTCAAAAATCACATATCAAAATAAATCATTCCTACACATTGGCTAACATGTGTTCACTTGATGTCTATTAAATCTTCCTTCAAGAAGTAATTAATTTCCACATACACACATTGGGTCTCTATGAGAAAATAGTATTAGTATGTTACTAATTTTTGTTTATACCTTGTTCAGACTCTTACTTTAGTCCATATTTTGTCTCACAATTTGAGCCTTTGGCTAATCACTTTTTCATCGCTAGTCTTCTAGCTATATTTTCCATATCCTTTCATAACATTCAATGTTCTTCTACTTTGTTAAGAACATTCATGTGTATAAGATTTCATTTTTACCATGTTTTAGGGAATCTTTTTCCCTTATTTCAATAAAACAATATTATACTTCTTTTCTATCAAGTGTTTCTTGGACATCTTGCACTAGGGCATGATCGCTCCTTATTAATCTTCATTGACTTGCATTCATCATCGTGTTGAACCTATTTGTCTTTGCCTTAATCTGGATTATATTCCTCTTTTATATATGTGGAGATTTTTCCTTTGAATATTCCCATATCATGTTGGGGGCATATTTGCATGTTCAATTTCTTGCACATATACATGGCATTATGCCCTTGTACATCCCATCTAACATTGACAGCATCCACGTTTTTCTTTTTTCTTGTACATGGATTTGGAAATGTTTTTCTTAAAAATTCCTAAAACATTCAAATATGTTAGAAATTCCAAAAAATTCAAATATGTTTAGAAAATCCCAAAATATTTGAAAAATGTTTCATAGAAAATGTAAAAAACAATAGAACATTGTTTCCAAAAACAACACAAATTGTCTCGAAACCGCCCACAAAAACATGGTAGTGCTTTTCTTACTTGTTTGTTTGTTTCTATTTTTTTACTTGCTTGTACATTCTGTATAGTGTGTTTCTTAGCATACTACTTAGATTGATCTATTCTTTCCTTAATTATATTCATTTTTGCTTGTTTATATTCAGTGTATTTTGCATGCTTGTATATATTTGTACATAGTTGTATTTTCAATTTCTTTAAGGTGTACATTTCTTAGATTTGTTAACTTTGGTTGTGCTTGTTTGATACTTGTACATTGTTTGTTATCACATCATCATTTCTATCATCACATTTAACATCACATATATCATATATCATCAATAATTACTAAGCTACATCATCATGAAAATAAACATCCAACATGTATGCTAAGATACTATCATCCTACCATATCACCAATGGGGAAATAAGGATCACCTTCTATCCCCCCTCACCAATATCAAAAATCAAAAACATGGAAAATCATAAGTATCTCATCGAAAACAATGTGATATCATAAAATGTTATCTCATAAATCAAACACATGTGATACAATCATAAATCACAATAAAGTCCATCCTCATCATGTAAATATGTCAAATATATCAATGTTCATATATAATGTGTCTCGATACATAATCATCAAATACAACGTACATCATCATGGGCATTTGGGTAAAAAATGTGCCTTCATATTGAGCCATAACAAAAATAATACATATACATCATCTCAAAATGTGCCTTTGTATCGAGGTGTACATCAAAAATAGGTACATATGTCAATATGTCATCATAATAAAGAGAGCCAATAGTGACTCTCACCTACCACTAGACTTCATGTCCTAGGTCCAGGTGGTGGCATCTACTGTGGGGCTTGTGGTGGTGGCATCTATTGTGTCAAGCTCACTAGTACGTTGATGGCTAATGTATTGATCTCGTGTTGATTGAGATGACATGTGTGGCCTCGATCTTGAGCTTTGTTAGCTAGTTAATTCTAATCCATAGCCCTCTGAACCCACTAGAATGAACCCATGGTATAACATCTTGTAATAATTGGCCTCTCCAATGATGGAAGCACACTTAAAAACTAAATCTTGGACTCTAATCGTTGTCCCTACATGTTGGAGTGCAACATGCTCTAATCTCATGCTCACTAACTTAGCCTACAAATGTACCCTCTCTATGACCATCTGGTCCCTCTCGACAAACACCTGATCTCTCTGCTCTATCACCTGTTGTAATTACTACCTCAAGGCAGATAGATCCTCCAAACTTTGATCATCATATCTCGACGCAGATCCCTGTGACAACTTGTAATCTACTCTCCATCCCCTCATTCGATTGTGTGGTGGGGACCCTCATCCATCCCAACCAACTTCGACACCCCCTCCATATCCTCCATCTTTATTGACCCCTCTATCTCCATCCCATCCATCTCTCAGTGGAATGTGTGGTAGACTCACGATATACAGAGGTGACAAGGGCACATGTGGAATTTGGATATATCCCTATGGAACCTATACCTGGGAGATAACCTACCATATGGGATGTTGAAGGGGAGGACCCTTTTGTGGTAGCTATGCATGTGGAAGACCCCATTGTGCCACCTATATATGTGCACCCAATCTACCCCGGTGCCACACTCGGATTTGCTTATGTCTATGCTCTTAGAGCCCTACCTTAAGTCTTGTGTTGTTGTTGCAATCTTGGCCTATATGGCCACCTATGGTATAGTGATTCGTCATGGTAATATTGTCACATACCATGCTCTATACCCCGGGATCCACTATTTTTGTTTGAACAACCCAAAGCTATGGGACTACTGTCAAAATTTATCTCGATCTCGTCATGGTCTAATCCATGGGCCAATGTTGAAGGTATCCCTAGACCTGCACCCATATGACATCTCATCTCCAAGAATCCCCTAAATGTGGCCTAACTATCTTTAGACTTTTTCAAGTCTGTACCACTCAATAATATACTCCCTAGTGATAATGATAAAGTGGTCAACCTCTGTTGTGCTAATCTCTACAGCATTCTCAGGCCACTGATATAATATGTGTGGGCACCATGTAACCATGCGGATTTGTATATCATCAAACACCTGCCTGTAATATGTTGTGTCCCCCGTATGTCTACAAATGTCATCACCAACAACCCATAATAGATGGCTCGTTAGGAGCCCTGGCTTATAACGCTCCTAATGGGTTCCCTAGGGCAATATGATCCCATGCCCATATCTATAGTAATGTAGTTGGGTCAATGATCTTCTAACCATGGTACGTTATCAAGTGAAGAGCCAAGTACAAGTGGGCTAATAAGCACTGGCCCCAGCAATAAAACTCTCCATTGATGAGACTGTGTGTCACCCTGATAAGACCTAGAGAAAAGTGTATGCCAATCTTGTAAGGTAATTAGAGCCATCAAGTACACTGGTATCTATTTAAGTCGGTGATCAATGAAATATCTATGAAATTCAACTAACATTCCCCGATGAGGTATGCCCACTAAGCCGAACATCTCCATATAGTCCTCGCAGATATGGCTGGTCTCGCCATCATATGTAATCAATCCACCCTATATATGCACTCTCGTGTGCCAAACATCCTCCAATGTGACACTCATCTCGCCAATCACAAATCTAAAGTTATGGCTCTCACTCTGCCATCTCTCTGCTAAGGCTGTGAGAAGGATATGATCTAGTGTAATATATGGCATGTGAGCCACGTAAGAAAGACCCATGACATCTAGAGTCATCTCCAAGAAGATACACTCGCGATATATAAAGGGAGCCTCATAGGCTCGCAGCCGACAATGTTTCTCACGTGTCTCCAATCTGGGTAACTTCAGCTGCAAGATCAAGCAAACCACTTGTTAACATCATTTCTTCTAGAACACATCATCTAATTTCCTATATTAATTACTAACTTCTTATACAAATCTTTTAAATTCTTCTAAGATTTGTACAAAGCTAACCATTCATGTTAGAGCTTTCCTTTTAGTGCTAGCGCACCCCTTTTGGCATTAGCACGCCCTAGAGCTTATGCCCCCATTTTCACACGAGCGCTTACATTTTTCACGTAGGTGTGCCCCCTACTAACCTCCATTTCTATCTCAACACAAACTCCTCTATTTTGACACTAGAGCATCCCCCCACGCTCACATGAACCCCATCCTCCTCCTCATGCTCATGCGGCCCCAACCATGTTCACGCACCCCATAGGTTGTGCAAGTGTTTATGCATGTTTTTATAAGAAATAAATGACATTAAATGAGCTCGAATTGAATTTTCTTGCTTTGTGTACTTGTGGGCCATCCCTCGAAAGCCTCACGTAGTCTTGAACTATATCAAAACGGTGTGTATAGTCCTTAACTCGCGTCATTTATCTCGTAGGTCAGGGTAAAATTCTCTCAAAAAATAAAAAGGGTAGGGTAACATTAACTCATCACGATGAATTTTTACCCTCCCACCCTTTTATTTAAAGCCATTTTGAACTAATTTTTCATGTATCTCACCCCCGAGGTGTTATAGGACCACCGTGATTCTTATACATTCTTCTAGCACTTGTTGCGATGATTGTTTTTATTAAATAATCATTTTTCACCCGTTTTCGCTACATTGGGGCATCGTTTTGCTTCTCGGCAACCCATTCTACTACCTAGGGCATATTTTAGTTCCCCAACATTTTTTTGAAATAACCACATATATTGTCATTCTTCTAACTATTTTTCTTCCAAAATTGTCAAAAATAAAATAAAAATTATAAAATAAAAAAAATAAAAAAAATGTTAAAATATCCAAAAAATTGTAAAATTCATTTTTTTTCAAAAATTGGTAGCAAGCATGCACACAGCTGAAACCTATGTCAAATGCATCATACTCAAACATAAAAATTTCCTATAGAACATATTTCTTTGATTCTCGCTTTTTCTTGTGCACGACTCGTAGATCATTTGGATCTACCCTTCATCAACAAAATCTAGTTTTCTTGTTATATTTGTCTTCCCTTATACAAACGCGTTGCTTATTGAATTTTCATAGTGCACGATTGCTTTTTTCATGGGAATTCCACGTCCTTCATTTATTCACCTCACATGTATCATTTCTTGGGTGTCATTTTTAACCCTTTTCCGTTAATTCACACAGGTCGAAATTGAAGTTAGATAACAAAGACATTTGTGTAACCATATGGAATGTTGTTTGTTTATGTCTATTTGTACTTGTTTCGTTGTTAGATTATCTTGTGTACTTTCTCGTATTGCATTACGTTATGTATGTTGCATTAAGTTAGTGTTTTAGCAATGAAAAAATGTTAGTATTATATCTTTTCATGTTATTTTACACTTTTGTTGTATGCTTGTATATATAATAAGAGCCGATGACATAGATCATTCCACAAAATGATGAGATAAAGTTGTTTTGATATAAGACTTGATGAAAATTATATCCATTTCTTTTCATATTCATTCTTCTTCATTATCATGTTCTTCACTATCATTTTCTTCTATCAACAATATTCTTCCAAATCACTTGGGGCAATAGGTATCACCTGTTATCCCCCTCCTCACATTTCTTCTATTTGTTTCCTTCATCTTTTCTGATCATCAATCGACCTCTTCCATCACCCCATCGACACTCAAGGGGGCATCCTTCACTCTACTAATTTTTCTTCTAACCCCTCAAAATTTACTTTTCTATACATGTCTACTATCTTTAAAGTGCCCTCACTTATGCCACCCCAAAGAGAGGAAAATGTAGACACCTAAAATCCGCTTATGACATTTTAATACTTAAATTGCACTATCTTATTTCCCATCATTTGGACAATTGGCGACACTTCATCAAACAAACACCTCTTCTCCTCTCATTGGGTCAATTAATGACACTTCGCTAATTAACCACGATCTTCACTCTCTTTTGGTCAATTGATGACACTTCATCAATAAACCACCATTTTCCCTCTATTCCCATTAATTAATTACATTTCGCTAATTAATTAGCCTTCTTATCACTCAGGATGTCGATTAACAACCTTTCGTTAATTAATGTCTACTTCTACTTGGGTTAATTAATTAATTATTATTAATTAATTATGCTCGTTACTCTAAATCAATAAATCACTGTTTATTGGATCAAATTCCTCTCTTACATCCCCCAAATCATACTAATTTTCCTCTAATTAGCTTCTATAAGCTTACATCTACCTATTAATTAATAATACCTGATTAATTAAAACATACCTCAACTCCCATGAGTTACTAATGACAAATTAAACTCATCTAAATCAAACTTACCTTTTCCAAAGCATGTTTATCCACTTCTAATATTGCTTTACCCTTATCCCACATGCACTAAGATGCAAATCTGTCTCAAACAAGAAGGTTATATAAGAAACCCTCCTCCTTTCCTTTCTTCTTACACCTCATTTGCATTACTGAAAACTATAGGCATTTTTATTTGAGCCACCATTCTCCATTGTTGGAAAGAGCTTCTCCCTCTTGCATCCATTCTCTCAAATTGAAGAGCATGAGAAGATCCAAAAATGGCCTTTTAGCCATTTCTTGGTGAGATCGCATCTTCAATCTTTGAGGAAACACCACCAATTTGATTACTAGGTGGTCTAATTAGGTTCATTCATTAGGTAGAAATCTCAAAGAATAGGAGTGGCTTGACATTCAATGGATTTATCATGTTTATGCATTGTAGAAGTTGTTTTCCCTTAAGCTCTTATCTTGATGGTTCTCTAATAGATTTGGCTTAGCTTTTAAACTACCAGGTGTTAGTCTATTTCAATTAGCTTTGCAAGTTTATTATGCTCACAACGCCCTTGGAATAAGATATCAATCTTCCCCCCAATCCTACATGCACGGAAGAAGAATCTAAGTTGTTTATGGAGGAGATTATTGATGTTAACATCGCACAAAGGAATTATCTAGAATGGTCAAGTTGGGAGCTTTACTCTCGCTCAAGAAAAAATACCTTTGCCTTGATTTTGCATCAATTCTCATACATTTTTCTTGGTCCTACAAAGACATGTCAAGACTAGATCAGACATTAATAGTGCATAACCTTTTTGTGCATGAAGACGCAAAGTCTATTAAATGAAAGCTTATAAAGATGCATCCTCACGTCACTTTATTGGTCAAAGAGGAGCAGGAAAAGTTATTGGTAGTAGGATTTATCATGCCTATTGATTGCTCAGAATGGATTTTCAAACATTGTATCTATACAGAAAAAACCTATAGGTATCAGAATTTGTACAAATTTCAAAGACATAAACAAAGCTTGTCATAAGGATGAATTTCCTCTTCCCAATATCAACATGATTTTTTATTTAATGGCTGGTTATGAAATGTTATCATTCATGGATGGTTTTTGAGGTTATAATAAAATTAAACGTGTAGATGAGGATCAAAATAAGATAAATTTTGTAACCCCTTATGGGACATTCTGCTAAAGAACAAAAGACCTTTGCCTTTCTTTTGCATCAATTCTCATACATTTTTTTCTTGGTCCTACATGGACATGTCAAGACTAGATCAGTCATTAGTAGTGCATAACCTTGTTGTGCATGAAGACACAAAGCCTATTAAACGAAATCTTAGAAAGATGCATCCTCGTGTCGCCTTATTGGTCAAAGAGGAGCAGGAAAAGTTATTAGTAATAGGCTTTATCATGCCTATTGATTGATCAAAGTGGATTTCAAACATTGTATCTATATAGAAAAAACATATAGGTATCAGAATTTGTATAGATTTCAAAGACATAAACAAAGTTTTTCCTAAGGATGACTTTCCTCTTCCCAATATCGACATGATTTTTTATTCAGCGGCTAGTTAAGAAATGTTATCACTCTTGGATAGTTTTTCAGGTTATAATAAAATTAAAATTATAGATGAGGATCAAAATAAGATAAATTTAGTAACCCCTTGTGGGACATTTTGCTACTAATTCATGCCCTTCGGTATCAAGAATGTAGGCACAACCTATCAATGGGTTATGACCATCATCTTTTATGATATGATCAATGACATAATGAAAGATTGTGTCAATGACATCCTAGGCAAGTTTAGAATGAGATAAGACCATCCAACTATTCTAGGATGCATATTTCAATGTCTAAGGGACTATAAGGTCTACCTCAATCCAAAGAAGTGTGTCTTTGGTGTGTTATCAAGTAAATTAGTAGGTTTCGTTGTGATTAACTAAAATTGTCTAAATATATGTAGTATGGGATAGTTAATCTAAGTTATAAACAAATGTAAATGTAGTAAATAGTATGCTAACGATTTAGTCGACCATGCGAAGTGAAGTGCTAACTCTAATATGTAAGATGGAATTCGAAAGAACTCATCTTAATAATATATTCTCACATGACTGTGTCAGAGTGATGAACAGAAAATTAGGAAGCATGTGCAACTTTGCAAAAGGGCTCTAAAAAGGGTGGATCTGCAATTTGTGCACCTTTGTGTGTGTAAAAGCTCTAAAATTGGTTCTCACAGGGTTGGAAGATGATCTGCAACCCTTACTATTTATCACATAATTTTTTTTGTCCCAAGTTAGATGTCGCCAATAAATTGAGATGGAAGAAAGACCTGCAAAAGACCAATAGAAGTATCAAAACCGTAAAAAAAGAAATATGCAAATGAATGGGTCAAAATGACCTCAGTTTCCACAATAATGGGCTTATTAACTAAGTGTTGCACTACATTTTAGACCTAGATGTAGTTTTGGTGAGTGTGTGCATGTCGTGCCCTAGGTGATCTTGTGCTAGTCACACTTTGTGAAATAGCAAGCAATAACTAAATGTAGAAAATGTAATAGAATGTGTGCATGAAATAGAATAGAATCCCTCCCCCTATGAAGTGTGATGCATATGTCCTAGATTGTGCCTTGATGATGGAGCTATGTGGATGCCAATGCAATAAATGGATGCAACTCTAGATGAGTGATAGTAGTAGATGATGCTAAGTCCCTCATTATGGTCTCATAACTTTATATTTATAGGGTTCTCTTATCTAATTTCATAATTAACCCCGAAAAGGATGACCCCAAGAAAGATAAATATGTCAAACGGTTAGAAGAGGCCCAAAAAGTGGTGAGAAAGTGCAAAAAGGACTGGGGAATCCCTAGCACCAGATACTAAATCTGGGTGCCCCAGTCGAGGCTAAAATAACTTGGGATGTCAAAAATGGCTAGGCATATGGGTGCAAAATATCACAAATTATGAAATAAAATAAACAAGATGGCCAAAGGAAGGGGTTTAATTAGTACTTTCTTCTCTCAAGAGCCTTCTAAATAGTAGTATGAGACTAGGATAAATAAATGTCTAAAGTGCATGATTTTGTGACTACATTTTGCCCCGCTTTATATTGGTGAGCGGAAAGCTCGGTAACATAAAGTAGATAGAGATGTGTACCTGATAGAGATGTAGAGTGATGAAGAAGGCATGTCAAGTACTAGATAAAGCGTGGAATGAAAAAAATATGGAGGAACGTGGAAATTAAAGATGAAAATGTGTAAAGAAAAAGTGATAAGAGTGAACATAGGGTGGAATGTGTGTGTGTAGTTAGTTGCCAATGTGTGTACCTCCATGGTTAGTAAAGTATTTGTTGTCACGAAATGTTATTGTTGAATTAAAAGTAGCAAGCAGGTGAGAATTTTGTACCTACCTTGTAGGGTACTTTTTCCCATGATAGAAAAGTCACTTAAGTTGCAGTGGGAAAATTAGAGTCAGCAGGCAGGCGGGAATTTCTTACCTACCTTGCAGGGTAAAAATTCCTATTGTAGAATAAAAGAAATATCATTTAAGTGAATCATGGGATTTTATTGCCTGCCTTGTAGGGTAAATAATCCCATTATGAAAGTCAAGTGACTTAAGTGAATCATAGGATTTTCAGGGCTGCCTTGCAAGGTAAATAATCCCATTGTCATGTGATTCTTAAAAATAGAATTCTATATGTCAAAAAGTGCGCCCCCTTTGGAGAAGTAAAGGCAGCCTTTAAATTGATTAATTTAATTAATTATTCACCCAAAATAGGTGCCCAGGCTTGTGGAAAATTCAACAAAGGCAAAGGACAAAAGGTGGTTGAAAATAGATTGCTCTAAAATTAAATATATTTATTTATTTAATGGCAGTCCCTTCATGTCAAAAAGTGCGCCCCTTTTGGAAGAAAGATAATACTTTTTAAAGTATTAAATGATTAAATTAATTCCTATTTTCAGTGGCTAAGGTTAAAGCACACTGTGAAGCTTAAGTGAAGTGAAGAGTGGATGATTAAATTGAATAAATTTAATTTATTTGATGGTTGTCCTTAAACATGCAATTTTAGCACATCAGTTAAAGAGAAAAGCATGATTTTTAATTAATTAATTGCCAGGAATAGGAGGGGCAATTATTAATTATAGAATTATGAGGGTTATATAAGCATGGGCTGCCATAAGGATGAATTAATTAATTCACAGGTAAAGAAGTGCAGCCCAGAGGAAAAGTGTGCCCCATTTGAAGAGGATTTTTGCTCAAAAGAAGGTGAAATCAAGGCTAAAAGCTTCCAATTTTGGCGCATGCATTGAAGGAGGTTGATTTGTGTTTGCATAATTGTTTGCATAAGTGATACAGGTGCTCAGGTGAAGTTGGAAAAATTCATGCTCACTTTGCATGCAAATAAAACATCAATTTTTGGGGCAGCAGGCTTGAATAGTGCAGATTTTTATGATTAAAATTCACTGTTCATGTTCCGGTTGCCATCTTTGTCTGAATTAATTGCAAGAATTCGTTACAGGTGCTTTACAAAAGAAAAGGAGCTTTAATCAATGTCCAATACATTGAATATATCCTCTGAATCTGAAGAATTATCCAGATCTGCACCAGTTTTGAAGAATTCCAGCCAAGTAAGAAGAAAAAGAATCGTTCAAACAAAGATAGACACAGCCATGGCAAAGAAGGATGAAAAAGAGAGCACAATGGAGTCATGCATCACTTCTAAATTTGTAGACATTGGAAACACAGATCTAGGTCCGGAACCTCTTTTTGAATTGATTGACAGATCCAAAGCTGGAAAGACTTCCCTCATGCGTGCAGTCAAAAGCAGTGGAATCATTCGAGCTGCAGCATTTCCATTCACATCCCAGCTGCCAGAATTCGTTATGGAGTGTGCTAGATCTAGATCCAGATTCAGATCCATAATTGCAAAGGCTTCATCCTCTTGTTTCAAATGCAACCCGTGAAGAAGTCAGTGCGTGGAAAATTCCTTCCAGGATCTTGTGCATGTGCTCCCAATCTTCCAGTTGAAGCCTTCATTGAAGTTGCATTCACCCGGAGTGCTTTCCAGAATTTTTAATTGTTCATATGCAATTAAAAATAAAGATTTATGGCAAACATTACACTGATGCATGTACTGGAGAAGAACTGCAAAAGCTTTAAGGATAAAAGAGAAGACAAGGCAAAGGAAAATCCAGCTCGCTTCCATATCCAGCTTGTTGTTTACAAATCCAGTCATTTCTAATTCCAGCTTGTTGTTTACGAGATCCAAGTCATTTCTAATTCCAACTTGTTGTTTCCAGATCCGGTGTTCCCAATTCCAGCTTATTTCCAAATCCAGCTACTCCCAGATCCAATTTGGTGAGAATCAAAGGCAAAAGAATCAGCTGCATGCAGACATGAAAAAGGACAAAATTGCAGCTTTCCTCTTCCTTCTTCTTTCCTCTGAAAAAGTAATTGAGCGATCAATTAAATTATACAACTTAAGTGATTGGTTTAAAATTCATTACTTAAAGAAGTCAATTACTTGGAGATAGATGGCAGATGCACAAAATAGAAGGTTCTATTTTCAGTTGCAAATCATACATGTCATGTAAAGAGGAATTCCAGGAGGGAGATTGCCAGTTTTTTCCTTTCCCACTTCCACATGTGTCAGTTCAACTAAAATATTATGACTTGTACTTTCCCTTCTACATTCTATAAGTAGAAGAAAAACCTTTGGGTTAAGGATCAAAATTTGTAAGCAGCAACCTTGTGTTCCAAAATTTATGCTGAAACCCTTGAGAGCCACTTGAAGCAAAGGAATATACAGGAGTAGACTTCTGGAGAAATTTGTGTCACGGTGTATTGTGTTTCTTGTTTTTTATCTTAGATCTTTTAATAGACTTTGTGTTATTTCATATCTAGATCTAGAGCTACCTTTGCTTAGAATTCTATGTTTATATCTACCAGTTTCTTCTATGTGCATGCAATCAACTCTACTATCTATTGATTGGGATGCACATCTTCCCCATTTCTTCTTTGTGTTTATATAATTCCCTTTCCCTTCTTCTATAAATATTTCCCTTCTTAAACAAATGCTTACTTACTACAGAACTGTTCAATTATGGTTCATGAACTAAGTAGTTAAAGTAAAACCCCATTTAGATATTAGCATAATGTTGTCAAAATTTCACCCCCCCAGGGTAAATTTCGAGAACATGCATCAGAGTTTTGCAATTCTAGGCAAGTAGGTTGATCCAGGAAAAATTGTGAAAATCGGCTAAGTCCTAGTCCTAGGGACAGTTCGGGACAAATGGGACAAAAAGGCGCGGATCGGCCGAAAAGCCTCCAGGTGGCCCAAATCAAACCAGGGACATTTGGGACAAAAGTACGCGGCGGGCGCGAAAAGCCAATCCGGCCAAAAGAGAGAAAAATTGGCTAACTGCTGAGAGGGTAGCGTTTGGGACATCCGGGACATCTAGACGCGAACCGGCCGAACCGGGCGAAAAAGGTCAAAACAGTCCGAAGGCAACTGGGACAAGCGGGTCAAAAAGACGCAAACCGGCCGAACCGGGCGAAATGGGAACAAGCAGTCCGAAGACAGTTTGGGACATTTGGGACAAATGGATGCGAACCGGCCGGTTCGCGCTAAATCAGCACAAGGAGCACTAAGCGTTTGGGACATCCGGGACAAAAAGACGCGAAGGGCATGAAAGAGCCGGCAGACCTGTCAACCAACCAGATCATGACACGTGTCTCAAGGAGAAAAGGTCAAAAAAGTCAAGGGGCGAGTTTTCGAGCACCGATCCGAACCAATGGGACAATGCCACGTGTCCCAGTTAGGGCCCACAAGGAAATTTCAAAGGAGAACCCACCGAAAAATAGAAGAGAGAGAATTATTCAGTGAATCAGATCCTGCCACGTGTCATCCAGGTGGCAGAGCGCGGGAAGAAATTCAAAAAAATCCGTTTTCGCCTGTTACGTGCCCTAAATCTTCAGATCGCCATAACTTTCGATCCAGAGCTCGGATTTGTGCGTTCTTTATATCAACGGAAAGCTGGTAAAATTCTCTACACGTTTCCAGGGTCAATCTTGCATTTTGGTTCAGTTTGGAGAGAGAAAATCAAGAAATTCCTCTGGCACGAAATAACAAGCAGAAGTAATGCGTCAACGAACAACTTTAATGCAGCAGACAGTTCGCCGCTTCTGTTAGACAACCCGTCGTTTCGCCAGGATCTGCCACTTCTGCCATGATGAGATGAGTTAAGTGCATTCTGGAGGTGGTTGGGGCAGATTTCGAATTCCTCTCTCTTTTCTCTCTCATTCTTCCTATAAATTGTAAGGAGGGGCTTCTTTCTAAAGGTTGGACATTCTTGTTTTGCAACCCCTCCCTTCTCTCCTGCTTGCAAGAGAATTCGTGGAGTTTTCAAGCCTCCCACATAGACTGTAATGCCATTGTGCCTCTTGGCCATTGCAATGTATTAAATCGATCCTTTGAGCAATATATATGTCTGTGATTAAATTTAAATCCTCTCATGTATTCATTGTTGTCATTTTGATCTCTCATTGCATTTCGGTTACCTGTGCATGGTGTGGTATTGCATCTATATGGTCTGTGTTTATGTTGCAAAGCTTATGTTCTTCATTCCTCGGTGCATCACCTCCTTAGCTTAGGTTTATTTATATGCATTTCTCTCTCCCTGTCTCCTTGGTAGTTAGTTTAGTTTTTTGGGTAAACCTCTGCGTTTCATTGGTGCATCTGAACAGAGGAATAGGAACCAGCCTTTCTCTAGAGAATCCTTTCTCATTTTTCAAGTCCCACACTTGGAGAAAGGATTCAATGTTATGCAATCACACTGGATGCCTCGGTAATCAACCTAGAAACTTGATCTCGCATCCGTGGGTGCTGTGATTTTGCATCAACACATACTTTAATTGAAAAATCGACATGGAAGCCTCACCGAAAATGAGGGAGATTTATCTCATGATTGCCTAGGTTTTATGCTATGCAAAAAAATCTAGCCAACATGTTGACGATGTTGTTGTTGTTATTATCCCCATTTGACCGATTGTTTCTCATATGGTTGGACCTACAAAGAGAAAACTATTAAGTAGTCAAATATGTATGTATGTATGTTTAAAAACACAATGTAAAAGATGCATGTATATGAAAGAATGTAAATATAAAATACCTAAATGTAAATGTAAATGTAAATGTAAATGGAACATGTGCACATGATCCATGTCGAGAGAAAGTGTAGAAGAATATCATGTACTATGATTTTTTTTAGTGATCTCGCACTAGAGGCCGAAGAAGTGTAGGGAGGAAATGCTCTGTGTTCTCCAAGCTCTAACTACTTCCCTAAAATGTGTGTAGAGATCTCTGTACTTTCCTAGTTTTTTGGGAGATCTGACAACACTAGCCAGAGTAGCATACAGAGGCACACCCACTATAACCTTTAGGCTTGTAACTACTTCCTAGAATGCTATGGACACCATGTCCTATGAAATATGTTGTGTATGGGGTTTGTAGACTGGTCTGAACCTGCTCACTGTATGTAACCCACAATGCCAAGGGTGGAAATTACATTGAACCTAACTAGTGTAAACACGAGGTATTAGTACATAAACCCCAAATGATGCCTTCCTCTTTGGGGCACATGCAACATCAATGATAGGAGACATACGGCCCCAAAAGAGGACCAACCACATGTACCTTATAACCCTGTAAAGTGCTTGGTAAAAATCTAGGCATGCACAAACAAGAAGGCTAGCCAAAAACAAGTGTAAATATGCAAGTGTATAGAAAACAATGTGTAATCTACGTAAACATTGTAAAAGCTACCAAGAAATGTAATAAACACACAAGAAGACAAATTAAGCTGCACAAAGTAGGCTGAAAACATGGGACATCACTCACAATGTCGCAAGACACACAAGGCCATCATGTCCGTAAATAAGTAAATAAGTGTGCGCACTAAACAAATGGTAAGGCTCGCAAACAATAACAAACAAGAGATGACAATGTAACAAACAAGTATGGAAATCAATATCCCTGCATAACAAATGTTACATATGAAGCAACCGTTAGCATGTTAGAACTATATATAGTATGTCAAAAGCGTGTATAAGAAATTAATGTAAAGTGCTAAGTATGAAATGAAACAATAACACATGTAAGAGATGGATGTGGATGCCCCCAATGACTAGTGTAGGAAGGGTAGAAGGTGAGCATCCATGTTATGTGTAAGAGACTTGTATCTATGACCACAACTAGAAAAAGACGTGAATGCGCATGTGTGGATGATATAGATAAATTCCATACAAGTAATCTAACTAGCATGTGCAATAAAGTGACCGTAAACAAGCAAAATTAAGCAAGAATATAAGCAACCATAATATGCAGTATGTTGTGGAAGGATGAAATGGAAATACAAGATGGAATGATAGGAGCCATGTGCCCCCAAGTGAATGGAAATGTATGCAGTGAGGTTCATTTTGTATGCCCCCTCAGTAGTCAAGAATGAACTGTAAACGAGAGTGTGTCATTGGTAAATGGTCGAGTAATGTGTGTATTGGGTCTAGCGCATTGTAATGGATGTGTATATGTGTAGTGATGATGATATGTGACATGTAGAAGAGATGTGTGTGGACCTTAAAGCCTAGGTTTATACCACGATGAAATGAAATGTGGAGTGATGATTTATCCCTAAGCTATATTATTACATGATGATAGAGGAAGAGTGACAATGTAGCCTATAATGTATGTCACTATAAGATGAAATAGTAAGGAGTGACAATGTAACCTAAGGTGTATACCACTACAAAATGATAGACTAGGTAACAATTTATCCTAAAGTATATGTCACTAAAAGATGATTAGATGAGTGATGATTTAGCCCTAAGCCTATATCATTACAAAATAAAAAGAGGGAGTTGTGATGTAAACTAAGGTGTATACCATTACAAAATGATAGAATAGGCGACAATTTAGCCTAAAGTGTATGTCACTAGCGTAGAAAATTCACATGATGGGATTTGGAATGGTATTCATAGGATGAATGTAAGGTCCATTTGATTTGTAAACCCTTGGCATTTGAGTATGGACTGAGGAACTAAAGTGCGTCATTGGGTAGTGAGTGCAGTGTATAGAAGATATTGTAGTATATATAATGATAAATGATGACCATATGTTGAGTGAAATGTGTAGAAATGTGATGTGTATAATGTAATGCGATATGCGTAGAATGTATAACATGCAATGTACCAAGTGGTATGTATGTAGATAGATCAAGAATGTAATGCTAGAATTCCTATGTGGTGAAGACTAGGATGAAATATGATATGTAAAGGCACAAATGTGGAAATTTCATAGACTAAATGTAGAATGTATAGTGTATGATGCATAATATGTCATAAGATGCAATCAGAATACTTATAATGCAATGTGTGGGGTTCATGTATAATAATCCCTCTACAATCAAGTGTGAATAGAAGTAAAAGAGTGTGTCATCGGGTAAATTGTGCTTTGGGCAACATAGAATGCAATGGGCTGGAAGAAGTGGGTGATGTGCTAGCTACTATGTGAGGATATGACGACCATGGAGTAGATGGAGGGACACCATAAATAGAAATGACCTAATTTTTGTGAATGAACTTGAGTTGTAAATGATTCATGGAAATGATAGATTGAGAGCGACAAATCTAATTGAGACCAAGAAGCATGTCACATCCCTCAACCGTGTTTCTAATGAGGAAAGGTACAAGCATAGTAAGAGGGCCAACTGTAACATGTAGCTTAACAATACAAAAGGGTTTTGCGAAAGGTTATTTGACTTGCGATAGAGGATACCCGATAGCCTTAAGGAATGACATAGAACATGTGCTAATGATCCATGATATATTAACCTTAGTGTTGTTGATGGAGGTCAAGCCAATAGATGCATAGATGTGTAAATGATGATATGTGAACTCAACGTGATAATTGATGTTGGAAAAATAAATGATTGGTGGTGAAGCTTCAATGTTAGCAACTAAGAAATACAGAACTCCCAAGCTATTGGGATACATGGTATGTGAGATATAATTAGTGGTTGAATAATTCGTTTATGTGTTATGATTTGGTAATGGGTTATTAAAGATCTTGAGTTTGTGATTTTCATTGGTAGGCCAAATTGTCATGGACTCTGGTAGTTTAATTTGACCATTATCAAGCAAATCCTGGATGAGGTGTCAGAGACGGAAACAACGATCGTGGGGATGTCATATGAAATGGTGCTAATCACAATAATAATTTTCATCAAAATTACGTCCTTTTGGCCAAGATGGATCAATTTTTAGAGGAGATGGTAAAGTAATAAGATTGTTATCAACAAGTTGCGGTAGTAAAATGTTTAGAGGTGTACTAATCTTAGTAAAATTGCGTCTGTATGGTTTTGGTCACAAATTCTTATAAGTAGAGATTTTGTTTACATTTGTTTTTCCATCCATAGGTTTAGTTGTAGAAGACTTAAATGTTGGCTTGTCTTCAAATCAGGTGGATGATGACGCTTGCTTGTGATATTTAAGCCTACCTATGGTTAAGAGTTTTGCCTCATGAAGCTTGAGAGTATGGAAAATTTGATCAAACGAAGGATATGTCTCAAAGAGAACACTTTCTTGTAAAGGTGGTAGTAGACTCTGAATAAATAAGTCCTGGATTTCAGAATCTATGAGTACATTGGACATCTTAGCTAAGTTATTTTTTTAGTGTAAGACATAATCAGATAAATTTTTATTAGATCCTTGTTTGAGTTGTGCCAACTGGGCATAGGATATATTAGAGCCAATGTTGATAGAAAAGTGAGTGAGAAAGGCATCAGCCAAATGTGTGAAAGAAACTACCGAATGTATAGGTAGGTCATAGAACCAACGCATTGCATAGTCTTGTAAACTGTGAGGAAAGATCTTAGCAAGTATAATGTGATCATTTGCATAATCAAGGCATGCTACATGAAATACTTAAAGATGTTCTTGTGGGTCACCATGACCTTTAAAGATAGGTAACTTAGGAGAGATAAAATTAGGTGGCAATGGATATGTCGATAAGGCATGCACAAAAGTAGTATGCAATAAGATAGTAGAATCTAGAGATGGTTCTACGCATGAGGTAGCTAGCTGAAGCTGAGGAATATGGGTTTTCCAGTCTTGATATAAAGATGTCAAATTTGTATAATTTGAGGAATAACCGAGGTGTAGAGGAGAGACACCATGGTGAACTTTAGGAGCATTAGTTGTAGTAATAGGAGTGGAAATATATGTTGGTGGGGTAGAGATCATAGGAGAAGAAACATGAATAAGAGGAGTAAAGACTATAGCGGCAAAAACATGACTAATTGGAATAGAGACCATAGGATTCGAAGAAGTAATGATGGAAGTAGCAGCATCATGATCTCTCTTAGCAGTGATTAAAGCATGTAAGACATGAGGGATATGGGTAGGATTTTCATGCAATGCTTGGTGGAAGTCAATAATAACATTAAGTTGGTCTTGGTCAACATTGGTGTCTTCGTCATAGGAGTTTTTACTATCAGATGCTTCTTATCTCATGGAGAGGAACCTAGTTAGAATTATCTAGAGGGTTTTCAGCCATATATGTGGTTGTGTCAGCCATTGATTTAGAGGTACAATGGGTAGATAAAGGGATATCACAGTAATAAAGAGATCCAAAGTGACCACTATGAGTAATGGGAATAAAATGACATAAAAAGAAGTAAAACCTTAGAAGGAACAATGAAGAAATGTGGGGTTCACCAAAATGATTAATTAAAATTGTCTAAATCTATTTACTATGGGGATAATTAATCTAAGTTATGAACATCTATAAATGCAAAAATAAGTGTAGTAAACAGATGCCGGTGATCTAAGCAACCATGCCAGGTGAAATTTTAACCCTAATATGTAAGAGGGGAGAGGAAAGAACTCATTTAAATAATAGATGCTTGTTGGATTATGTCACAATGATAAACATAAAATTAGGAATCAGGAACGACCGTGTAGGGGCTCTGAAAAGGGTGGATATGGAGAATCTATCTAGACTAGAATGCCTAGAGGAGGACTGGGGAGCCTGGAGGAGTATTGGGGTGCCTGTGGCCACTCTAGTCAGCAATTTGGGTGTCATGGTTTGTGTAAAAGCTCTAAAATTGGTTCTCACAGGATCAAAAGATGATCTGAAACCCTTACTATTTGTCACATCAACTTTGTTGTCACATGCCGTATGTCACCAATAACTCAAGATGGAAGAAAGACCTGCAAAAGACCAAAAGAAGTATCAAAACCCTTAAAAAAGAAATATGCAAATGAATGGGTCAGACTGACCTCACTGCCACAAAAGTGGGCTTACTAAGTGTTGCACTAAATTTAAGACCCGGATGTAGTTCTAGTGTGTGTGCCTATCGGGCCCTAGGTGCTCTTGTGACAATCACACTTTGTGAAGTAGCAAGCAATAACTAAATGTAGAAAATGTAATAGAATGTGTGCATGAAATAGAATAGAATCCCTCCCCTATGAAGTGTGATGCAGATTTCCTAGCTTGTGCCTTGATGATGGAGCTATGTGGATGCCAATGCAATAGATGGATGCAACTCTAGATGAGTGATAATAGTATATGATGTTAGGTCCCTCATTATGGTCTCATAACTTTATATTTATAGGGTTCTCTTGATATCTAATTTTGTAACTAACCCTAAAAAGGCTTACCACAAGAAAGATAAATACCCCAAAAAGTGGCGGGAAAGTGTAAAAGGACCGAGGTGACCCTGGTGGGACTAGGGCACCCACATGCACCCTAGTACTAAATATGGGCACCCCAGTCAAGGATAAAATAATGTGGGATGTCAGAAAATGACTGGGAATATGGGTGTAACAGATCACAAATTACACAATAAATAAACAAGATGGCCAAAGGATGGGGGTTATTTAGTACTTTCTCCTCTCAAGAACCTTCTAAATAGTAGTATGAGATTGGGATAAATAAATGTCTAAAGTGCATGATTTTGTGACTACACATTGTATCACAGAGGGGAATTGAAGTAATATAGCTTATCCCTATAATGTATCCTTGGCCTCTTGTTGACCTAATATAGCTCTATCTCTGAGAGCTTGTCCCTATAAGCCATGCGCACCTGCAGCTATACATGCCTCAATGGTAGCCTAAGGAATCATCAAGTGTTACGACAACACTGTAGCATACCAAGCCCCATAATTAGTTTTAGTTCCAGGGTCTACTACATGGGGCAATGTAACCCATTGTTGCGGCATAGTGTAACTAAATCTGTCAAGTGCTCGCCATGACCAATCTATGGTCCCATATCAAACATCTTGTGTGTATTAGGCGTATACCACATATCATCTCTGGGATGCCCTGAATGCAGCCAAGATGTTGTTGAACCTAGTCTACATGGTACCACTATCTAATGTACCACCTAATCCTAATATAAAGTGGTCAATCTCGCAATGCCAAGCTCTATACCATCATCTAGCCACTGATATAACCTGTATGGCCACCATGTAATCATCTATAGCTGTAGGTCATCAAAATCACACCTATAGTAGGCAATGTCTCCCATATGTGAGCGTACATCCTCATCCACTAGCTCCAATCCATTGCAAGAGGTCTCGTCTGGAGCCCTGTCTCGAGTACTCCATGTGGGTGACCTATCGCAATGTGGTCCCATGCCCATATCTAAATATGTGTCTCTAATCCAATGTTCTTATGAACTTAGTATGTTATCAAGTAAATATACCAATATAAATTGGCCAATATACATAGGCCCCAATAGAGAATCTCATCATCCGTCAATATATGCACTATTGCAGTCAACCCGAGGGGGAAGTGCATGCCAGTCTTATCAAGCAACAAGATATCACTGACAAGATTCATCAAATAAACTAGTATCCGAGCAAATTTTTAATCATCAAAGAGTGTATATAGGTATACTTTCATACCCTCTCGAGGTATGTCTTACCGTAAGAACATATCACAAAGACAAACTCGTATCCAACCATGATTTCCATCATAATATATCTTCCTGCCTCAAATCGGTACTCGGAGGATACACCAAACATCCTCTAGTGTCACGGTGATCTCTCCAATAGGTAGTCTAAAGCACTGGCTCTCACTGCGTCATGTCTCTACTAAGGCAGTCAGCATGGCGTGATCTAGTCTGATCTGGGGCATCTATGATACATAACCGAGACTTGTAGCCTCAAAAATGAAAATCAACCCTCATTTCTCTTGTCATGTACAGGTTTGATCGAAGGCTCTGAGTTGACTATGTCATTCATGTACATCTAGGTATCACAATCTTACCTACAAGATTGCATAATACTTCATTAGCAACATTTTATCCCAAAAACATCTTCTTAAGGTGTTCTACTTGATTATATGTCCTTCTATTCATTCCTAATTTTTTTACTAAGGTCAAAAAATTTGGATTTTTCTTCTAAACTATCCTAAGGCATAAAAATTTGCATTAGCGCAAGCCTACTTGTGCTAGTGCATCCCTTTTGGCACTAGCACAATATTTGTGCTAGCACATGCCTTTTCGTGCCTACGCATTCATTTTCACATATGCACGAATGCTCACCTGTGCACCCATTTTCGTGCTTACTCACTCACTATCACACTTACGCACACCTAAATCCCACCCATTTCTAGTTTTGCACATACGCGCCCCCTTCATGCTAGCGCACACCCTGTTTGTGCTAGGGCGAGGCCTAGCACTTGTGTGCCTTAGAAATTACGCTAGTGCTAACCCACCAATGTGTCCTAGCTAAAAATTACAATAAATACACTTCAAATTCAATTTTTTGTGTACATATCGGTGTAGGGTCCACTAAGGCCTCTTGAACTCTCAAACTCAATTCGTGTAGTGTTTTGGGTGTTGAATCTGCACCATTTCTCTCCAAAGTCGAGAAAATCTATCACAAAACTCAATGGGTGTAGACATAAAATGATGCACTTTAGACATTATTTAATCTCGATCTTATACTACTATTTAAAAGGTTCTTGAGTCAAGAAAGTACTAATTAACCCCCGTCTTTTGGTCATCTTGTTTAATTTTATTTCATCATTACCGACCTTTTAAATCCAAATTCCCAGTCAGCTTCTATCATCCCACATTATTTTAGCCTCAACTGGGGTGCCTAGATTAGTACTAGGGTGCCCGTGGGTGTCTCGGTCCCATCAGAGTGCCCAGTCCCTTTTACACTTTCCCGCCATCTTTTAGGATCTTTCTAGCCATTTTAGCTTCTTATATTTTTGGTGGTCATCCATTTCGGGGTTAATTACAAAATTAGATCAAGATAACCCTATAAATATAAATTTATGAGACCATAATGAGAGACCTAGCATTCATTCACTACTATCATCCATCTAGAGTTGCATCCATCTATTGCATTAGAGATCACTTGCATCCACATAGCTCCATCATCAAGGCACAAGGCTAGGACATTTGCATCACACACTTCATAGGGGGAGGATTCTATTCTATTCCATGCACATAGGTTATTACATTTTCTATATTTAGTTATTACTCGCCACTTCACAAAGTACGATTGGCACAAGAGAACCTAGGGCACATTATCCACACACTCACCAAAACTACATTTGGGTCCAAAATGTAGTGTAATGCTCAATTAGTAAGCCCGTTGTTATGGCATTTGAGGTCAATCTGACCCATTCATTTGCATATTTATTTTTTTAGGGTTTTGATACTTCTCTTAGTCTCTTACATGTCTTCTCATCATCTTGGAATACCAGGAAATATGATATAGGGTAACAAATCGATACGATAAACAACAAGGTTTTCGAACCACTTTTCAGCTCTGTGAAGATCAATTTCTGAGGTTTTACACATACTAGGGGCACCTAGTTTGCAGACCAGAGCACCCGCAAGTGCCCCAATCCCTCTCCAAGTGCTCCAATCTAGCTAAATACTCCACATCTATCCTTTTTCTAGGATTATGTATAGTCATTCATGCTTCCAGATTTTCTAGTCACCTCTGCAACATCATCCTACGAGCATTTTTATTCAACTGGGTTATTTCCTCTTCTCTCTTACACATTAGGGTTAGAATTTCCTTTTACATAGTTGTTTAGCTCATTTACATACTTATTTATTGCATTTATTTACTTTATTTACAGTTGTTCATAACTTACATTAATTATCCCCACATACTACATATTAGTCAATTTTAGTTAATTTATTCATACACGATGATTCTCAGTTAGTCATCAATTAGGTTAATGATACATACAATACAAAGGAGGAGCATCTCATTCCCTACAAAAATCTTGTAAAGGATCTTTTAGATACTTTTGAGTCTTACTCCACTTCTACTATTACTTGCAAGGGTAATCTTCATGCAAATGTTATGGCTAGTGCCACATCGCTCATCCCACAAGACATCACCAATGACCTAGCTAATTTCATAATTACGCACTTACAATATCTCTCTATCTTTGCATTACCTCTTGCAACTTGCGCCAACACACATACTCATGACAATGCTAAATGGTTCATGCATATTTATAATTATTTGTATAAGAAAACTATCCCCAACACCCTACAAGTTCATGAAGGTCATTAGTTACATCGTGAGGCTACTCGTTATGTTATTGTTGGGACCAAATTATTCAAATGTGCTATTGATGGTCATCTTTTTTGTTGCCTTTCGCTTGCAGATATTACCTCATCCATATGTAAAATTCATGATAACATATGTGGTGGTCACTTCTCGAGTAAAGTTATGTCACAAAAACTTTATGCCAAGGATATTATTAGCCTACAATGGAACAAGATTGCCTCGAATATGCTACTCGTTGTGCAAAATTACGAAAACATGGTAATCTCCACCATGCACCTACTAATTACCTCTAGTCCATTGTGCCTACTTGGCCTTTCTCCCTTTGGGGATTTGACCTCATTGGTATGATCAATCCTGAATCTATCGACGGCCATAAATTCATCATTATAGTTACCAAGTACTTTACTAAGTGGGTTGAAGTGGCTCCCCCTACGAATGGTTTTACTAGTGGAGATATTTGTAACTATCTCACCACACATGTTGTCACATGTTTTGGTATGCCTTCTGCTATAATCGTTGATAATGGATCTTCCTTCAAAATTAAGGATGTTAAAAAAATTCTGCTAAATTCAAAATCAAACAATCGTTCTCTACACCTTATTATCCACAAGGAAATGTCCAAGCTGATGCAACCAACAAAAATATTATCAAGATCTTATGCAATACCGTTGAATCAAGTGGTACTTGAATGGCATAACCAACTATTCTACGTGCTATGGGCTTATCGTACTAGTGTTCACACACCTACCAACACTACTCCTTTTCCTTGGTTTATGGTGTTGAGGTTGTTATCCCACTTGAACTCAAGATACCTTGGATCTCTCTCAAAGGCATCCTTAAAGACAATGAATATCATGAAAACTAGTTACATGAACTAGAAATGTTGGACTCGCATCATGTCCAAGCACTCGAACATCTCCACGCATACCAATCTCGCATCACTCATGCCTACAACTAAAAACTTGCTCTCGAGAGTTCAAAATAGTGACCTCCTCTTGAAGTAAAATAAAATAATAATAAATGTTGAGGCACCTCTCAAAGAAAAATTTAAGCCCAATTGGCTTGGTCCATACATTATCACTAATAAGCTTGGTAATGGGGTATCTCACCTCACCACCCTTTTAGGTAAACCACTCAACATAATGCATCTTAATAAATAATATGCTTAGATTACCACTATTCGACCATTACCTATGACACACTCTTATGCTTTGGTTCACACTTGAAAACTGAGGGCTTACTACACATGAACCCCACACACTACACTGTAGGCATTACACATTGCATTTCATCACACATTATGTGTTTTCCACCATACATTCTACATTTTGTCTACAACATTTGGACATTCATGTTTACACATCATATATCATACTAATCTTCATCACATATGAGTCTAACATTATATCATCCCACGTCATACATTACTAGCCCTTCTACATACACTAGGTACATTGCATTTCACATATTCTACACATATTGTATTACATGTTGAACATAACATCTTTACACGTTGCACTCATCATATGGTCATCTTGCATCCTTACATATGCTACCTTGTCTTCTATGTGCTTCTCTCATTACCCAATGATGTACTTTAGTTCCTCAGTCCATACTCGACTGTTGAGAGTTTACAAATCAAATGGATCTTTACATTCATCATGCATTTATCATTTGAAATTTCATCATCTAACATTATTAGGTTAGTGATATACACTTTGGGTTAAATGGTCACCTATTCCTTCATCTTGTAGCGGTATACGCTTTAGGATACATTACCACTCCTTATAATATTCATCTTACAAAGGTGGTATATGCTTTATGATACATCGCCACTCCTTATACTATTCATCTTGTAGTGGTATACACTTTAGGCTACATCATGACTCTTTATATTATTAATCTTGTAGTGGTATACGCTTGTGCTACATCACCACTCCTTCATTTTATTCATCTTGTAGTGGTATACACTTTAGGCTACATCACAACTCCCCACTAGTCATCTTGTAGTGATAGATGCTTTAGGAATAAATCATCACTCACTATTTCAATTTTTTGTGATATACGCTTAGGCTATAAGGTCCACACACATCTCTTCTATATGTCGCATATCATCATCACTATGCATATACACCTTCATCACAACGTGCTAGGAAAAATACATAAAGTTTGACCATTTCCCAATCACGCACTCTCGTTTACGGTTCATTCTTGATTGATGATGGGGCAAACAAAATAAACCTCATTATATACATTTCCATTCACTCGGGGGGCAAGAGGCTCATATCACTCCATTTTGTATTCCATTATATCCATCCATAACATATTGCATTTTATGGTTACTTATACTCTTGTTTACTTTTGCTTGTTCATGGTCGATTTATTACACATGCTAGCTAGATTACTTGTATGTCATTTACCTATATCATCCACACATGCACGTTCACGTATTTTTCTAGTTGTGATCGTAGATATGGGTCTCTTACATGCAACATAGATGCTCTCCTTCTACCCTTCCTACATTGGTCATTGGGGGCATCCACATTCGTCTCTCACAGGTGCTATTGTTTCATTTTGTACTTAGCACTTTACATTACTTGCTTATACATGTTTTTAACATACTAGTTATCTTTCTAACATGCTAACGGGTGCTTCATGTGCAACATTTGTTATGCAAGGATATTGGTTTTCATACTTGTTTGTTACATTGTTTGTTATTGTTTGTTATTGTATGTGGTCCTTGCGTGTTTGGTGTGCACACTTTTTTCTTGTTTACGGCCATCATGGCCTTGTGTATCTTGCAAAATTGTGAGTGATGCCCCATGTTTGTAGCCCACTTTTTGCAGCTTACGTTGTCTTCTTGTGTGTTACATTACTTCAATGTTTGCATAGCTTACACATGTTTTTCATAAACATGCATGTTCGTTTACACTTTTCTTTCGCTAACCTTCTTGTTTGTGCTTGCCTTGGTTTCTACCAAGCTCTTTCTAGGGTACACTTCATGTGGTTTGTCCTCTTATGGGGCCGCATTCTCTTATCAGCGATGTCTCATGTGCCCCCAAAGAGGGGGGCATCATTTAGGGGTTTTTACATACTAACACAAAGATTCTACACTGGTTCGGTTCAGTTATATACAATGAGTGGGTTTAGACAAGTCTACGAACCCCATCTATAGTGGATTTTATAGAAAATTGTGTCCTTAACATTCCGAGAAGTAGTTACAGGCTTGGGGTTACATTGGGTGTGCATCTACACACTACTTCGGCCAGTGGCATTGGATTGCCTAAAAACTAGGACATACAGAGATATATACACACACATTCGGAAAGCAGCTTAGAGCTTGGAGGATACAACGGAAGTCCTCCCTACACTTCTTCAACCTATGGCATGAGATTACCCAAAAAACTTCCACTATAGGATATCCTTCTACACTTTGTTTCTCAAAATGGATTAGGTGCACATGTTCCATTTACACTTTTTCATTTGTGTATTTTATATTCTTTTTACATTCATATACATGCATCTTTTACAATGCGTTTTTACACATACATACATATTTGACTATTTGATTATTTTCTCCTTGTAGGTTCATCCGTATGAGAAACAAACAGTCAAATGGGGGAAAAACAACAACAACGTCAAGAAAAACACTTCACGATAGCACGCACTTTACTAACCATGCAGGTACATCACATATATTAGAAGCTACACACGCATTCCGCCCTAGGTTCACTCTCATCAATTTTTCTTTGTGCATTTTTCATCTTTAGTTTTAACGCTCCTCCATCCTTTTGCCATTCCACGCTTTGTCTAATTCTTTGGTGTGTTTTCTACTACAATCTTCATGGACATTAGGTACACATCTCTATCTACTTTATGTTACCGAAGTTTTCTCCTCACCAACATAAAGTGGGGGAAAATATAGACACAAAATCATGCACTTTAGACATTATTTAATTCCGATCTCATACTACTATTTATAAGCTTCTTGAGTGAAGAAAGTACTAATTAACCCTCATCTTTTGGCCATCTTATTTTATTTTATTTTGTCATTACCAACCTTTTACATCCACATGCCTAGTTAGCTCTTGTCATCTCACATTAGTTTAGCCCTAACTGGGGCATCCATGGGCGCTTTAGTCCCACCATAGGCGCCCCAGACCCTTTTGCACTTTCCCGACCATCTTTTGGGCTCTTTCTAGTTGTTTTAGCTTCTTATCTTTTTAGAGGTCATCCATTTTGGGGTTAATTATGAAATTAGATCAACATAACCCTATAAATATAAAATTATAAGACCATAACGAGAGACCTAGCATTTATTCAATACTATCATCCATCTAGAGTTGCATCCATCTATTGCATTGAGATCACTTGCATCCACATAGTTACATCATAAAGGCACAAGGCTAGGACATCTACATCACACATTTCATAGGGGGAGGATTCTATTCTATTCCATGCACACATGCTATTACATTTTATACATTTAGTTATTCCTTCACTACTTCACAAAGTGTGACTTGCACAAGAGCACCTAGGGCACATTATGCACACACTCACCATAACTGCATTTGGGTCCAAAATGTAGTGCAACACTTAATTAATAAGCCCATTGTTGTGGCAGATGAGGTTAGTTCGACCCATTCATTTGCATCTTTATTTTTTTAGGGTTTTGATACGTCTCTTGGTCTCTTGCAGGTCTTCTCATCAACTTGGAATACCAGTGACATTTGATAAAGGGAAACGAATCTGATGCAACAAACAACGAGGGTTTCAAACCACCTTTCATCCTTGTGAAGATCTATTTCAGAGCTTTTACATAGACCATGGTGCCTAGGTTACAAACTAGAGCATCCACAGGCACCCCATTCCCTCTCCAGGTGCTCCAATCCAGCTAGATATTCCAAATCCATCCTTTTTAGGGCTTTTGTATAGTTGTTCCTGCTTCCATATTTTCTAGTCACCTCTGCAACATCATCCTATGAGCATCTATTATTTAGATGAGTTCTTTCTTCTTCTCTCTTGCATATTAGGGTTAGCATTTCCTTTTACATAATTGTTTAGCTCATGTACACACTTCTTTATTGCATTTATTTACTTTATTTACATATGTTCATAGCTTAGATTAATTATCCCCACATACTACATATTAGTCAATTTTAGTTAATCAATAGGGGTAAATAGCAAATAACTACCCGCGATGGATTTTACCCCCATTTGGCTTGGTTTTTATAGTCATTTTGAACCCCCACGTCATTTTCCACACCCCCAACAAGCTAGGTGATCATCTGCTTTTTCATTCTTCTATATCATTTTATTATAGAAAATTCAAAAAATCCAAAAAAATTGCAAAATTCAAAATTTTCAAAAAAATTGGTAATTTTTTTTTTTAATTCCAAAAAATTGTAAAATTCAATTTTTTTCAAAAATCGGTAAAAAGATTATGCACACCAATGCTTGTATTAATCATTGTCTCGAACATCAAAATTTTTCCTACAAAACATCTTTCTTTAGTCCTTGCTTGTTCTTGTCACAACGACTCGTGGATCATTTTGATCTACCCCATTAATAAAGCTACTTTACTTGTTATGTTTGTACTATCTTGGCACAATGAATTTCCTAGTACTTTTTCGTAGTGCATGAATGATTTTTCATAAGACCATGTGTCCTTTGTTATTCCCCTCGCATGTATCCTTAATTGGGGCACCATTTTTAACCCTTGTCATTAAACAAAACATTCAGAACTAAAGCTTAATAACAAAAACATTGGTGCAACTATCTTGAACGTTGTTTGTTTGAGTATGTGTGTTTGTACTTGTTTCCTTATTATCTTATCTTGTTTAATTTCTCATATTGCATTGCATTATGTATGTTATATGGAGTTAATCAATTTTTAACAATGAACAAATGTTAGTATTATAGATTTTCATGTTTTTTACACTTTTGTTGTATGTGTACATTTTAATAAGAGTCGATGATGTTGATCATTTAAGTAAAGTGATGAAACCATGTTGTTTATTGAATGAGTTAGATGTAAAAGTTATTTCCATTTTCATCTATCAATTCTCATTACTAGCAAAGTTTCTTCTACCTGGATTCTTCTATCCATTTCTTTCATGTTTTCGATCGTTGATTGAATTATTCTATCACCCCATCGACACTCGAGGGGGCATCTGTCATTCTACTCATTTTTCTTCAAAAAATTGCTTGTTTATACTTGTCTACTATCTTTGAAATGGCATTTCTTATGCCGCCCCAAAGAGGTGCAAATTTAGACACCTAAAATATGTTTACACAGTTTTAATACGAAAGTGGTACCAATTATCCTCTATCTCATCATTTTCGTTATAATTAGTGATTTTCACTAATTAATTAATGTTTCACTCTATATTGGTCAATTAACGACACTTGTTAATTGGATAGCTTCTATCACATTCCGAATGCCAATTAACGACACTTTGTTAGTTATAATCCTCTTCAAATCAATTAATTAACTATTATTAATTAATTAAGCATTGTATTTAATCAATAAACCCTTTTATTGGCTAAATCCCTCTTTCAAATGCTTCAAATCCTATCAAATTCCTCCTAAGTCACCTCCAAATAGCCTAAAAAGCTTATTCTAGCCTATTAATTAATCCTAGTTGATTAATTAAATCATCTCCAACTCCCATGAGTTGCTAACCCACTAGTTAAATCATCTAATCATGGTTAGCTAGTCTAAATCTACTTTATTCTTTATCCCACATTCATTGGGATTCAAGATTCTCCCAAATTGGAAAGCTATATAAAGGACCCTCATACATCCTTCACACCTTACACCATACTTTTGTTAGTATTATCATATCAAACATATGATCAAGATCCTTACTCCATTGATGGAATGGCTTAAATCTTTGTTTGCATCCATTTCTTCATACTTGGTTAGTAAAGGAAGATCTAAACATAGCTTGGTTAGCAAAGGAAGATCTAAACATGGCCTTGTAGCTATTTTAGAGATATCCTTTCACCATATTGAAGTAACAACATCTAATTTGATTGCTTGTGATCTTCATTAGGTCCATTTTTAGTATGCAATCATACACTAATTAGAAATGTTTATAATTAGATGAATAATTTCATGTTTAATTCATTGTATGCATTTCAATAAGTTATGATCATGATGGTTCTATGGTAGATTTTTAGCTTAGCTTTTAGACTACTAGGTGTTAGTCTATTTCAATTAGCTTTGCAAACTTTTATGTAGTTCACACCTCCAAACATACCCATAAAGTCTTAACTAGCCTCATTAGTTCACTTTTGTCTATTCAAACATGCACCTAAAGTTTCAAGGTTCAATTCACCATACAACTCTCTATAACCCTCTTTTTGTAATTTCACACTTAAACCTTCAACTAGGTCTTCTAAAGACTATTGTCATGCTTATCTGTGGTTTTTGAATTTTCCATGCATAAGAAGGGGGTTTTTGGATACCCATTAAGGGGTTTTCATTACCTACAAGTTTCATAAAATTACTCTAATGAAAAAGGGTATTTCCTTTGTAAACCACCTCCCTTCATTAGCCTTGGACTTTTTTTGAACTCTTTCCACCCCACCATGTCAAGAAAATCTATAAAACCAACCATAAAATATCCAAAATTCTTTCAAAATACCCAAGAATGTTTCTTTGGCATGATATGTAGAAATTTTTAGAGTGTTTTGAAATTATTTAGTGCCACAATGTCTAAGCCCTAGCTCAAGCACTTTGTAACCTTCACTGTGAACCCGAGAAGGGTCATTTTGTTATAAATTTTCTAGAACTTCGACCCAACTTACAAAATCTTGAGCCTAGGACTGTATGGATGTTTTGAGAATAATTTATTACCAGTGGTTTTAGTAAACATGTAGGATCCCATCTTTCATGCACATCTACACTACCCTAACTATAGCATTTCACTATTTGTGCACATAGTTAGGGTCTTACAATTAACCCTTATTCGTCAATCCTTAAACCACAATGGAGTCACATGCCCTACAAATTCTCCTCAATGCAAGCACACACACTTTACTTGTGACAATATTTTCAAACTATTAACTAAGAATATACAGTTACAAAACAAAGATAATCATTCAACAACTTATCATAGATCATCATAATAAGAACCCTCCTATTTGTATGAAATAGACCTTCTCTTACCTCTAGCATGAGGTTATGGTGTCCAAAAGCTACCTCAAACAAACTCATTAAATGATAACATGCACAGTAAGCTTCAAGTCTGATGCATAGTTGGAATCTTACAAATTCTCAAGCACAATAACATTGTCCATAATGCCAAATTATTAATCTTCACAAAATAACTTCTCCTTCCAAACTTCCACTCATTTTCCTAGTTTCAATCATGTTCATTCTTTCAAAGAGTTCTTAATTCACATACCTTGAGCACTTAGTTATATCATTTCCTTATTATTATCATCCTCTTAAATGGATTTAAAAATTCTTATAACCTTATAATGCCCTCACACCTGTAGAAGGTTCTATTCCACACTTATCAAGTATCTCAACTCTGGATTGGCCTTGATCACTATATTGGATTGAGTTTCATTTGTTTAAATTACTCTATAATAGTTATGATGATAAATTTTCAAGTTCCTCTCACATTATCTAAAAAACATGTTCATATTAACCATGTTTGCTCGATTTCTTGCTCATACACTACCTAAACCTACACATATCATCAAATCTTTATAAGTATTCACATAATTTTTTCAAAGTTGGATTTCCATCCTTTTGATCACATGCATTCATTGAAAACACAAGATATAATACTCAAGGAAGACTCCTTAATTTAATCAATTCCATGAAATTTAGGGCTTCTTGCCGATTACAAATCTTCTATCTTATTCCCAACTCATATCCACTAAGAACTCTCTTCCTCTATTCAAGTTTTCATCTTTTAAAAACAAGAAAAGGTAGTTACTAAAACCATCCAACTAGGGTTATTGATGATTATGGTCATCACAACTCAAATTAGAGATAAGATCACCTTTGTACCCCCCATGAGGTCTTAAATGACCTTTACAAACTTCTAAGAACCTTTCCATTTTTGCATTGACCTTTCATATCGAATCTAGTAATTTCAAATTTTCAAATACTATTTTTGAGGGAAGAGTAATACCTTTACATTTACATTACCAAGGAGGTCCTTAAGGACTCATAATACATTGAAAACAACTAAATGACTCCATAATAACTAAAGAACCACACAAATCCTTGGTTTATTCACATATGCTACGGATGCTCCTGCATTAGAGTTGTGTAAATATTTAATAATCTTGTAAAAGGTTGTGCCTTATGAGCCAATTGGGCCACAAAATATTGAAATGCCTAGATTTTTCCTTGAAGAGAAAGCAATTATTTTTTATTCTTACGTGGAGGCGTTTTAACAATTGTTTGAATATTTGTGGGATCAACCTTAATGCCATGATAAGAAATGATAACTCTTAGTAACATTCCTAAGGTAACACCTAAGACACATTTCTTATGATTTAGTCACACATTATACATCATAACCATTCAAATATTTTCATAAAGCTATAGTGTGGTCTTACCGTCAGGTAGACTTTTCTAAGAGGTCATCAACATAGTCTTCATGGTATTATGGATTAAATTATATAATATATGTGTTATAAAAAACTGATAGGTATCCCCAACACTCTTCAACCTAAAAGACATAATTATATAATAGAATATACCCATGGAGTAGGAAAAGATGTATTTTCTTGATCAATAGGGTTGATTTTGATTTAATTGTATCCAAAAAAGCCATCCATGAAAGATAACATTTCATATCCTGCACTAGAGTTGATGATTACATCAATATGAGGTAAAGGTAAACTATAGGACAAGCCTTGTTTAAATCTTGAAAATATGTAAATTTACAAATTTCAACATTAGGTATGGCAACAAGGATTATGTTGGACACCCATTAAGGATAATCAATAGCAAAAATGAACCCTACATCCAAGAGATTTAGAATTTCCTTTTTAACCATAAGAGGCATGTGAGGATTCATTTTTCTAATTTTTTTATATTAGCTTAGCATTAGGATGAAGAACAATGTTATGCATGGAAATCAATGTATGAATGTTAGACATGTCATTGTAAGTCCAAACAAATAAGTTCAAGAAGTCATGTAATAGATGTTGAATGGATAACCCTTTGTCATCATTGAGGCTACTAATAATGCTAGCCATGGATCATCATTGGTGCCAAAATTAAAATTAGTGGTCTCTTCATTTGATAAGGTGGAAATCTACCATGCTCGGGTTGGCTGGATGATCACGATCCGCCCGCCCGGTTGGCCGAATGTTTGTTTCTTTCCGCTTACTTGAATTGGTCCTTTGTAATCTTCTAGGCATTGCCTAGTTTTTGTTTTCTCCTAGGCTCGGCCTAGTTTGTTTCTCACTCTCCTAGGCTCGACCTAGCTTGTTTTTGGTTTTGGGGTGCTCTCATACCGCTTTTTTTCTAAAGTAATCTTGTATCTTATTGAATTAATATAATATAAGATCTATTTTCATCAAAAAAATAAATGGTTCGTGGGAACACTATCAAAATTGTCAATAGGGACCTCAAATGTATCACCTCCATTGAAATATGCATGATAATGCTTGGTGTGAGGAAACCTATTCTTATGAAATATGGGAGTGATATCCTCATATTCCCCAAATTACTCTAGAAAAAATTCTTCGTTAGAAAACTAATCCGTTATATGGGTATTAGTGAAACATTGACATAAATTAGGTTAGGAAAACTAATTTCTAATGTAGAAGTGTTGTGGACCACATAAAATTACCATAAAGGTGTTTTTAAGTAGAGATGAAAATTGGGGTGGAGGAATCCCTACATAGGTTAGGAGAGATTTAGCCAATACCTCAACATGGGGTGATACTATGTGACAAAATAGGCTTGCGAATGACTTACCCTTACAAACCAAGCCTTTGTTTAATAAAACCCTTTTTAGAAATACTTATAACCATCCACATAATTATGGTAAGGAGAAGGAGATTCAACAACAAGTGCCTTCATATTAGGAGTATATGTAGGTTGCATGTACAGGATATATCCATCCTCAGTGTGTGTAACAACACAATATTTCAAGAGTTTGGGATTGCCTTGAAAGATACACATATAACTTGTTGGTAAGGATATTTGAGACAAACATGTAGATTAGATGGGATAACACACATGAGGTGTATCTAATGATACCCCATTATGATGTTGTAATTGAAATCATTAGAAAATGTAAAAAATATCTTAATTAGGAGAGTTAGTGAAGAATTAACGTTGGATTGATGCAATTAGTTATGTGAGCGACTAAGTAGTGTAAATAGAGAAGCAAGTCATGCAAGAGAGATAATGATAGGTCACCTAGGATTGGAATGTGTGTACAAGTCGTGTTCAAGGGATAAAGCCAAAGTTGTCATTGCCAAATGAAAATTACCATATTTAAGTGTCTAGAATTTATAAAAACTATTAAACACATATTGGACATTGTTCATCTACTCATTATTATAGTAATAGAAAGTAGTTTTACATTGAAAAATAAACTTAACTAACTACAACACATTACAATTTAATCTAATCCATAGTAATTATTCAGAAAACATAGATCTAATTGCATAAAAGAGGCTATATACATCACCATAAGAAAATGTAAAACAATGTCTTAGTTAGGAGAATTAGCGGTTGCATAATAAGACTTGATTTCATGTGATCTTAGAAGTTTTTGTGTAGTTTGTGGAAAATAGCTCTAGATGGCAAGATGAACAACTCCCAAAAACTAGACCTTAAAATTGAGCTGACTAGTTTAGTAGAGATCTAACTAAATTTAACAAGGTACAAAAATGGTAAGAATTATATAAAAATGACACTATTTGGGATGAGGTGGAACTAGATTTCTGAATGAGGTATTCATATCTTACTATGCATTAAAATATTGTGTTAGTTTGATTAGATTTATCATGAATAATTGGGAAATCGATCTCCATTGAAGAAACCATAATTTGTGATGAGGTCCTTATAACACCCATAAAAACATGAGATGCTAATGGGGACTTGTGTTATCCCTCCATTATTATCATGTTTGTCATGATTTGGAAAAAAATGAAATAAGCACTTAATACAAGTCAACGGTCAATCAAGTGCCCAAAAGTTTATATTTTTGATGTGTGCAACATTTAATATAGGCTAAATGAATCTTTAAATGCTTGAATTCAACTTTTGGCCCGAGGACGCTTCATAAAATTACAAGTAAGCGTACAACTAAACTAGTGATCACCTTCAGCTTAAGCAGCGACGAGTAGTTCACATTGAGGGCCCGATTTAGATTGCATAGAGATTATAGGGGAGTTCGCGTTGTATTAAAACTTCACAACTCTAGAATGCTAGACTACCCTCGATTTCCTCTAATTAACTAAATAAAATAAAATAGATATATTAAATAAATAATAAAAGCAATTCTCAACTTGGTAACTTAGATATCTTAAATACACATTTTAAATACCAATTCCATATACATATTTAAGATAAGTAAATTATACAGCTGTAAATTTATAATATAAATAAAAATAATTATTTTCTAAATTTACCAATTAAAAAAGAGTTACTTCCTAAATTTGGCAATTATATCTCAGATTTATATCTTTAGGAAGCTTAGCCAATAGGAAGTTCTAAATTTAATTTATCATTACCAGTTAACGCCCGAGCTTAACCGCCATGGTATACGAATAGGAAGCTTAACACCGAAGTATACGTAGAAGGAAGCTTAAGAGCAAAGTATACGAATAGGAAGCTTAACAGCAAAGTATAGCCATGGTTTCTATTTAATCTCGTTTCTTCTTAATCTGCATCTGCGGAGGATCTGACAGGCTTTCCAGTATACCTAGGTTTCTATTTAATCTCTCCAGTATAGGTTTCTTTTGAATCTGCATCTGCGGAGGATCTGACAGGCTTTCCAGAATAGGTTTGATCTCACAGGGGGAATCTGCTTCTGATATTAGCAGAAATGGGGAAAGCAAAACTCCCGCGTAAATTAATTGAAAATCGTTTGGCCAGAAATTCCTGTTTTAAAAAAGGAAAATGGGAATTTTTAAGAAAGTGAATGAAATTTCCACATTATGTGCAACTGAAATAGTTGTGATAATTCAGCAGGAGGACCAGATGTTTGCATTTGGAGGCCCTGATGTTGGTTTTGTGCTCAACGCTTATCAGAACCTTCCTGCCTACTTTGACCAGGATAAATTCCAGCGGACTGCAGAGTGCCAAGAAAAGTACAATTCCATTTCAAGGGAGTTTCATGTAGACAAGAAGCGCATTGTGAAACTGCAAGGGTGGAGGCTATTCTCAATGTGGATTCATGGCAGAAGGATATACACAATTTAAAGTTTGATGAACTGAAGAAGGTTGGTCAGAGGCTTCAAGAATTCAAAACAACTTTAGAAGAAATTGCCCTCCATCAGACTAACCCATCTTGTGGGCATTCATTCATGGCTCCACAATCTTCTCCAGCAATGCATAGAGTCCAATATGAAGAAGCTCCTACTTTACCAGCTATGACTGGACTCCAGCATGAAGAAGCTCCTGCAATGGATTCTGTTACATATTCTATGGATTATGGATCCACGCAGCAATTAGTTTCTGCCCCTGGAGTTTACTGTCCGGAACCTTCTCCAGATATGATGGGTTCTTCCCTGCATTTGACCACTGCATCCCAGCAATCCAGTGTTGCAACAAGTGACCTTGACACAATCCAATTTAATGCAGGCATATGGCCGTTTCCTCCATTTGATGATTTTCTGTCTGTGAACAGCGAAGGAGAATTTATCTTCATAGATTCTCTGTAATTTGTGTTTATCAATGGAAAATCTTTCATGGTGAATTCCTTCACAGATTTTCTGTAATTTGTGTTTATCAATGGAAAATCCTTCATGGTGAATTTCCCATCCGTTCAGATTCTTGAAGTTTTTAAAATCTTTATAAAGTTAATTATAAGTGGTTGCATGGTATTGATAAATGTAGAACTCTTATATCAGCAGCATTATGAGTTTCTTTGAATTCTGTGTAATTGATTTGTTTTTGGCTTTTGATGAGCTTGGTGCTGTAGCACATCTTCACAATTTCTGCAGCTTTTGATGAACTTTTGTTAAGCGTTTCAGAAATCATTACACATTTTGAAAGGAATGGGTATCGTTATATATATATATATATTCATGTTTTGGTTTGCTTATTATGTAGTATACAAAGATAACAGCCACACAACCAAATAAATGACACATGATAATGAATGTATTCTATCTGTAGACAGGAGCCACCAACTCAAGAACTAGTTGCCAATGATCTGCTTGGAAATGACTTCAACAAGGACCGTGTTTAGTGTCTTCTATTTTGGACAAGGACACTGTAAGCATAGTTTGAAAATTTCAATTTCAACAAGGACACTGCAAGCATAGTTTGAAAATTTCAATTTTGTACAGCCATTTTTGGCTTCCTTAACAAGGATAAGTGCTTTAGGGGTCTAAATAGGTTCTTTAGAAGTTTTGTATGAGTTTTATAACCGTCTTGGGCTCCATCATAAGATTCATGGAACTATTGTAACTCCTAGTCATCATGAATGCACTTCTTGGTGTGTAACTCCAATGTACTTTCCTTAATGTTCTTCATTCTTGAAGTCAGTTACAAAGCAAGAACTCTAGCAATGGAGATGTATAAACCATCTTGTAATTGTTTGAAGAGTCATTGATAAATCAAAGGAACGAGATCTTGGAGCTCCAAAGAGAAATTAGAAGGTTTTGTTATTCTTTGTATGCATACAGTGTGAAATCAGATTTTGTGAATGGTTTTAAGAAGAACAAAGGAACAGATTGTATGATGATCATTGAGTGGTTAGATACTGGTAAGAACTATTTACTTGAGTGTTTCATTAATTTGCAAAGGGATTACATTGATTTTGTGTGAAGTAATTCGATTATGAGTCACCTGAGAAAATTGTGACTACAGTTAGATCATACCAATCTAGATTGGATTGACAACCTGGGTAAGTATCAGAATGGAAACAAGGATTCCTAGCCCGTGCACAGAACCCAAAGAACATAATTGAGTCATGCAAGTAAAGATTAGGATGAATTATTGTTTGAAGAGCCTCAACAGTTAGTAACTCAGTTTCCCACGACAGAGCAGGGTCTTTTAGAACTAATACGTGTTTTGAAGGTGCAATCAAGCTTACTGGTAAGCTTTCTTCCTTTAATAGTGTGTGCAGACCTATTCCAGGTGGGTTGAGGAATTGAAACATGGTAGAAAGAAAGTGTTGAGCAAAATTCGAATTTCTGGGCCTGTAGGTGTAAACCCTTAGGGTTTAAGGGCAGTCAGCTATTTGAATTTTGTTAGATGCTATTGTTGTAACTGCCTGGTAGACATGCATGCAAAATGTGGAAACACAGACAAGGCAAGTGAATTGTTTGACATATTGCCTCAAAGAGATGTGTTCATGTGGACAACATTCATTGCAGACTATGCACAAAATGGATTTCAAACAAAGGCTTTAGAAAGTTTCAAACGAATACAATTGGCAGATTTAAAGCCGAATTCCACAACATATTCCGGTATCCTACTTGTCTGTGCCAAAATGGGGGCTTTGTATCTAAGTTGCACGCAGGAAGATCTGGACAACTGTTTTTAGGTTCTGGCCCCTTAGAAAATATTATATGTTGTAAGAGGTCATTTGAGACCTTAGGTGAGTTAAGTAAGGTAGTCTCACCCTTTGTGTCAGGGTCCATATGTTAAACTCATCTTCTAACCTTAAGGAGCTAAGAGAGGTTTAGTATAATTACCTCGAGTTAAGTGCATATAGGTTGAAACTCAAATGGAGGGAGTCAGTTAGGCATTGTAGGAAGAGGATTTGGAGTGGAGTCGCGGGAGGAAGAGCCCTAGATGGATCAAGGAGTCTGTAAATGGCTTGAATGATAAAATATATCAATTCTCCTTTGTGAAGGATCCTTAAAACTATATGTACTTTGTTTGATTTAGTGTATGCAATAGAATCTTTTGTTTTGGTGACTGAACCATATTGTATTATTTGAAATGAATGATTATGTGCGTGTGCAAGTGAGTTTCAGGTTTAAGAATATTGTTTTGCCGAAGCATTTATATGACAAATTGTGTACACAGGAACTTAACAGTCTACGGAACAGGAGGATGAGGTTTTAGTTATGATTTATGATTCAGGGTCTTTAGTATGAATGGAAGAAGGTGAGTAACTAAGGATTGGGTTCTTTATAAGGTCTGTGCATCTTGAGAAATCTGTTGAAGGAAGAAATTGAATTTTGAGTACAAATTGTAAGCTCTCGGGCTAGTAAACAGAGTTAGGGTCTGCGATCAGGCAAGAGGAGTCATTTGCTAAGTCGCATGCATTAAAATTTAATAACTCCTTGTGATTAAGCTTGAAACAGGTTTGTGGAAGGTAATTGCAAGCTATGGCTTCATGCATGTGTGGTTTGGTAAGTTCCAAGAGTAAAAACACAGTTGAATCAGTCTTAATACCCCGTTCTGAGGGTTTCTAGCTTAAGATGATCATTAAAGAAAAAAATGTTCCATGTTCCTCCTTATGTTGAGTTTGTAGAAGATTTAAGAAGCATTAATGAATGCATGGTACAAAGTTGTTTGCGAAGAAACAAAACCAAGTATATGCCAAACTGTGCACATTCAGGGTTTAGAACAGTGTATTACCAAGTTAGTGGGTTTAAATAATGAAATTCTTGCTTCATATGCATTGCCTATCTTTGTTGATCACTTGGAGTTTTTTGCAGAAAGAGGTGGAAGGTCCAGATGACAGAAAGGCTCTAGGGATAAGTGTAAACTCCCAATATTCAAGGAAGAGATGAAAATTACAGTCATTTGCTCCAACTGAGATAGTCTTAACTTGAGGAAACAAGGTTATTTAGAACCAAGATGTAGGAGGCTAATGATCTAGATACCTATGGAATGGTATTGAGGATGAGTTTAAAGCTTTGAACTAAGAGCATGAGGTTTATGAAGCCCATAAGGAAAGGAAATGCTTGAGGAAGTTTGCAATTGCAGGGTTTAAACGTGCTTCTACAGTTTTGGTAGTAAATACAGGTGAGTTAATTGCTTAATCATATTGTGACTATGTAAAAGTTGTCAAGGGTGTTATGTATGCTTAGAACCTATTTGGAATCCTAGAAGAAGTACTCAGAGCCTTATAAACCAAGAGATAGAGAGTTGAAGTACTTGCATGTTCCTTAACAGTCATCCTAAGTAATTTAGAAGGATTAAGTGTTCACAGGAGAGCAAGAGTGCCTTAGACATGAGTCATTGCATGGTTCAAGGAAGTTGAGGAATGGAGTGATAAGAATGGACATGTTGGAAACTTGAGGAAGGGGTAAAGAACCCTCAGAAATATTTGATGAGGTAAGATGGATAAGAATGTCCTAACACAGTCATAATGAAAGCCTGGTACAGTGAAAGAGCATATAAAGTGAATGAGTTAATAAAGGACACGGGAATGCTTGAAAATGGTGAATTGGAGGTGTATGAAAATAATATTGTGATGACAAGAGCGTAAAAGTGCCTAGGTCAGAGGAGAGGAGGCAAAAACAGGGTATAGAGATTCCCTAAAGCCAAGAACATGCTAAGTCAAGAATAGGTCTAACTTGAGAAGAGGGTATAACTGGAGGGTTGAGGAATGATCGGACATTGTAGAAGCATGATCATGATGCATTTAGGTGGAAAATAGGTATGGCAGTGGCTTGACTCAGCGAACCTTAATAAACCCTAACTATCTACTACAAAACCCTAGAAGAGACCTACTGGTCTAGAGAAAGAAAGGTGAAAGAGTGAGCTGGGGAAAATAGATAAAGAGTTTATAATTGAAACTTTGCATGGAGTTGTAAGGCTCAAATGGGTACTTGGAAAGGTATGTAACTTTGTCTAAAAATCTATCAATTGTTCTGAGCATTAAGATTTGTCTTGTAGGAGAGCTAATTATAAGAATTGAACTAAAACGGTAAAAAGAGGATAAATGAAAATGGGTAAATGTTGAAGCTCTAAAATTTTGAAGACACCCAAATGGATTTAATGGGTATATAAATACCTTACTAGTCAAGGATAATTATTTACGTTTTTTCAATTAGAAGGTAAAAAGCTAATTTGCAGGGCTATTAGACTAAGTGAAGGTCAAAATGGAAAATAAAGAAACTTGAAGGGTTGAAAATTTGATAAGTACATGATCATGTTTATCTGATTTAATTAAGCATGTTTTAAGTAAGAATAACCTTGATTGCATCTGTTTGGTTCAATTTTAGCTTTTGAGAAAGTTTAAGGCCTCTAGAGAAGCTAGTTCATGGATAGATCTTCTTAATTACTCTTGGCTCATGTAATGTTAGTTGTTAAGTGATCCTCTCTGCATCAAAATAGATTTGAAATAGTCCCCTCATTTTTGAATTCTCATTATAGGTTGAAATATGAAGATTTCTTAAGATTGGGGATATTTATAGAGATTAGAAAGAGACATGTATATTAAGAAACATGTTGAGTTTAAGTGAAGCCATTTATAAAATAGATCATTCGATGCTAATAGTTATTATGTTAAATATTTGTTGGGTACATCATATTAGTATAAAGTGTGTTATTTTCCTCGCACTCTTCAATTAAATTTATTCAATTCACCACTCAAAATCTTTGAATTTTGCCTATATGAATTTTAAAATAAATTTTTATGTCATGCCCTTATATCGCTGCTATTCCCATTGATTTTATTCTATACAACAGTCAAAGCTTGGTATTCTTTTATATCAAAATGTTTTTGCAAAGACATTATTCCCACAATTTCCTATATGCATTATTCCTCAAGATTATACATACGATACATGTAAGTTCTTATTTGATGTAGAGCCCTACACCACCTTCTCTTCCATGCAATTGGATAACAAAATCTCACAAAACAATGACCTTTTCTAGACCAAGTCTGACTAGTTTCTCAATGCTAACAACCTCCTTCACCATGCCATTATCAACAAAATGAGCTAGCCCAACTTATTCAAATAATCCAACATGTTCATTTAACCACATATAATCAAAATCAACCATCAAAACAAAGCAATTTCTCAAAATGTCAATTTTCACTACTTTAGATATTTTGATTTGCTTCTGATAATAGCAGAAATAGGTTTGATCTGCTTCTGATAATAGCAGAAATGGGGAAAGCAAAAATCCCGCGTAAATTAATTTAAAATCGTTTGGCCAGAAATTCCTGTTTTAAAAAAAGGAAAATGGGAATTTTTAAGAAAGTGGGTGAAATTTCCACATTATGTGCAACTGAAATAGTTGTGATAATTGAGCAGGAGGACCAGATGTTTGCATTTGGAGGTCCTGATGTTGGTTTTGTGCTCAACACTTATCAGAACCTTCCTGCCTACTTTGACCAGGATAAATTCCAGCGGACTGCAGAGTGCCAAGAAAACTACAATTCCATTTCAAGGGAGTTTCATGTAGAATAGAAGCGCACTTTGAAACTGCGAAGGGTGGAGTCTATTCTTAATGTGAATTCATGGCAGAAGGATATACACAATTTACAGTTTGATGAACTGAACAAGTTTGGTGAGATGCTTCAAGAATTCAAAACAACTTTAGATGAAATTGCCCTCCATCAGACTAACCCATCTTGTGGGCATTCATTCATGGCTCCACAATCTTCTCCAGCTATGCATGGAGTCCAATATGAAGAAGCTCCTACTTTACCAGCTATGAATGGACTCCAGCATGAAGAAGCTCCTGCAATGGATTCTGTTACATATTCTATGGATTATGGATCCATGCAGCAATTGGTTTCTCCCCTTGGAGTTTACTGTCCGCACCCTTCTCCAGATATGATTGGTTCTTCCTTGCATTTGTCCACTGCATCCCAGCAATCCAGTGTTGCAACAAGTGACCTTGACACAATCCAATTTAATGCAGGCAAATGGCCGTTCCCTTCATTTGCTCCGGATGAGGAATTACCTCAACTCTCTACTCATTATGATGATTTTTTGTCTGTGAATAGCAAAGGAGAACTTATCTTCACAGATTCTCTCAGTAATTTGTGTTTATCAATGGAAAATCATTCATGGTGAATTCCTTCACAGATTTTCTCAGTAATTTGTGTTTATCAATGGAAAATCCTTCATGGTGAATTTCCCGTCCGTTCGATTCTTGAATTTTTTAAAATCTTTATAAAGTTAATTATAAGTGGTTGCATGGTATTGATAAATGTAGAACTCTTATATCAACAGCATTATGAGTTTCTTTGAATTCTGTATAATTGATTTGTTTTTGGCTTTTGATGAGCTTGGTGCTGTAGCAAATCTTCACAATTTCTGCAGCTTTTGATGAGCTTTTGTTAGAGTTTCAGAAATCATTATACATGTTGAAAGGAATGGGTATCGTTTATATATATATATATATATATATATATATATATATACATTCATGTTTTGGTTTGCTTATTATGTAGTATACAAAGATAACAGCCACACAACCAAAGAAATGACACATGATAATGAATGTATTCTATCTCTAGACATGAGCCACCAACTCAAGAACTAGTTGCCAATGATCTGCATGAAAACAATCGGCATTTTTAACATATATTTTTTGGTCATTCAAGTAGATATTTATTGAATGTCTTTGTTAGCTCTAGAAGGCTTGTTAAATAGAGAACTATGTGTTAGAGTCAGGCATGCCATGTGTCAGCAAAGCAACATTCCATCATAAGTTATATTCAATCACAACATTCATCTTGGTATCACACACAATTTCAACAAGGACCATGTTTAGTGTCTTCTATAAGCCATTTTTGGACAAGGAAACTGCAAGCATAGTTTGAAATTTTCAATTTTGTACAGCCATTTTTGGCTTCCTTAACAAGGATACGTGCTTTAGGGGTCTAAATAGGTTCTTTAGAAGTTTTGTATGAGTTTTATAACCGTCTTGGGCTCCATCATAAGATTCACGGAACTATTGTAACTCCTAGTCATCATGAATGCACTTCTTGGTGTGCAACTCCAATGTACTTTCCTTAATGTTCTTCATTCTTGAAGTTAGTTACAAAGCAAGAACTCGAGCAATGGAGATGTATAAACCATATTGTAATTGTTTGAAGAGTCATTGATAAATCAAAGGAACGAGATCTTGGAGCTCCAAAGAGAAATTAGAAGGTTTTGTTATTCTTTGTATGCATACAGTGTGAAATCAAATTTTGTGAATGGTTTTAAGAAGAACAAAGGAACAGATTGTATGATGATCATTGAGTGGTTAGATACTGGTAATAACTATTTACTTGAGTGTTTCATTAATTTGCAAAGGGATTACATTGATTGTGTGTGAAGTAATTCGATTACGAGTCACATGAGAAAACTATGACTACAGTTAGATCATACCAATCTAGATTGGATTGACAACCTGGGTAAGTATCAGAATGGAAACAAGGATTCCTAGCCCGTGCACAGAACCCAGAGGACATAATTGAGTCATGCAAGTAAAAATTAGGATGAATTATTGTTTGAAGAGCCTCAACAGTTAGTAACTTAGTTTCCCATGACAGAGCAAATTCTTTTAGAACCAATACGTGTTTTGAAGGTGCAATCAAGCTTACTGGTAAGCTTTCTTCCTTTTAATAGTGTGTGCAGACCTATTCAAGGTGGGTTGAGGAATTGAAACATGGTAGAAAGAAAGTGTTGAGCAAAATTCGAATTTCTGGGCTCTGTAGGTGGAAACCCTTAGGGTTTAAGGGCAGTCAGCTATTTGAGAGGCTTAGACTCCATTTACAAAGCCCAAAACCTCTAGAAAACATCTTTATCAGTCTCCCAGTAGGAATCAAGCAAAATTTTGCATTGAAGAACTCTTACAAAGCAGGAATCTGTGACAGTTGACCAGAATCACTGTAGCAAAACAGGGAGGCCTAGTTGGAGACCCAAAGTTGTGATTTTTTTTAGCATTCTTTGTAAAGGAGGAGGGTATGAAACTTTGCATACAAGTTGTTAGCCCAAATGGATATCTGAAAAGGTGGGTGGCTTGATAATTGACACATGGAAATAAAAATTACATTGGAATTTGCCTTAAAATAGGGCTGGTAGCAGAGTTGCAAGCCTAGAAAGGGAATAAGGTAAGAAAGGTATTTGCATTGAGACTTGAGTCTAACGGTTTAGTACACACCAAGACCATGATAAAGGGTATGCAAAACCATTGATAGATTCTTCAAGTACCCAGTAGTTTGCTCCAACTCATGTGCTTCCACCATCAACCTTCTTAAGAAGCCAAATTGGCAGTTTATGCAAAAGGTGATCAAAATAGCTAGATCTAGTGGTTTGAATCAATCATTGGATATACTAGCATGGTCAGAGACCCTGGAGCATGTTGGGAAGATACATTAGTCTATTTGATCATTTGAAGCCAAATTTGCAAGTTCCTGCATGATTAATGCTACACAATTCTCCCGATTTTATTTTATGGCCAATCCTTGACAATTAAATGTTACAAATTATCGTTGGTCTCTGAGGGATGGATATGGTTAAAATTTATGTTGTTTCATCTTTCAAACAATATTCTCACAATTTCCTTATCTTGTTACTTCTAACAAACACATCTTCTCAAAGCAATATTCCTATAAGCAATTATCAACTTGTCATCTCTGCAATATGATTGGTTGATAATTCACAATTAGAAAATTTTCTTATGCACTATATCAATAAAGCATTATGTTGTGAAGGAAATGTGGGAAGCCTCCCCTCCCCAAATATCTACGCTTCAAGGTTGTAGATGGCCAAACAATTCAGTTTTGAAGCTAATAAATGATGTGATGTAATAGTAGTGGAACTGATGGAACTCTTCAGGTGGGTATACTGACTGACATTAAAATTAGATGGGTACTGAATGACATTAAATGTATTGGTTGTTGACAATGGATTTGCTTAAAGACAGAGCCTGACACAGCTGATTTTGCAGGCCCATGTGGAATATATCTTTCATTCAGATAAAAAAATTCATATGTTGAATTATCAAAGCAGCACTATGAGATGTGGATTACTTCATGTGTGCATGGAAATTGAAAAGTAGGTATATTGAAATGTAATTTTCACAATTTCTGGATGGGCTGTAGTCCAGATTCTCTGAAACGTGGTTGATCTTGTGAGGTGGCCAAATTCAAAACGCAATGGGATTATATTTCAGCTATGCTGCAGCCAAAGAGGGTTTCACTATGGAAAATAGAACCTGCCTTGACCACGGCAACAATAAATCATCTTTTAGTAACTAGAAATGTTTATGTATCAACCATACATGTTTAGGACTTTTAGCTAAAGAATGGAATGGGCTTCCCTACTTCAAGAAACTGGAAAATCTAGTAGGAGTTACAGTAATCAACATTCACATTTGGATTACTCGAGAAACAATTGGAGAAATATGACAAGTTTAAAATATTGGATTGTGTGAGACTATAAATATTATAAATGTTCTAGAACCTGATTTGCAGAGACTCACAAATAAACAATTGCAAGCTAAAACAAGAGAATTTCGTCCTCGACTTCACGATGGGGAAATTTTGGATGACATACAAGTTGAGGCATTTGTTGTTCATAGTTGGGAAATACTTCATGATGGAGCTATTTCTGAGATGAAGATAACAAAGGAAAAAAATTGTATCCACGTTAGCAACTTATCACGACACATTGACAGAGGGAAAGCAGTTTCTAAATATCTATCAAATGCATGTTGTTGAAGTTCCAACATACTTAACTAATATTCGCAAGGATTTAGATCTTCAACTTTTTTCAACTGCAAATGGGACGAAGAGACATAAGAAGAAGAATTCACGTATAGGCAGGGTCACCTTGTTTTGGTTGGTACAACTAAATATTTGTCTGGATTCCTGAGGGAATGGGAGATTCCTCGTAATGTTTTGAATGCTCGACCAATGCCTCAGTGTCTGTTCTTTAGTTGGGAGATGTCTGAAATATTTTCTTTGTATGCTATGATGATTGTGCAAGTAAATGTGAATATGTTGGGTCCCTTCAATTCGATTAAACGAGAAACTACATTGTTCTGATAACAGCTTGACAGGTAAGTGTGCCCAACAAATTCCTAGAAACTAGATGTACTAATAAAGATTTAATTCATATAACATCATGCCTGTTGTATGATAAGCCCTTATATGGTATTTTAAAGAGAAACTGGATGTACTGATAAAGACTTAATTCATATAACATCATGCCTGTTATATGGTATTTTAAAGAGAAGCTACATTACCCATTTAGCTATTGGTTCGAACATGTGAGTGCAAGAATAACACAAGGGTATTTTTTCTTCCAACGGAGTACTATTCTTCGAAGACATGGATTGAATCCTTCTCTTCACAAGTTCTGAATTTGCATTTGTCCTAAATCTGCAGGTTTTCCAGACAGAGTTTCAGCAGGCTATATTTGATGGATGCAGTTCATGAGAGTTGAGCCTTTGGCAATGGTGATTATAGATTTGACAAAGGACATTTCATTAACATGGGATTCTTGAGTTTGCTGTGATGGTGCAAGGTCTTTTCACTCTTATGAAGGGAATTTAAACTGAAATTCTCTCTAAATGTGCAAAGAGGTTCTTGCCTTCATCACATAGTCCATGGCTTCACAGTTTTGTGCTTAGTAGGATTTTTGTCAACATATTATTATGTTCTTTTTAGTAATATGTGCAGCATGTTGTCTTCCAACACTTGAGATTTATCCTTCTGAATTAGCTACATTGCATTTGAAGTAGATCATGTGGCATTTCCTGCATGATTAATGCTACAAGTACAAAGTTCTCCTGATTTTATTTTATGGTTAATCCTTGACAATTAAATGTTACATTATCTTTGGTCTCCGAGGGATTAATATGGTTAAAAGTTTACCTTTTTTAGTCTTGTTTCATCTTTCAAACAACATTCTCACAATTTCCTTATCTTGGTACTTCTAACAAACACATCTTATTAAAGCAATATTCCTATAAGCAAAGTGTGTATAAACCAGGTAACTTTTCATCTCTGCAATATGATTGATTGATTGATTGAATATTCAGGTGGGCACTAACTGACATTAAATGTAATGGTTGTTGACAATGGATTTGCTTAAAGGCAGAGCTTGTCATAGTTGATTTTGCAATCCCATGTGGAATATATTCTTCTATTCAGATTAAAATATTCGTATGTCATAATCCATACAAAACAATTCTTAAAACATGAATCTGAAATCATCTTTTTTGTGAACTTGCATGAAAGAGAATAACAGACTCAACCCTAACAGATATTTGGCAGAATAACTCAATCTATTCACAGCTCCTTTTCATGAGTTTCTAATCTATGTACATGTTCAGGTGACGTGAAGAAGCTTGGTATTTGTAGATTAACATCAGCCTGCTCTATTCTACTGTCTTTTATAGATTTGTAAAAACATTTTCAAATGATTATTCTATTGTCTTGGTATTTGTGGATTAACATCAGCCAACTCTATTATATTATTATAGCCGATATCTATTTTAAATAATTCGATTGGGCAATCGACATCACACACTTCTTGATTGGTCATATTATATTATTATTAACATTGAATTGCTCACACACTCTACTTTTCCAATTTCTTAATAATTGAAAAAGGAAAAATATGGATTATTCTAATTATAAGAATGCAATAAACTAAGTAAAATTAAATATGAATGTTTATGCATCCAAAGCAGCCCTTGCAAATGATCTAATGGTCATTAGAACGGAATATGTTTATCATGTTCTTACTTTGTATTTGGTTTTTGCTTAGTGGGGTCCTTTTTGCAAGAGAGATTCAATTTAGGTCAAGGTTTTGAAAGAAGTTTCTCTAAGTTTATCCATTTGCAAGACAGATTGAATTTGGATATTGCTTGTCAAGGTTTTGGAAAAAAGATGGAGCAAATTTGGTTACCAATTTAGGTTGAGGTTCCACCACTCTTACAAAACATTATAGTATATGAAAAGTAAAGTTGGAGTGTTGTGCAAAGAACAATTTATAATATGACATAAAAGATTATGATTCACAAAAAATAATTAAGTGGAGGTTTTATCGTACACTACAATGTCATCAATATGTACATAACAGGAAAATGTTACATGCATCCGACAACATGAACTGTTGAATATGATTGATGTTGAAAGAAAAAGGTTGCCCTTGTGGGCTTTTAGAAAAAGACACGTTTTAATCAGCGTGTTATTGTTAGTATGCAAATATCAAATATTAAAACCATCACGATGGTTTTTTTGATATATTACACTAGGGAAAGAATACCCTACGAGAGTAACCATGTTAAAACGGAAAATTACCATGTCCCTCAATGAACAAAAACATCAAAGTGGTAAACATCCATTCTCGTAGTCTGTCAAAACAAAAAGGCTACCAAGTAGGCAAAAAATCATTGTATCAAAGTAACAAAACTATTGATAAAAAACATAACATCTCATATAGAACTACCTTAGAAATGATACGATTTAAATCCTTCAAGGTCATTTCAGGTAGATATTCTACCAACAACCCTGTTAGGCTAGTCATCTTAAACACAATGGAATCGCTTTGATTGGTCTGCACCATCATGAATACCTCAAGATTTTGAATATGCATAACTTTGAGTCATTCTTAGGCCTTTAAGAACTAAGATTTTAGTGACCCTATCACGTCCGTAATCTTAAACAAAGAGGGATGCCTTTGACTAGTTTGCAACATCACAAAGGCCTCTTTTGAAGATGCACAACTTTATAGTCATTTTCATACCTTGAAGAACTAAGAATTTAAGCACGACCCATTTGATATTTGGAACCTTAAACTTAGCAGCAATATCTAAATTAACAAAATTAAAAACATTAGCCAAAACCTTGGGAGTACCACCATTGGCAACAATTGTGAGAGGAGTGTCAAGGGGAAGTGAAAGTAGGCAAGCTTAGTGTTCCTATCCAATGACTCCATCAAAGAGGAAGGGTTAAACTTTTCAATGGAAACTTGGGTAATCTTTTCTCCTTAAAAGTTTGGAGTGATGGAGAGCAGCTGAGGTCAAGAGAGGCAATAAAGTTGGACCCTCTTGTAGAGGAATTAAATTCATTCTCCTAGACTAGGAGAAACCCAAAGCCAGAAGCAAAAAAGGGGTTGCATTTTACAAACACAACTAATTTTCTCATCCAATATCTTAAAATTAAAATTGTGGTATAAATCTCTTACAAATAAATTTAGAATATCTTTTGAGTGTGCTTTTAATAGTTCCGAGTTGAGAGGAGAATGAAAATTGGGGTAATTTCATCGTAGATTTTCTTCGTGATTTTCAACCAGAACAAAGGTTATAAGCTCCTTTGAACTCTAGTTCTTTTTTGACTTTTCAAATACTCTTCACCAATCACATTCTTGATAAAGTTACTAGCAAACATGGGTGAAGGTTTGAAGATGATCCATATATAATGATTTTCATCGATCCTTTGTGATTGCATGTAGCCTCAGTCTTGTTGAGACCCGTTTTCTCTCCAATTTTATATTTTTGTGATTCAACCCTCACTCCTATTCCATTTGAATCCTTACTACTTTTAGTCATTGTGAAGCAATCGTCATACATAGAGAAAACAATAGGGGTGCCACCAAAGTAGAGTAAAGAATATTCTAGAGGAGTTTATTACTTTTGAGGTCAACTATGAAATTGTATGCAACAAACAAGAAGGTATTTATGAAATGGCATGCAACCTTCTCTTTTATGACTACCCACTCCACAAGGCATGCTTGGATCAAAGCATGCAAATCTAACATAACTATTGAGAATCTTGTATAGAGGGGAGAGAATATTTTTCATGGACAAAATTTATATACAAAAAACAAACATGATGAAGCCATGGGGCACATCCAAAAGACATGTGGGATACATTTGACACCTTGTTTGGGAAAACCAATGAATTCAAAGCTTTATAGTTGGATGTCGAATTGTCCTCTCTTTCAACTACATACTTTCCTTTGATTAAATACTTTATTGCTAAGTTTAAGGCCATTCTTATAGATAATAACTTTTGTTAAGTGTAAAAAGGATGACAAGTGTATTTTTCTAATTTTGCCTAAGTAAGAGGGTTCATACCAAGTCTTTTTTTCTGCCTTTCATCCCACCATGGATTCCTTGGGTCATACTTTCAAGATGCCCTCTTTTGAGACCTTTTGTGAACTCATTAGGGAACAATCAAATATTTCTCAACTTTATGTTCTTCTTAGTTTGAAGGCACTAATGGTCAATACACACAAAAACAAAGGTAAGAAAAAGCCACAGAAAAAAACCCATACCAAGACAACAACCACTGAACCTTCCTATGCATCCACATATAAATACACCAACCCTAATTCAACTAAATCTAAAGGCCACCCTCTAAGAATAAAAATAAGACTAGTGAGAAGTTAACATTTTATGGTAGATTAGGACATTCGAGAAAGAGTGTTGGTTTAGTATGATATCATTAGAGGATGCATAAAAAAAATGACGTTTCAATTCCTAATTCATCTTCATCTTCTAAGGACAAATGACATGCATTTTAATCTCATGCATTAATTGCATCTAAAGAAACTTGAACTATAGACTGAGGTGCTTCTCATCATATGACACATACACACGAGCGTATCACTTAATAAAAATCTAGTAGCACTTCCTAGATATCATTCAGGGATTCTAAGAGCTACCTATTTTGTGTTCATGCGCTATTCATATGAAGGAAGGTGTATCAACGATGTATTCTTAGTTGTTAAGATTTCCAACAATCTTCTTTCCATTTATCATATTTTTCATTCTAGAGGTGGGAAGCCTATGGAGCTTTCCTATCATAACATTTTGATCCAAAATTTGTAAAAAATATAGGTTAGGATTTCTTCAGGTATTGTTGATCACATTTAAATCCTAGAAGTATTTTAGGGTTTTAGAGTCTTCTACAAGGACATAACTCATTTATCATGCTGATTTGGTAAGAAAACTTTGGCATGAGTGGTTTAGAAGCTTGAACTAAAGATATTTTTGACATATAAGTTCACAAAACTTGGTGCTTGGTCTACCCAAGGTTTATAGAGGCTGTGTACTTGGAAAACATCGCTGAGATTCTTTTCCAAAAGGTAAGGCTCTATTAACTACGACTCCCCTTGAGCTGGTGCATAATGGCCTCATGTCCTTTCTGACTCTTTTTCAAGAGGTTAAGTATATTATCACATTCATTTATAACTTCTAATCACTACTACATGGGAGGCATATTTAAGACATTAGTTTGAGACAAAAAATTATTTTCGTCACTTTGACTTTCTACATGCCGCTTCTATGTCCCGAAAAACAAAACAAATAGATAAACTAAAGAACAGTAAATAAGGGCGTGTTATCCAAAATTCACCCCCCCAGGGTAATTTTGATAACATGCATCAGAATATTCAAGTCCCAGGAAAATTGATTGATTCGGGGCCAAAAATCATGTTGCTAGAGTCCCCTCAAATATTTTCTAAGTCCCCTGTCTGAGAGGAAAAGAGCAAGCTCTGAGAAAATGCAAAAAAAGGTTGCAGAAAGGCAAGTAGGTTGATCCAGGAAAAAGTGTGAAAATTGGCTAAGTCCTGCTCAAGGTAGCATTTGGGACAAATGGGACAAAAAGGCCCGAACCGGCCGGATCGGTCGAAATGAGCACAGACAGTCCAAAAGAAAACGGGACAAATGGGCCAGAAGTACGCGGCGGGCGCGAAATGCCGGTTCGACCGAGAGAAAATCGACTAACTGCTTGGGTTAAGAGGGCCGAAAAGGCGCGAACCGGCCGAACCGGGCGAAAAAGGTCCAGAGGGTCCAAAATCAAATGGGACGTCTGGGACAAATGGACGCGAAATGCCCGAACCGGCCGAAATGAGCACAAAGGGCCCAAAATCAAATGGGACATCCGGGACAAATGGAGGCGAAGTACGCGAAGGAGCCGAATCACCGAGGACCAATCAGAAGCCGCCACGTGTCTCAGGAAAAAAGGTCAAATAAGTCAAAGGGCAAGTTTTAAAAGGGTCAGCCCGGGCCAACGAGAAGCTGCCACGTGTCCAAAGGCAAGAACATGTCGGAGGGGTCGGAAAGCCCGACAACAAAGGAAAATTTGGATAATCTGGCGGAAGCGGGTTTCGGGAAAACACGAGCATCAAACATATGTCGAGCCACCTCCCAAACCCGATGCAAATGCATAGGAGAATCCCGAACCCGACAGGCTGAAGACCTTGCTCATCCAATCAACACCTGACACGTGTCATCAAGGTGGCGAAGCGCGGGAAAAGCTTTTCAAATCCATTTTTGCCTGTTTTCTTCAAATCGTCGTATCTTTTGATCCAGAGCTCGGATTTGCATGTTCCTTATATCAACGGAAAGCTAGTGAAATCCTCTACATGATTCTGGGATCAATCTCGAGTTTTGGTGCAGTCTGAAGAGAGAAAATCAAGAAACGACTCTGACGTGTGGTAATGGCCAGAAGCGACCTTTCAACAACCCGTTTTAATGCTAATGGGTCGCATTCTTCTTCTGCACGGCCAGAAGTGACATTTTAGCGGCCAAATTAATACAAATGGGTCGCTTTCTCCTCCAAAATCGCTAAAAATGACAGGGTATGGGTTGGTAAGATCCTCCATGCTGATTTAATGCATCTGCAGTCAATGAGGAATGGGCTTGCACGTTTTCCCACGTTTTCTGTCCCCTGGGCTCGACCCATGCAATGTAAAAGCCAGATTTGGCTCATAACAAAGAGGTTGTTCATTCTTTCTGCTCTGCCCTCCCTTCTTTTCTTCTCTAGGGTTGAAAATGGAGTTCGAACCTCCTCCCTACTCTGTAATGGCGTTTTTTGCCTTTTACTAATGGAATGATGTTCTGTGCAAACTTCTGAAGCAACAAAACGTGTTTTGTGATGCATCTGTCCATCCTTTCTCGTTTTTGCTTGTTTTCTTCTTGCCTCTCTTCATTGCAGGTATCTGTGCATGTTTGAACGTTCACTGCAGATCTGGAGCTGTGTTCATGGAGTTTTGGGACACTTTCTGTGTGAAATCTATCCTTGGGCCTGTGATGCATCTGTCCATCCTTCCCATTGCTCACCTCTCTTTGTCCCATGGCAGTTTTGATAGATGTTCAACATTCTCCTTCTCTGGTGTATCACCGTTTTAGTGTAGGCTTTTGCTGTTTTTCCCTTCTCTCTCTCTCTCTGTCTCCTTGGCATGGTTAGATTAGGATTAGATTAGCTTGCCTGCACTGGAATAGCTTGTGGCAGGTAGTTTAGGAGCAGGAACCAGCCTTCTCTGGAGATTCCTCTCTCGGTTTCACAAGTCCCACGCTTGGAGAGAGGTTTCCATGTTGTGCAATCACACTGGATGCTGAACATCAACCTAGAAGCCTGATGTGCGTCCAGGGGTGCTGTGATTTTGCACTAACAGGCAATTGATACATGGAAATAAATTAGGGTATGAAATTTTTTTAAGGCTTCCACAGTTGCTACCACTGCCGCCTCCACTACTACTTGTAAACATTGGGCACATGGCATTTTTATAGCTATTTGAATTTGTTGGGCAACATGATCTTTAGCACAAATGTGATGGATCCACACAATTTGGCTTCTGTGGGGTTCAAAGACACCATGTAGGAAATGAGGAAGCTTGGTGGAATGCCCAATTTGGTAGACTTTTTCCCATTTCTTCGGTTCTTGGATTCTCAAGGCGTGCGCCATCAAAATGCCAAGCATATTCAGCGAATGTATGGTTTTTCCAATTTGTTCATATAGAACAGGCTCGCCAGCGAGAATCAAAAACCTTGAGCTAAATGACTCTGACAAATATTTTCTTAATGTCCTGTTGGATTGTAGAAGCCACAATTTCACTTTCGTTGATGTTAAAGGGTTCATAGCTAGAAGTTACTACTGACAACACAATTTAGCCATGTATAAATTTTTGATGTTGAACAAATTTTTTATTGAGTATGTAATTGCTATTTCAAGAACTGTTTATTGCTGGTGCTGAAACAACCACCACTACAACAGAATGGGTCATTTCAGATTTCATTCATAATCCGTGGAAAATGAAGAAAATGCAACGAGAATTGGATGAAATAGCTGGTGGATCAAAGAATTGAAGAATCTGATGTAGATAGTCTGCATTGCCTCCAGGTAGCGGTGAAATAAATATTCCGATTGCATCCTACGGCTCCCCTGTTGCTGCCCCCAAAAAATGAGAGTATCTGAAAGATCGGGGGATTTTCGATACCAAAAGACAACTAGGTGATTGTGAGCGTATGAGCAGTGGGAAGAGACCCTATAATCTGGAAGAATCCGTTGGAATTTATTCCAAAGAGATTTTTGGAAGGTGAGAGTGGGAAGATAGAGTACAAGAGACAAAACTTTGAGGTTATTCCATTTGGAGCAAGGAGGAGAATGTGGGTGGAGTTTTCTTCGGCAAGTCGTTTGGTGCATCTTCTCTTAGATGGCTATGATTGTGGCATATGTACATAATGGTTTCTCTTGTGACTTCTATTAAGTTGAATATGCATCGATGTTGTTTCATGATATTGTTTTCTCGTGTTTTGCACTATAGTCATGTAATGTTAGTTGTTAAGTGATCCTCTCTGCATCAAAATAGATATGAAATAGTCCCATAATTTTTGAATTCTCATTATAGGTTGAAATATGAAGATTTCTTAAGATTGGGGATATTTATAGAGATTAGAAAGAGACATGTATATTAAGAAACATGTTGAGTTGAAGTGAAGCCATTTATAAAATAGATCATTCAATGCTAATAGTTATTGTTAGTGCAAAATCACAGCACCCCTGGATGTTGATCAGGCTTCTAGGTTGATCACTCTAGCATCCAGTGTGATTGCACAACATTGAATCCTTTCTTTGAGTGTGGGACTCGCAGAATGAGAAAGGAATCTCCAGAGAAGGCTGGTTCCTGCTCCTAAACTACCTGCCACAAGCTATTCCAGTGCAGGCAAGCTAATCTAAACCTAATCTAACCATGCCAAGGAGACAGAGAGAGAGAGAAAAGGGAAAAACAGCAAAAGCCTACACTAAAACGGTGATACACCAGAGAAGGAGAATGTTGAACATCTATCAAAACTGCCATGGAACAAGGAGAGGTGAGCAATGGGAAGGATGGACAGATGCATCACAGGCCCAAGGATAGATTTCACACAGAAAATGTCCCAAAACTCCATGAACACAGCTCCAGACCTGCAATGAACATTCAAACTTGCACAAATACCTGCAATGAAGAGAGGCAAGAAGAAAACAAGCGAAAAACGAGCAAGGATGGACAGATGCATCACAAAACACGTTTTTGTTGCTTCAGAAGTTTGCACAGAACATCATTTCAATAGTAAAAGGCAAAAACGCCATTACAGAGCAAGGGAGGAGGTTCGAACTCCATTTTCAACCCTGGAGAAGAAAAGAAGGGAGGGCAGAGCTGAAAAGATGAACAACTTGTAATCAATCCCTCCAAAATGAGCCAAATCTGGCTTTTACATTGCATGGGTCGAGCCCATTCCTCATTGACTGCAAATGCATTAAATCAGCATGGAGGACCTTACAAACCCATACCCTGTCATTTTGACCAAATGGGAGGAGAGTGCGACCCATTCTGTATTAAATTTGGTCGCTGAAATGTCACTTCTGGCCATGAACACGTACCAGAAACGTTTTTGAATTTTCTCTCTCCAAACTGAACCAAAATTAGAGATTGACCATGGAATCCTGTAGAGAATTTCATAAGCTTTCCAATGATATAAAGAACGCAAATCCGAGCTCTGGATCAAAAGATATGGGGGTCTGAAGTTTTAGGGCAAAAACGGCCCAAAAAACGGATCGGCGGGCAAAAATTTGAATTTTTCCGCGCTCCGCTGGTCGGACGCCACGTGGCAAGCGCTGATTGGATGAGAAATTCTCTCTCCTCGCCTCTCGCAGTTTCCCTTTGAAAATTTTGACTTTTCTTACACTTTGGAAAAAAATTCATTTTCCCCCTCGCCCGCCACTTGGGACACGTGGCATCATTTGGTTCGTCGACAGGGGCGCGGGGAAAACCTTTACCTTTTAGTTTTTTGGCCAAAACTTTTGCTAAATTTTCTAAGTCCTCCCCGAGCTCCGCACTTCCCCGCCTTAGGACACGTGTCCTGTGTCTATTGGCTCGGGCCGACCCTTCAAACCTCGCCCTTTGAACTTTTGGGCCCAAAAACACTTAGTCGAAATTTTTATTGCGCCTCCCCTTGTGACACGCGTCACATTCTGATTCGTTGGCGGCTTTTCCGGGTCTTCGCATCCCACGCGTCCCTTTGTCCCAACCGCCCTTGACGAAAGTTCCTGTTTCGGCCGATCCGGGCGGTTCGCGTCCTCCGCGTAATTTTGTCCCAATCGTCCCCCTCGATAGCGAAACAAGACTTAGGCAATTTTTTTCCTTTTTCGGCTGAATCGGCTTTTCGCGTCCCGCGCGTACCTACGGCCCAGATGTCCCAATTGCTGCGTGGACCGCCTGGAGGCTTTTCGGCCGGTTCGCGCCCCGACGTCCCAACTGTCCCAAGGACCGCCTGGACTAGGACTTAGCCGATTTTCATGATTTTTTCTGCCCCAAGCTTGTTTTTTGCAACTTTTTCACCCTTTTTTAGAACTTGCTCTTTTCTTCTTGGACAGAGAGTTAGAAAGAAGCCGAGGGGACCCCAGAAACATGATTTTTGCCTTGAATCAATCTATTTGCCTAGGACTTGAATATTCTGATGCATGTTATCAAAATTACCCTGGGGGGTGAATTTTGGATAACAGTTATTATGTTAAATATTTGTTGGGTACATCATATTAGTATAAAGTGTGTTATTTTCCTCGCACTCTTCAATTAAATTTATTAAATTCACCACTCAAAACCTTTGAATTTTGCCTATATGAATTTTAAAATAAATTTTTATATGTCATGCCCTTATATCGCTGCTACCCATTGATTTTATTCTATACAAAGATCAAAGCTCGGTATTCTTTTATATCAAAATTTTTTTACAAAGACATTATTCCCACAATTTCCTATATGCATTATTCCTCCGGATTATACATACGATACATGTAAGTTCTTATTTGATGTAGAGCCCTACACCACCTTCTCTTCCATGCAATTGGATAACAAAATCTCACAAAACAATGACCTTTTCTAGACCAAGTCTAACTAGTTTCTCAATGCTAACATCCTCCTTCACCATGCCATTATCAACAAAATGAGCTAGCCCAACTTATTCAAATAATCCAACATGTTCATTTAACCACATATAATCAAAATCAACCATCAAAACAAAGCAATTTCTCAAAGTGTCATAGTTTAGCAATTTTGCTCACTTGTCTATAAAAGTCAGTTTTGGCTTCCTTATGCATTATTTAGCCTTCATCTTGGACATGTAACCTTATCAATATTTCATACAATCATAATCAACCTCACCAATCGAATTCATGTAACTCAAAACTCCATTAATGCTTATTTGTCAAAACTGCCTATATTGCCTTTAAGACCGGTTATTTGTTCAACTCATGCAAATGGGATTCTAGAGCCACCTCCACTGAATTACCATGTTCACTAGATTCCTTTCACTACCACTGATATTCCCTCTAAGTTTTAGTTCTTAACCCTTAACCCAACTCCTTTTATCTTCCTTTTTGTAGTCTTGCTCCAAAACCCTTACTAGGTCAGGGACAGTCCTAAATACCTTATAATTTTCTTTTCCTGAGATTTATGAGAACAAACCCAACCTTTAGAGATACAATTTTCCAATTTCTTGATTCCTGAAAAAATTTAAGACTAAACTCACAATACAAACCCTAGTTTCTTTGTAAATTTACCCTTCAGAACTAGCCCTCTCCCTTTGCATATGAACCCTCCTATGGACTGTCATAAATATAATGAGTTTGGGTGTGATTTAGGTCTATGATTATTTTAATATCAATTCTCAGGTATATCATAAGATATCTTGAAATTTTTAGCCTTCAATTCCTTCGTACGACAAAGTTATGGTGGTTTTTGTGGCTCTATACCTTAAAATCTGGGTATCTCCATACTGTCTGACTGTTATTTTTTCCCTTTTACCCCCTTAATTAATTCCAATCATCTTGAAATTTTATCCACATCTCTGAACCACGTTTTTCATAATCTCAAAAAAAAATCAGACCTTTTCAATGAGTACAAGTAAAGTTATGACAGTTTTTCTTCTTTTCCTAGACAAGGTTTTTCACAAATCAGCAGGATGTAATTTTAGCTTTATTTTTATTTTCTTATCCTTTCAAGTTCTGTCAGGGTTTAAAATGATTCCTTATATCCATAGATACCTCCATCACATCACTCTAATCCTATTTTCACCTTCTTATATCTTCTTATCAAACAAACAAGCATAAAAAACCGTTATATAATGACAGTGCACACATGGTTTGCTAGTATTGATTTCTCACAATGAAATGTTGTTTCAGACCTTTCCAATACATCTCAAAAATCTATAACATTTATTCCCCAGTACTACATGTTTATAAACTTCTCATGCACTTTTCAATTCACACAAACAACCATTCAAAACATAATTCATGCAAGTTCTTACCTTAAACCCTATTTTATCATTGCTTCAAGAAACATGGCTTCATAGCTATTCTTCAAACACTTCCTAGTCTTAAATTCTGAAACTTTACCCTTGATCATTCACACATTACATCACTCCACATGTTTTCTATCATTTCATCAAACATACAAGACACAAGAATACATTTTTCTCAAAGAACAATCCAAAATACAAGCATTTCACCATTCATTTTTATAGGAAATCTGTATTTCATTATCTTCCATGGTTACTTACATACCTCCTAAGTCCTCCTGGCTCCTTCCCAAAATTCTATCCTCTAAAATCCCTTCCAAAAATTTAACTAACTCCATACAATTCGAATTCCTCTTTTTATCATAAGAGAATGTTGTTACAAGCTAATCCCAAGGTCACCTAACCATGGTTTATGATGCCTATGGGTTATGACAACATCGGACATAAGGTCTTAAATGACCTTTTACAACATCATTGATCTTTACATTTACATTAGACCCCCTTTCCTATAGACTTAGAATTCAAATTTTTCAACTCTCCATTTTGGAGGAAATCATATAAGGATCTAAAAATACACAGAGGTTATATGGAGGTAATGAAACAACCTAAAACACAAAAATAGGCCTATTAATACCCCTCACAAATCAAAATGAGAGTGAAAGCAAAATTTTACTATGCACAAGATGATGCACTTGTATCATACTCCCCAAGTGGGAAGATTTGCTTCCATGCAAATGTATGTCTTCTTCCTCCTTTTCCAATTCATTTGATTCTTCTAAATTCCTCCTCTTTTGTTGTGTTTGAGCTCATCTCCATATTCTTTGGCTGTCTTTTCTCTTCTCCTTACTTGCTTGGTTCCTTGCTTGTTTGCCTTGACATCTTCTTGCTTTATTCTTCCTCTTTATTCATCTTTGTATTCTCCTTCTTCATCATTCACTTGTTTTTCCTCATCCATATCATGTTTATCTTCATCTTTCTCCTTCAGCTCTTGGTCTGTATCTGCACATACAAAGCTTAAAGCCACCTTAGAATGCAAAAATAGTGGACAATTAGTCCCTTGCTTGTCTTCTCTTCTAGTCAAATTGTCTTCTTCATCTTTTTACTGCTCCATCTCTTTTAAGAGCACTGTTTCTTTCCGCACATTATCAGTTTCTTGGCATTTTTCTTCTTCTTGAATCTTCATCACGCTTTCATCCTCATTATCCTCACCATTTTCCAAGGCTTCTCTATGATTTGCCTTGTTTTTCACCTCATCTTCTCCACTTATCCAGATCCACATGCTTGCGAGAGCTCTCTATGATCCTCTCATTACACTAACTTCTGAACTTTCACTCTTGACTGGTCCATAGTGAGCTTGCACTTGCTCACAAACTTCTTTTTTCTTTCCTTAATTTATGTTCTCTATATCTTCATTCAATGCATCATTTCTTGCATTTTTTTCTTCACTTTGTGTATCTGCACTCACACATACAAAGACACCATTAGATTTAAAACTTTGAGGCCTTTGAGCCTCTTGAAAAGCTCCATCATTGAGCTCTTTTCCTTCTTCAACTTGCTGCTCCTCTTCTTCAGTTTCTTGTTCTTCTTCAAGGCAAGCTAAGAAGTTTGCAGTCACTTCTTCATCATTCAATCTCTGGACCACTTCTTCAACAACCTCTTTCTCTTGTTTTCTCATCCTCTTTTCCATATTCTTCAGCTCTTTTTCTTCTCTTCTCACCATCTTTATCAGTTGCTTCCTTTTTCTTTTCTCTATAAGTAGCCTAATGGGCCACTTGACTCTTTTTGTCATCACAATCCCACTTTCTTGGCTTTGGGATTCCATCCACTGTTTCATTGACATGGATAGTTGTTCCACATCTCTCTTAAGTGCACTGATTTCTTCTTCCATCCACTTCTCTCTTTTCCTCTCCATATCTCTTCTTTTATGCTTCCCTCTTTCTTCCTTTTCTTTCTTTTTTTGACTGATCAAAGTCAACAACTCCTTAAATAGCTCCTCACTACCTTCTTCCATATCTTCCTTCAATGTTTCTTATTTAGTTCTCTTAGCCTTTTTTTTTTCTCTTCATTCATCTTGTTGATCCACTTAGGCACAACATAACCATGCTCATTAGTTAATTCATAAATCTCACCTTGGCTCTTCATGCTCTTGTCCTGCATATCCTTCATCAACACTTGCAATTCAACTTGTTAGCTTCAAGAAATAATTTCATATAAAATTATTAACTGATCTTAAAGACTCTGATACCAAATGATGTAGAGCCCTACACCGCCTTCTCTTCCATGCAATTAGATAACAAAATCTCACAAAACAATGACCTTTTCTAGACCAAGTCTGACTACTTTCTCAATGATAGCATTCTCCTTCACCGTGCCATTATCAATAAAATGAGCTAACCCAACTTGTTCAAATAATCCAACATGTTCATTTAACCACATATAAGCAAAATCAACCATCAAAAGTAAAACAAAGCAATTTCTCAAAATGTCAATTTTCACTACCTTTAGCAATTTTGCTCACTTGTCTCTAAAAGTCAGTTTTGGCTTCCTTATGCACTATTTAGCCTTCATATTGGACATGTAACCTTATCAATATATCATACAATCATAATTAACCTCACTCCCAATCGAATTCATGTAACTCAAAACTCCATTAATGCTCATTTGCCTATATTGCCTTTAAGACAAGGTTATTTGCTCAACTCATGCAAATGGGATTCTAGAGCCACCTCCACTAAATTACCATGTTCACTAGGGTTTTTTCACTACCACTGATATACCCTCCAAGTTTTATTTCTTAACTCTTAACCCAACTCCTTTTATCTTCCTTTTTGTAATCTTGCTCCAAAACCCTTACTAGGTCAGGGACAGTCCTAAATACCTTATAATTTTCTTTTCCTGATGTTTCTGAGAACAAACCCAACCTTTCTAGATACCATTTTCCAAGTTATTTATGCCTGAAAAAATTCAAGACTAAAATCACAATACAAACCCTAGTTCCTTTGTAAATCTACCCTTCACAACTAGCCCTCTCGTGGTGCATATGAACCCTCCTATGGACTGTCATAAATATAATGAGTTTGGGAGTGATTTAGGTTTATGATTTTTTAATATCAATTCACAGGTATATTAGAAGATATATTGAAATTTTTAGCCTTCAATTCCTTCGTACGACAAAGTTATGGTGGTTTTCGTGGCTCTATACCTTAAAATCTAGGTATCTCCATACTGGCTGATTGTTATTTTTGCCTTTTTACCCCCTTAATGAATTCCAATCATCTTTAAATTTTAACCACATCTTTGTCACACCTGTTTCATAATCTTCACAAAATTTTACTTTTTCAATGATTTCAAGTAAAGTTATGACAATGTTTCTTCTTTTCCTAGACAAGGTTTTTCACAAATCAGCAGGATGTAATTTTAGCTTTATTTTTATTTTCTTATCCTTTCAAGTTCTGTCAGGGTTTAAAATGATTCCTTATATCCATAGATGCCTCCATCACATCACTCTAATCCTATTTTCACCTTCTTATATCTTCTTATCAAACAAACAAGCATAAAAACCGTTATATAATGACAGTGCACACATGGTTTGCTAGTATTGATTTCTCACAATGAAATGTTGTTTCAGACCTTCCCAATACATCTCAAAAATTTATAACTTTTCTTCCCCAGTACTACATTCTTGTAAAATTTTCATGCACTTTTCAATCCACACAAACAACCATTCAAAACATAATTCATGCAAGTTCTCACCTTAAACCCTATTTTATCATTGCTTCAAGAAACATGGCTTCATAGTTATTCTTCAAACACTTACTAATATTAAATTCTAAAACTTTACCCTTGATCATTCACACATTACATCACTCCACATGTTTTCTATCATTTCATCAAACATACATGACACAAGAATACATTTTTCAAAGAACAATCCAAAATACAAGCATTTCACCGTTCATTTTTGTTGGAAATCTGTATTTCATTATCTTCCATGGTTACTTACATACCTCCTAAGTCCTCCTGGCTCCTTCCCAAGTTATATCCTCTAAAATCCATTCCAAAAACTTTAACTAACTCCATACAATAAAGAATTCCTCTTTATATCATAAGAGAATGTAGTTACAAGCTAATCCCAAGGTCACCTAATCATGGTTTATGATGCCTATGGGTTATGACAACATAGGAAAAGTTTTTTTTATAACATCTCATTTTCTCCCCATAAGGTCTTAAATGACCTTTTAGAACATCAATTATCTTTACATTTACATTAGACCCCCTTCCTATAGACTTAGAATTCAAAATTTTCAACTCTCCATTTTGGAGGGAAATCATATAAGGATCTAAAAATACACAGAGGTTATATGGAGGTAATGAAACAACCTAAAACACAAAAATAGGCCTATTAATACCCCTCACAAACCAAAATGAGAGTGAAAGCAAAATTTTACTTGCACAAGATGATGCACTTGTATCATACTCCCCAAGAGGGAAGATTTGCTTCCATGCAAATGTATGTCTTCTTCCTCCTTTTCCAATTCATTTGATTCTTCTAAATTCCTCCTCTTTTTTTGTGTTTGAGATCATCTCCATATTCTTTGGCTATCTTTTCTCTTCTCCTTACTTGCTTGGTTCCTTGCTTGTTTGCCTTGACATCTTCTTTCTTTATTCTTCCTCTTTCTTCATCTTTGTATTCTCCTTCTTCATCATTCACTTGTTTTTCCTCATCCATATCATGTTTATCTTCATCTTTCTCCTTCAGCTCTTGGTCTATATCTGCACATACAAAGCTTAAAGCCACCTTAGAATGCAAAAATAGTGGACAATTAGTCCCTTGCTTGTCTTCTCTTCTAGTCAAATTGTCGTCTTCATCTTTTTACTGCTCCATCTCTTTTAAGAGCACTGTTTCTTTCCACACATTATCAGTTTCTTGGCTTTTTTCTTCTTCTTAAATCTTCATCACGCTTTCATCCTCGTTATCCTCACCATTTTCCAAGGCTTCTCTATGATTTGCCTTGTTTTTCACCTCATCTTCTCCACTTATCCAGATCCACATGCTTGCAGAGAGCTCTCTATGATCCTCTCATTACACTAACTTCTGAACTTTCACTCTTGACTGGTCCATAGTGAGCTTGCACTTGCTCACAAACTTCTTCTTTTTTCTTTCCTTAACTTATGTTCTCTATATCTTCATTCAATGCATCATTTATTGCATTTTTTTCTTCACTTTGTGTACCTTCACTCACACATACAAAGACACCATTAAATTTAAAACTTTGAGGCCTTTGAGCCTCTTGAAAAGCTCCATCATCGAAATCTTTTGCTTCTTCAACCTGCTGCTCCTCTTCTTCAGTTTCTTGTTCTTCTTCAAGGCAAGCTAAGAAGTTTGCAGTCACTTCTTCATCATTCAATCTCTGGACCACTTCTTCAACAACCTCTTTCTCTTGTTTTCTCATCCTCTTTTCCATATTCTTCAGCTCTTTTTCTTCTCTTCTCACCATCTTTATCAGTTGCTTCCTTTTTCTTTTCTCTATAAGTAGCCTAATGGGCCACTTGACTCTTTTGTCATCACAATCCCACTTTCTTGGCTTTGGGATTCCATCCACTGTTTCATCGACATGGATAGTTGTTCCACATCTCTCTTAAGTGCACTGATTTCTTCTTCCATCCACTTCTCTCTTTTCCTCTCCATCTCTCTTCTTTTATGCTTCTCTCTTTCTTCCTTTTCTTTCTTTTTTTTGACTGATCAAAGTCAACAACTCCTTAAATAGCTCCTCATTACCTTCTTCCATATCTTCCTTCAATCTTTCTTATTTAGTTCTCTTAGCCTTGTTTTTCTCTTCACTCATCTTGTTGATCCACTTAGGCACCACATAACCATGTTCATTAGCTAATTCATAAATCTCACCTTGGCTCTTCATGCTCTTGTCCTGCATATCCTTCATCAACACTTGCAATTCAACTTGTTAGCTTCAAGAAATAATTTCATATAAACTTATTAACTGATCTTACAGACTCTGATACCAAATGATGTAGAGCCCTACACCGCCTTCTCTTCCATGCAATTAGATAACAAAATCTCACAAAACAATGACCTTTTCTAGACCAAGTCTGACTACTTTCTCAATGATAGCATTCTCCTTCACCGTGCCATTATCAATAAAATGATCTAACCCAACTTGTTCAAATAATCCAACATGTTCATTTAACCACATATAAGCAAAATCAACCATCAAAAGTAAAACAAAGCAATTTCTCAAAATGTCAATTTTCACTACCTTTAGCAATTTTGCTCACTTGTCTCTAAAAGTCAGTTTTGGCTTCCTTATGCACTATTTAGCCTTCATATTGGACATGTAACCTTATCAATATATCATACAATCATAATTAACCTCACCAATCGAATTCATGTAACTCAAAACTCCATTAATGCTCATTTGCCTATATTGCCTTTAAGACAAGGTTATTTGCTCAACTCATGCAAATGGGATTCTAGAGCCACCTCCACTGAATTACCATGTTCACTAGGGTTTTTTCACTACCACCTATATTCCCTCCAATTTTTATTTCTTAACCCTTAACCCAACTCCTTTTATCTTCCTTTTTGTAATCTTGCTCCAAAACCCTTACTAGGTCAGGGACAGTCCTAAATATCTTATAATTTTCTTTTCCTGAGATTTCTGAGCACAAACCCAACCTTTTTAGATACCATTTTCCAATTTATTGATTCCTGAGAAAAATTCAACACTAAAATCACAATACAAACCCTAGTTCCTTTCTAAATCTACCCTTCACAACTAGCCCTCTCGCGGTGCATATAAACCCTCCTATGGACTGTCATAAATATAATGAGTTTGGGAGTGATTTAGGTCTATTTTTTTTTAATATCAATTCTCAGGTATATTATAAGATATCTTGAAATTTTTAGCCTTCAATTCCTTCGTACGACAAAGTTATGGTGGTTTTCGTGGCTCTATACCTTAAAATCTGGGTATCTCCATACTGGCTGACTGTTATTTTTTCCCTTTTACCCCCTTAATGAATTCCAATCATATTTAAATTTTAACCACATCTTTGTCACACCTGTTTCATAATCTTCACAAATTTTATACTTTTTCAATGATTACAAGTAAAGTTATGACAATGTTTCTTCTTTTCCTAGACAAGGTTTTTCACAAATCAGCAGGATGTAATTTTAGCTTTATTTTTATTTTCTTATCCTTTCAAGTTCTGTCAGGGTTCAAAATGATTACTTATATCCATAGATACCTCCATCACATCACTCTAATCCTATTTTCACCTTATTATATCTTCTTATCAAACAAACAAGCATAAAAACCGTTAAATAATGACAGTGCACACATGGTTTGCTAGTATTGATTTCTCACAATGAAATGTTGTTTCAGACCTTCCCAATACATCTAAAAATTTATAACTTTTCTTCCCCAGTAATACATTCTTATAAAATTTTCATGCACTTTTCAATCCACACAAACAACCATTCAAAACATAATTCATGCAAGTTCTCACCTTAAACCCTATTTTATCATTGCTTCAAGAAACATGGCTTCATAGTTATTCTTCAAACACTTACTAATATTAAATTCTGAAACTTTACCCTTGATCATTCACACATTACATCACTCCACATGTTTTCTATCATTTCATCAAACATACAAGACACAAGAATACATTTTTCTCAAAGAACAATCCAAAATACAAGCATTTCACCATTCATTTTTGTTGGAAATCTGTATTTCATTATCTTCCATGGTTACTTACAAACCTCCTAAGCCCTCTTGGCTCCTTCCCACGTGCTATCCTCTAAAATTCCTACCAAAAACTTTAACTAACTCCATACAATAAAGAATTCCTCTTTTTATCATAAGAGAAGGTAGTTACAAGTTAATCCCAAGGTCACCTAACCATGGCTTATGATGGCTACAGTTATGAAAACATAGGGAATTTTTTTTTTTAACATCTCATTTGCTCCTCATAAGGTCTTAAATGACGTTTTACAACATCATTGATCTTTACATTTACATTAGACCACCTTTCCTATATACTTAGAATTCAAATTTTTAAACTCTCCATTTTGGAGGGAAATTATATAAGGATCTAAAATACACATAGAGGTTATATGGAGGTAATGAAACAACCTAAAACACAAAAATGGGCCTATTAAGACCCCTCACAAACCAAAATGAGAGTGAAAGCAAAATTTTACTATGCACAAGATTATGCACCTACATCATTATTCCACATATATTCTATTTGTTACATGTGTCTTGCCTTAACACAGATGACATTTTATACGCATATGAGATAGAGCATGAAAAATTATTTGTCCTACCCCTCACGCAAGGATTCTTTTCTATGCTCTTGCAATCGGATTGTAAATTGATTGTAGCTTGGACATGACAATGCTTCGTTGCAATCAAAGAGTATGTAGCAGCTCATGTCAAAAGAAAAACTTCAGCCTTGACAAAAATCGGAATAGAAATCGTCGTCATAAATTCGCAACCTAGAACAAGACCAGAAGTTTGTATTTGGAGGTCCTTATGTTGATTTTGTCCTCAACAGTTATAAGAACCTTCCTGCTTATCGTTACGAGGAAAAATTCGAGCGCACTGCACTATGCCAACAAGAGTATAATTCCATTTCAAGGGTTTTTCATGTAGACAAGATGCACACAGTGAAACCGCAAAGGATGGAGGCTATTCTCAATGTGAATTCATGGCGGACAAAGGATATACATAATTTAAAGTTTGATGAACTGAAGAAGTTTGGTGAGATGCTTTGAGAATTCAAAACAACTTTAGACGAAATTACAGCTCAAGTTGAGAAAGAACCCAATCAAATGGATGGGGAGAATACAGGGAGCCCATGGGATAATACAAAATATTCTCCAGTACTCCAACAATTTAATGCCCCACAAGCCCTCCATCAAACTGACCTACAAGTCCACAAATCTACAACGGGACCCAATACTTTATACAAATATGTATGAGAAATACAAATTTATTTCTCATACATATTGTCATTGTTAGACCTAGAAGAGATTTTATCCTAACAATTCCAAAATAAGTTTATTGTTTGGCTTAAATGTTCCTTTCATAGAATTGCCAAGGCAATGATAACTATTCGATGGTAATTTGCATTCATACATATGCTTATGTGAATCATTGTCAAGTGCGAAATGCAATTATTTAGATTCATTGTAGATGTTGAAAGCAAGGCATCGCAAGAAATCCCTAGACATGGAATTCAATGGAAAATTACAATATCTTGTGAGTTTTAAACATAGAAGATATTTAATTCTTACAATTTCGACACAAGTTTCCTTTTTAACTTAAATGTTCCTTTCAAGGAGTTTCGAGGCAGTGATTACTTTTAGATGGTAGTTTACAATTATTCATATATTGTTCTTCCAAGGTCACATTCAAAGCCAAAATGCAATCATTTGGAGTCATTGTAGATGTTGATGCAGGAGCATCATGTAAATAAACATTTTTGGCTTTCTTAGGTGTTCTTAGGTGTTAGAGGTGGATTTGGGGTGTCCTTAATGTGTTCTTTTCCATTTGTACTTCATAGGTTCAAATAAGGAGTTTTCCCTTCATTTGTAAATTTTGAATATTAGAATTTTAGTGATAGGTGTTATAGTGTAGGATGTTAATATACGAGTCATATATGATATAATGAGGGTTATAAGACACCTTTTACCACTTTGTCTTGACTCTCTTAACTCACCTAGGCTCTAACTCATCATAAGTTAGCTTAATCAAAGTGAGGATAGTTTTATGGAAGCCCTAACTAGCTTGTTCTATCTCATTTTGAAAACAAAATCAGGATGCATTCGAGTTAGTAAGGGATTGGAGAGAGTGAGGAAGGACAGTTTTAGGGTGGAGAACCTTGTAATAGAGCCTTGTTGGCTAGATTTTATGCACAATGTAAAACCTAGGTAGTCATGAAATAAATCTCCTTCATTTAATGGTGAAGCTCGTGTAAGATGTTTAGCTATTTTGTAGGGGTGAATCCTAATAACTACTTTAAGGGGTTTTACTTTAATTCCCTTAGCTCGTGAGCCACAACTGGTTAATTTGGCAACAAGTAAGTAGTTGTGATGGGATATTTGCAGAAGGGAGAAAAGATAGAAGTGGGGAAAGAAGGAAGGAAGATGTGTTGAATTAACCAATAGCTATCAGAGTTGGTCTCATCCACACAAAGTAAATAAATAGATAAAGATCACAACAATCAGCAAAAGGGAAAGAAATAACTTGCAACCTAGATCTATGATAGCACACAATTTATCTAAAACCTTTGAATAGAAATACTCAAAGAAAGCACTTTGTAGATACAAAGTTCTCCGAAATCCACCCTTTATTCAATCCCTAGCTTTCACAGAAATCACACCAAGGGTTCCAACACAGTCTAAAAAAACAAGAATGCTCTAGTTACAAAAGCCTCTGCTAAACAAATTTTGATGAACAAAATTATGATCCATTAATCTGTAGGTTCTTCCTCTATTTATAGTGTGTAGAGGGCGAAGACAAATGGGTAACTTTCAATAAATTCCTGCATGTGGAAGCTATAAAAAGGTAACAGTTGGCAATCTTTCTCCTAGAATTTATCTTTACATGACATGCATGATTTACAACTGAAGACTAAATCAATTTCCTGCATGCCTGCCACCTATTCCCAAGTAATTGACTTTTTCTAGTAACTCGAAGTAACGACTTTTAAACCAATTGCCTAAGTTTTACAATTTAATTGATTACTTAATCACTTTGTCGTAGAAAATAAGAGAAAGAATAAGAAAGAGGAGAAGAAATTAGAATTTAATCCAGCTGCAACACTCTCAATCTTGTTCTCCTTCCATACTCTGTATGTTGATCCAACATGTATTGTACTTCCGCCTCATGAATGATATGAATGATATCTCTACCTTGAATCTGAGAAGCTCTTTCTCCCATATGTTGTTGAATCCTTTCTTCATTCGACTCTCACAACCGGTCCAGCATCACTTGTAGATTTTATCAACTTCTCAACTGGATTACCCGTGAGAGGAATCCGTGAGAGGAATAATGATTCCATCTATTTCCCCTTGAGCAGCTAACTGTGATTTGCTTGCGGATGTTGCCTCTGTCCTGTCTTCACCTCTTGTCCTTGAAGCTTTTGCAGTTCTTCTCAAGTATGTGCACAAGTGAATTGTCCGGAAAGAATTCAGACAAACATTCAACTCATCCCCCTTTTATTTTTAATTGCATATGGGAAGCCTTGAACTCTGGGAATTACTTCGGATGAAAGCAAAGAGAAGTAGGCTCAACATGGGTTCAACCGGGAGATTTTAAACAACGTCCATAGGCTTTTAGAGGGATTTAGCATGCAATTTATGACTAATTTTCACATGGGCTGCATTTGGAATATAGGAGGTAAGCTTTTAAAATATCCCGACAAAATTTAAGTGAATTTTCACTTATAGCAAAAAGGCTGCGTGGAAAATAGAGTGGAAGGGCAACGTGAAAATTAGAGATGGAAGGCAGCTAAAGCTACGACTTTGTTTGCAAATTCCTTCTAATTTTTGTGTGGAAATTGATAAGTCACGATAACGTGAAAATTAGACATGGAAGGTAGCTAAAGCTACGACTTGGTTTGCAAATTCCTTATAATTTTTGCATGAAAATTGACAAGTCACGGCAGCATGAAAATTAGACATGGAAGGAAGCTAAAGCTACGACTTGGTTTGCAAATTCCTTCTAATTTTTGCATGAAAATTGATAAGTCACAGCAGCATGAAAATTAGACATGGAAGACAGCTCTTAAAATCAAGATTTGCACTTAAACTTGCGTGGAAGTTGGAGTGGAAGGGCAGCGTGAAAATAAGACATGGAGGGCAGCTCTTAAAATCTCGATTTGCACTTAAACTTGCGTGGAAGTTGGAGTGGAAGGGTAGCATGAAAATAAGAAATGGAGGGCAGATCTTAAAATCTCAATTTGCACTTAAACTTGTGTGGAAGTTGGAGTGGAAGGGCAGCGTGAAAATAAGACATGGAGGGCAGCTCTTAAAATCTCTATTTACACTTAAACTTGTGTGGAAGTTGGAGTGGAAGGGCAGCGTGAAAATAAGACATGGAGGGCAGCTCTTAAAATCTCGATTTGCACTTAAACTTGCGTGGAAGTTGGAGTGCAAGGGTAGCGTGAAAATAAGACATGGAGGGAAGCTCTTAAAATCTCGATTTGCACTTAAGCTTGCACTTTAAAGACCGCCATGAATTTCCAAGTGGTAAGGCAACGTGGAAAATTAAAAAGGAAGGAAACCAATATCCACGTTTTGCACTAAAGAATTAAGTTGATTTTCAAGGAGGAAGGCATGAAAATTCAAGATGAATTTAACCGACTTTTCCTTCGAATTTGCATGGAAATCAAGAAGACATGCTACTAAAAACCACGATAACTTAAGTGATTTCCTCTTTAAAGAATTGCATTGATTTTTGGAAGAATAATTGCTAGAATTCCACGATTTGTAATAGAAGACTCTGCTTTGATCCTCGACGCAATTGCATGAGTGATTTCGCTCCTTGAACGACACTCCAAAATGTTGCTTCTTCATCCTTGGCCATGGCTACTCTACAAAAGGAAGACAAACTATTCCAGATCCATGATTTGTTTAATCATTCAACCTATATTAAACCTTAGACAAGACAAAAATCCTGAACTTTCCTCTTGTTTGATCCGGTTACCTTCAAATCCAAGCTTTGACAAATAAATTGATTGGAAAGTAAAAACACTGGATAGCTTTTCAAAACCCTGCAATTGAACTAGATCAGCGGGAAGAAAGAAAAGGCCACGAGGAATTTCCAGATGAAACACGGAGAAAAACAAAAACAAAACACAAAAGAAATAAATAAAAAAATAAATACCTGAAAGAAGCTTAGGAAATTGCTCAAAAAGAATTCTCCAATTTAGCTAATCTGTAAAACTCTTCCCCTGGGTGAATGCTCCACTTTGAGGTGAAAGTAATATTGGTGTGGTAACAATGATGGGGTGAAGTGATTTATATAACCCAAATTCTCTAATTTTAGCTCAATCTATTTTTAAAATAACTTTATTTATTTAATATAAAAATAAATAAAACACTTTCAGACAAAGTCTGGTGAAGGAATTGAGTGAGCTTTTGCATGTGGGTATTTGACGAACTTGGCTTAATAACTCCTGGGGATACCTTTGAGCAATGCGAGAAACCGCAAGCAAAACAAAACATAAAAACACGACCCGTTACTTGAAAAGAACGAAAAATTTAAAAGGGGTAGTCCCAGATTTCAGGGTGAAATCTTGGGGACACCAAGCCAGGCTCATGAAGTTGTGCATGATCCAAGTCATCAATTTAATAAAGAGCTTCTTGAAGGCAATATTGTGTGCATTAGTTTGATTTAATGTTATGCATTGAATAACATGAATTTCTGAATGTTTATTATATGTAAATGATGAATCCTTGTTATCTCAAGTACAAAGAGTGTGTATAGTCACCTAGAAGGGATTGAAGAGTGCTTGATATGCTAAGAATAAACTTGTGTAGGTTATTATAAGAGGTAAGGGTTTGTGGAGACATTGAATGAACGAAAGGTCATTGGTTGTGTTAAGTAAGTATATATTGTGTGAAGAAAAAAAGGTTGATTGTTCTCCTTTGTGCATACTATAATAGTCCTGAGAGGTATCACTCTTATGTATGAGAAGTTAAAATATCTGAACTGTGATCATTGTTGAACAGAGAAATAGTTGATTAAGTGATGAATTTTAATTCATATCATAAAGAGGAACTTTATAAAGGAAGATGCAGATTGATTCCAAGCCTGTATGGACCATGATAAGTTATTAAAGAATTTGAGCAATCAAATTAATTTGATTAAACCCTCAAAAACTCACACAGTCTGCATATACCCTGTTCTAGGGATCAAGAATAAGAAAACAGATATAAATGAATCCAACTAATGGTATCAAGCATTTAATAAGATATTTGATGCATTATGATAAGGAAATATTGAGAGAAATACCATGATTATGAAGCCTCAGAGATTTTGAAGGGATTTTGATGAAGTGAATGGAAAAACTCAGTCTTAACTGAAAACTTGGAAACCCTAGGAGGGTAAAAGTTCTTCTTGAAGGAGTCAATGCATGTTTGAGGTTGTGAAAACTGTGAAAAGAGATAAGAAACTTTTGAATTCACTAACCAAATTCAAGAAAACGCGATCGCTTGAGACTCACAGGAAGCATCACTAGGCCTTGGAACCACTAAGTTGTTGATAAGTCCCAAAGGCGATTGCACAACATGGAGCTTTTCCCAAGTGTGGGACCTCGCGAATCGGAAAAGCTCTCCTGATGAAGGCCGGCTCCTATTCCTCTGCTCGATGCACCAATGAAACGCAGAGGTTTACCCAAAAAACCTAATCTAACTACCAAGGAGACAGGGAGAGAGAAATGCATAAAAATAAGCCTAAGCTACGGAGGTGATGCACCGAGGAATGAAGAACATATGTTTTGCAAAATTAAACACACTACATAGATGTAATGCAACACCATGCACAGTATAGCCAAAATGCAATGAAAGATCAAAATGACAAAATGAATAAATATGTAAGAGGGTTTAGAAGCAACCACGTATACACATATATTTGCTCAAGGATCGATTCAATACATCGCAATGGCCAAGAGGCAAAAACAACGCATTATTACAAATTCATATGGGAGGTTTGAAAGCTCCACAAATCCACCTCCACAGGAGAAGAAGGGAGGAGGCACAAAACAAAAATGTCCAACCTTTTAAAAACAGCCCCTCCTTACATTTTATATGGAGAAAAGAGAGGGAGAAGAGAGGAATTCGAACCGCCCCAACCACCTCCAAAATCGCATTCAATTCTTCAACAACCATGGTGGCAGATGAGATCCCCAACGCCCGTCGGGTTCGAACTCCTCGTGCATTTGATCGGGCTTGAAACTGCTCGACATGCTTCCTTTTCATGCTCTTCCGACGTGTTTTCCCGATTTGCTTTTTCAGGCCGGGTTTTGGCACCAAAACATATTTTCTTGTGTCTTGGTTCTTTAGAGCTCCCGACATGCTTTTTTGACCATGCGAACCCGACTTGTTTTCCCGCCCCGAAACCCGATTTCCTTGTGGCTGGATTTTTAACCCTTCCGCATGTCCTTTGGTGTCGGGTTTTGGTGGGCTCCCGACATGCTCTTTTTCATCATGCGTTTCCACCCGAAAACCCGATTTGCTTGTGCGTCGGGTTTTTCGAGACCCCGCAACATTTTCCTTCCTTTGTCTTTTGGAAGAAACCCCGACATGTTTTCTTTGCTGTTGCCCGACTTGTCGAACCCGCGCCAGATTCGCGGCCCGGTTTTTTTTCGCCTTCGCGACATGTTCGCTCAACATGATTTCCGCTTCCCTTCCCGAACCCGCCTTTTGCTTTGTGCGCCGGTTTTCGGCCCCTCCGCATGTTTTCCTTTCTCCCGCCCCGGCCCCGATTTCTCCCCGCCAACATGTTTTTCCGCCCCTCCTCGCCCGCTTTTCCGCCCCGCCCCGACTCCTCCTCCTCCTCGCGATTTTTCCCGGCATCGGGCCGGAGAGGGAAAATATACAACAATTTGGCGACTCAACGGGATTACCTGCCTGCTAGGTAGAAGATCAGTGGCCTTTCAGCAATCCATTGGGCATGGAGTCATAAGCAATAACCCGAACTAAACTGATATTTGAACTCCCTCTCCGAGAACACGCTGCACTGTAGAAAACCAAACCAGGAGCAACGAAACCTGTGCCAAAGCACTTAGGGAAACTGAAACCTAACTACAACAAGACAATGTGCATACGCACTTAGCGGAATTGAAATCTAAGCTAATATTTACAAGGGTAACCTTTTCTTTTCAGTAGCAATGTTTAAGATAGATTCCGTTAACCGGAATCGGGAGTTCTTCTCCATCCAATGTAGACAATCGAAGGCATTGCTATTCTTACATCCCGTGACCATGTAGGGGCCACTCCAAATGGCATCAAACTTGGAATGCCTTCCCGGTTTTGCCCGATCTCGCATCCCATTTCGTAACTAGGTCCCCTTCCCGAAGGTCCTTGCTTTGCTTTCTTATCAAACCATCTTTTCACCAAGGCTCGATCTTTCTCAATTGTTCAACCGCATGTTCTCTTATTTCTTCCAATTCCATCAACTCCGCATACCGCCTCCATTGGTTCGAACTCACCTAACTCCAACCGCCTCATGAACTCCAATGCAGGCAGCTTCTAATGATATGGGCACACCGCTCTCCTTCCCATAGACCACCAGTAGGGAGAATTCCCCGTAGACCTTTTTGTGTTATTCTCACACCCCATAATGCTGATTTTAGCTTGGTATGCCATGTTCTTTGATTTTCATCTAGAGTCCTCCGATGATTCTTAAGCAAGTTTTTGTCGTGGACTCGCCGCCCATTACCCCCGTGGGTAATAATTGAAGAGGTGCTCAAGTAGATTCCATTTTTGACAGCCCATTCTCGTGATCTCGAACCTACGAATGCCAATGCGTTGTCTCGATATGATAGTGGCCGCACACCGAACCCGGTTACTATCCCTTCATAAAAGTCTAGTATGTTGACTCATTTGCTTTTTTTCGAGCGCTACCGCTTCGGTCCACTTGGTGAAATAGTCTCACGCCGTGAGAATCCACTTGTGGCCTTGGCTTGAGTTTGGATTTATGACCCCAATGAAGTCCAATCCCCATTGCATAAATGGTTGGTCAACCAAAATCGGGTGCAATGGAAGTGCTGCTAGTCTTTCTTTGCCTGTGAAGAGTGCACATCTCTTACACTTTCTTATCCATGTATAACAGTCACTGAACACTGTGGGCCAATAATACCCTGCCTTCATTATCTTGAGAGCCGTTACTCGTGGGGCAAAATGTCCTCCAGAACCTCCATCGTGAAAATCTCGTAACACCCTCTCAATTTGACCTATCCCAATGCACCTCAATAAAACTCCATTGATGTCTTTCTTGAACAGAACACCATCAACAAGCACATATGGAATAGCTTGTAATCTGAAGTATCTCCTTTTTGCTTTGCTCATTCCTGGAGGGCATAGTCCTGTCTGTAGGAAGTGTATCATACTCTGAGTCCAACAAGGAGTGGGCACATCATCATTTTCCTGTTCCTGACTATCCTGTAGTACCAAGACAGTCTCTTTTTCATCACCTGCTTCAACTTGTTGACTCAAGGCTAGCTGCTCACATAGTCCCTTTCCACGTACTAGCTTAGTGACCTTAATTTCGATGTCATATTCCATGACACGAGTTATCCATCCTGCACGCTTCTCATTCAGATCCTTGTTTAGAAGGAAGTCCTTGACTCCCGCATGGGAGACCAACAATTGGATCTTGTTGTTCGAGACTAGGTGCTTGAATTTCTTTAAACTCCTGATCACTGCAAGTACATGCTTTTCAATGAAAGAGTACCTAGTTTCGAATTCCTCCAAGCTCGATCAAGAAAGCAACTCGTTTTCTAATCCTCTTTTGTTTTGTTGTACCAAGATTGCAGAAATTGTGTCTCCGCCACCGAAGGCATATAAAGACGAAGTCCTTGAGAAGTCTGATTGACGAGAGTCGAGCTTGAGATATAGCCTCTTTTATTGCCTCAAAACTTGCCTTGCCTTCGATGTCCACCTAAATGCCATGCTCTTTTTAACATCAGCGTTATTGGTTTCACGAGAGCCGCAAAGTTTGGAACAAACCTCGCGACAAAATTGATCCTTCCTAAGAAGCTTCAAGAGCCTTCTTGTGACTCGGCAATGGCAATGCTCGAATTGCTTCAACTCTTTCTCGGGTCAATCGTCAACCCTTCCTTTTCAAACAATATGGCCTAGAAGTTTTCCCTCGTGAGCCAAAATATGCATTTTTGGGATTCAAAGATACCCCAAATCTTCTACACTCTCTCGAATACTTGCCTCAAATGGCAGAGGTGATCCACCGCATTTTTGAGAATACAAAGATGTCGCCAAGATATATCGTAACTATTTTATTGATCAACCCCTAAATGCCATATCCATTGCCCTTTCGAAAGTGGCTCCAGCATTTGATAGCCCAAATGGCATTTTCAGAGGCATAGGTTCCCCATTCGTGGTGAAAGCCGCTCTTGAATTGGTCATCTTCTTTCACCATCACTGATTATAACCTCGAGTAGCCATCTAGAGAGAGAATCTCTCTCAACCGGATACTACTTGCAATATTTGTTCCATCAAGGAAGTGGGTAATGGTCTTTGAGAGAGGCCCTATTGAGGTCTCGAAGTCTACACACAACCTGATTTCTCCGCTCTTCTTCCCGACCGAACCAAGTTTGCAACCCACTTGAGTGCTTGATCGGGAATATAATGCTTGCCTCTATTAGCTTGTTTAGCTCTTTCTTCATCGAGGCTCAATGTGAGGGCCGATGTGTCTCTGCTTCGCCGATGGGCTTAGATCCGGATCCACCCTATGGTATGTTGTGCCACCTTCGGATCGAATCCTCTCAAGTCTTCATAGCTCCAAGCGAAGACATCCGGAAATTCTCGCAAAGTCATGAAATCTGATTTCTCTCGCTCAAAGGGCCACTTTACCAATTTGAAGTGTTTTGCCTTCCCAACCGAATTGGCCCAATCTTCTCTCTTGACTCGTATGTTAGCCTTTTCCTTACGAAACCGGTCGTTAGGGTCAATATAGACTCCAATGTTACTAAACCCTTAGAAGCTTGTTTGTCCGCAGCAGCTGCACTACTTGATCCCCATACATCCGCTGCTCTAGTCTGCCCCGATTCCTAGCCGAGAATTCAGCCTCTTCTTATGTAAGAAATCGACGATCCGTTGATCGCTCTCAAACACTCGCCACTTTGTGTTATTATCTGAATCGCTGGTCTCACAATCACGTGAATATGTGGTTGCGTTTTTTCCCTTCGATGTTTTCAACCACATCAAACGCTCCTAACCGCCGCAGCCTATCTCGCAACTTCATTTTTCTTCCCGGTATGGACATAATGTCAAAGCTTCAAATCCTCGATGAGGTCCCATACCCTATTCTTATAGCTCTTCAACAAGTCATTCTTTTCAGAAGATGTTGTCCTCTAACTTGGTCGACGATTAGCTCGCTATCTCCAAACACCTCGCAAGTTCTTTATGCCCCTTTTCCGCCCAATGAAGTCCATGAATTAATGCCTCGTATTCACCGTGTTGTTTGAACAAGAAAACTGAAACGAAAAGATGAATAATATTTGATGTCTTGTGGTGAAATCAACATTACACCACCTCCAAAGACTTGTCTCGCTTCTCGAACCATCGAAGAATAGTTGCCAAACTTCATTTTCATCCTTTGTTCAAGGCCGAATGATGTTGGGAATGGGTGAATTTTCTTCGTGTACACAATACACGCCCAATTCGATTCTTCAATTTCTCAGATGGGTCAAATTCATGACTCTTGTTCGCCCATTCATCCAAAGTTAAATCAGAATTCCTCGACCTTAGTACTGCTTTCTAGATCATTTGACACTCCTCCCGATCAAAACCGAGCAATTTGCATTGATAGGATTTGGTACATGAGGCTCAATATGGAAATTGGCAATTGGTTCTCGACTGATTGTTGCTTTGCCCCATACCTTGTCCTAAAATCATGTGTGACCAATCTGCAGATAAATATCCACCGATTTTTGCAAAGTGAAGTCTCTCGATAGACACAACGCAAAGAGTGGCGGAGGTCAATCACGCATACATCTCGCAGAACTCGTAACATTAGGACAGAATGTAGTGTAGGCTTAACCCTCGATGACTCCAACAGCTTCCCACCATGCTGTTCCATCTAGTTGCACTACTCCTTTCAAAGACCGCTCATACTTCAAACCCAGCTGATCCGCTATTTGCTTCGCATCACCGAACTACTTGCCCTCGATCTATCATGCAGCTTGTGTACCAAGTGGTTTCCAACAACCAATGACACATGAACGGTGGAGGCTTCAAATTTTTCCTTGTCTGCACCCCCATCATGTCAGACCGCATTAGTGAGAACTTTCTCATGTCCTTGGTTTGATACATTTGTGGCGCACCAATTAGCCATGGCAGCTTGCAATAAATCTCGCTGCCCGGGATCGCCAAAGGATTCCCACATGGAGATGTTCACATGTGTCTTCTTCATTTGATCGATGATGTCAAGGGGAATGAACTATCTTTTTGCTGCCCTTTACTTGGTGCAACCTTTTCAAGCTTCAACAACAGTGTTGCCTTAAGCTGATTTTGATTTTGCACATTTGAGTTGTGTTTGGTCTACCGACCCTTGTTGTGTAGGAGTGGTCTCGAGAAACAACCGGATTACACGGTTGTCCTCTTCCATGATTCTCTTCAATGACCGTGTTTTGTAGCCACGCCTTGAAAAGGTTGTTGGTTAACTCCACGTAAGTCTTCCGCTTTGCCAATTTGCCAATGTGGTTTCGCTGAGGTCTCTCTTGTTGTGTTTCTTGCACGCCGATTCCTTCTTGGCTTGGTTCTCGAGGCACACCAATGGTTTGCACCATCAAGGCCTCGATTCAAAGGCACCATCAAACATGCCGACCGATCGTGAGGTAGATCGTAAGGGTAACACCACCATACTCTCCCGTGCCATGTTATTTTGTGTCGGGAACCAAGGCTCTTGAGGATGTCGCTGCATTTGGATCATACGGCCGAAATGGCCTCGGCACTCGAGGTTGTCCTCGGCTTTGGTTTTGATTGATTTGCCCGAGGTGGTGGTGGTCTATTTTGTTGGTACGGGGCCTAGCTTGCATCGCTGAGGCCGATACGGCCTAGCACTTTGAGCTTGCTGTCTTTTGATAGTCACTAGCTCATTTCCAAGGTTCTCAATGCTTTCATGACCTCCTGCAATTCCTTTGAAGTATTCAAGATGTGGATGCCTCATTATTGCTTTGATTTCTAGGAGTTGGAATGGGATTCAACTCGTGCTTGATCGTCAGAGGATTTCCCATATCTGGATAGAGAGGCATCGGCGGCCTCGTGCGAGCTTACCACTGATCAAACAGCTTCTCTCCTCCGATCGCCGTGTCATAGGCTCCCGGCAGCGTTGTCCCTCCCATCGATTGGATCATCATGGCTATGTCTCAATTTATGGCCTTTAAAAATAAAGGAATGCTCCTTCGGCTGTTGGTCTAACAGCTATTGGAATTCTGTCCCATGTCCGTTGGAACCTGAAGTTAAAATCTGCCATTTGCTCGTTAGGAGCCCTTTTAATTGTTGTCAGCTGTTCCAACAAAGACAAATTATCTGCCCTTTCCCCAAACTGGCTGCAAAGAGCTGAACAAAGTTGGTTCCAATTTGTAATAGACCCTGCTGTTAGGCTCCTAAACCATTGTAAGGCCTTGCCTTTGAAAGATGAAGCTAACAGCTTGACTGCAACATCCATTTGATTTATTTCGTGGATTGCACATACATTAGCAATATCCTGGATGTGATCAATAGGAGTAGTATGATTCTCACCCGTGAAGTAGGGGATATTCTTTAGTGCTGCAACTGGAATTTGATTCTGAGCATTTAGGGCAAGTGGACTACTGCCCGTGAAATTTACAAAGGGATTCGGTGGTAGATGCGCCATTATGATTGGCCTAAGAACCCTGGTTGATGCAAGAAAAGGCCTACCAGGTGGAGGTGTAGATAAAGTCCTGTTAGGTGGAGATGGCGATCTTTGTGATCTTCTTCCTCTCCTTCCCCAACCTGGTGAAAGTTGTAGATGGACGAATAACCCTTCTTCTCGAGTATAAGACCTTGTCCGAATCCTTCTCATGTGCCTGGGCAACTTGTGCTGCTACACCGCTGAATTCAATCCCTTCGGAGTCGCCAGATGTGTTGGAGAACAAGCCTCTAAAAGGCTGGATTTTGCCAAGTTACACACCAAACTTGACAATATTAAAAATGGAGTTTAAAACCTTGAAGGACCCAGAGGAGACAGACTTCAATTCGGAATTTAGACCCTGCTGTGCAGCTGCAGATTCCCGAAAAGCACAGTCGGAACTCAGGTCACGCGATGCAACTCACAAAACCCGAATTGCTATGTGTCGGAACTTGGAACATGTCCGACATCCCTCAAAACCCGAAAGGCTGTTTTGATGTTTTCGGATCCCGAAATCCCGAAATCACTGCTGTCGGGGGTAGGACCATGCAATGCATCCCCCGAAACCCGAAACACTACTGCTTCTGCTTTGATGCTCTCGGATCCCGAAATCCCGAAATCACTAAAAACCCGAAATTTTGGAAATCAAAATATCAAAAAACTAAAAATACCCTTTTGAAGATTACAGTCGGATCTACCAACTGATGAAATTTTGACTCGTTTTGAGCAAGTTAAACCCTTGAAAATTGATTTCGGAGTTCAGGCTAGGAGGTGCAAAATCCGAAATTTGTAAAAACTTGCAAATTTTTAGTGCAAATTTCATGAAAACTCCTTCAAATTTTGCTGGAATGACCTCTTGGTCCCACCGGGCGTGCCAAAACTGTTGGTGTCGAATCACAAAGACTTCGGGACTCCGCAACGCGATCGCTTGAGACTCCCAAAGGCGACAGCACAACATGGAGCTTTTCCCAAGTGTGGGACTCGCGAAATCGGAAAAGCTCTCCTGATGAAGGCCGCTCCTATTCCTCTGCTCTCGATGATGCACCAATAAACGCAGAGGTTTACCCAAAAACCTAATCTAACTACCAAGGAGACAGGAGAGAGAAATGCATAAAAATAAACCTAAGCTAAGGAGGTGATGCACCGAGGAATGAAGAACATATGTTTTGCAAAATAAACACAAACTACATAATGTAATGCACATCATGCACAGATAGCCAAAATGCAATGAAAGATCAAAAATGACAAAATAAACATGTAAGAGGGTTTAGAAGCAACCACGCATACACATATATCGCTCAAGGATCGATTCAATACATCGCAATGGCCAAGAGGCAAAAAACAAGCATTACATTTCATATGGGAGGTTTTGAACTCCACAAATCCACCTCGCCAAAGAGAAGAAGGGAGGAGGCACAAAACAAAAATGTCCAACCTTTTAAAAACAGCCCCCTCCCTTACATTTTATATGGAGAAAAGAGAGGGAGAGAGAGGAATTCGAACCGCCCCAACCACCTCCAAAACGCATTCAATTCTTCAACAACCATGGTGGCGATGAGATCCCCAACGCCCGTCGGGTTCGAACTCCTCGTGCATTTGCATCGGGCTTGAAACCGGCTCGACATGCTTCCTTTTCATGCTCTTCCGACGTGTTTTCCCGATTTGCTTCGGGTTTTGCGACCAAAACATATTTTCTTGTGTCGGGTTCTTTAGAGCTCCCGACATGCTTTTTTGACCATGCGAACCCGACTTGTTTTCCCGCCCCGGAAACCCGATTTCCTTGTGCGTCGGATTTTTTAACCCTTCCGGCATGTCCTTTGGTGTCGGGTTTTGGTGGGCTCCCGACATGCTCTTTCATCATGCGTTTCCGACCCGAAAACCCGATTTGCTAGGTGCGTCGGGTTTTGGAGACCCCCCGACACATTTCTCCTTTGTCGGGTTTGGAAGAAACCCCGACATGTTTTCTTTTGCTGTTCGCCCGACTTGTAAACCCGCGTTTGCATTCGCGTCGGTTTTTTCGGCCTTCGCGACATGTCACACTTTTCCGCCGCCTTCGCCCGACTCCTCCGCCCGCGATTTGCCCTGGCATCGGGCCGGAGAGGGAAAATATACAACAAGTGCTAAGTTATTGATAAGACTAAAGAGGGAAATGGAGTGATGAGGAGCAAATGAGATAGCATTTTGGAAAGGAAAGGTAGTAAAAAAGCAGAGTCAAGTTAGGTTGTTTAGTTCAAGACCATTCAAGAAGCCTAAAAGGCCAAATCTTGTAAGGTGACCAAAAAGGGATAAGGAAGCATAGTGAGGATGAAGATAGCATGAACAAGGGTAAAATAGGTGGGATAAGGTGATCTTAGAGCTTGGGTGAAGTGGAAAGTAATAAAACCTAGAAAATGACTTGAAACCCTAGGTGACCTACTTGAAACCTAGCAAAAAGGAAGCAATTCGAGGTGGGAGCATGGAAGAAAGAGATAGGTCTTGAAATTTACCCTGAAGTGGGAGGAGGAAAATGGGTAATTAGAAAAAAATTTAGTCTTTCCGAAACTTGTGGTTATCTCCAGACAAAGTGATTTGTATGAAAACAGGGCTAGTTGTGTGATCTGATAGAAAAGGATAATTTGAGAATAATTTTGAATGTAAAGAGAGTTAGTCTCTTAAACTTGACATGCACCCTAATGAGATTAATGGATGCCCAAAAATCTTACCAGTGATGAATAAATCTTTGTATTTTGTGTTTTTGATCAAAATTTGTGTTTTTGAAGGGCTACAAGGACTTGGTGAGGTTTACAAGGAAAATGATGAAAAATGAACTTTTGAAACTTGGTGAAGTGATATGACATGGTGTATTGATGTTATCTATAAGGTTTAATGATGTTTTAGCCCTTGGTTAATTGATTTGTTTCATTTTAGCCTTTTGAGCACAGTTTAGGCTACTTGGAAAACAAGACAAAAGATGTTATTTTGATAAATTTGACAAATGATTGATCTAACTATTGTTATTGGATGAATTTTTAGTATGTCTCTGCATCAGATGCTGAAATCCGGACATCACAGAAATACATAAGCATGAATCCAACTAAGAATTACAATATATTGCCAATTCTAGACCTAGAAGAAATTTTATCCTTACAATTCCAAGTATAACTTTCATTTTCAGCTTAAATGTTCTTTTCAAAAAAAAATTGGCAGTGATTACATTTTATAGTAATTTACATTTGTAAATATATTTTTGTTCTAGTCATTTTTTTAATTGAATTCAAAGCTTGCATGGGTTAGGTGCACAAAATTCTTAGGATTAGGTCAGACAGGGAATGAGGGGTTCCATTCAACTAAATTCTCTTGGAGCATGATCTCGGCCTCATCCCTTATTACTTGGTATCTCCTGAGATTTTCACTTGAATGGATGACTAGGAAACACATTTTACACCATCATATGCACCATTAGAACACAACCCATTTGATGTTCTAATCACTTTTAAATGTGAAATGCAATCATTTAGTCAATATAGATGCTGAAAGCAGGAAATCCTGCCATAGTTATTTGGAGACATTAGGGTAGGGGTTCTTTGTTAGGGATGAAGATGCCATTCAAATCAAGGTACCTGATTAAATGGATAAGTCTATAAGAGTATAAGGATGAGGTACTTGTCCCTAAAGTACAGTTTCCTAGCAACTATAGTCCTTGCCCCTAAAGTAGAGTTTCCTAGTAACTACGAAAAATCCTAAACATCAAATACAACTTAAAATTGCAATTATGTCAAGATATTTCACTTACCCTTTTTATTCTCTTGCACACTTCTAAAATTTCCGTATTCTGTATATTAAATAGAAGATGCATTTTTGCATAAAAGTGTTTTACTTATCTAAAACGTATTTTTGTACATTAGTCTAGTTTATCTTGTCTAAGCATAACATTTTGGATGGTCCTGAAACATCAAGAGTTGGGTGAGTGTGAGAGAAAGAATGCATACCAGAAAGCATCAGAGGCCAAAAATAGAATGCGAGGTGGATTCCCCAATCGAGTAATCTATGCCAGAAAAGAAGATGTTGCAGTTTCTTCACTGTTTATACTCCCATTTCTTAATTTTAGAAAGTAGGGAGATGATAAAGAAAATTATGAACTGAAACAAGTGTCTCTACCAAAAGAAAAGTGTTGTTGCAAATTAATTTAATCTCTACAGGTTGCTTGAAGCTTTTGATGTATGTGGTGAGTTAAGAATTTTTTAAAATTAGGTAGGTAGTTCTAGCCATGTATTTAATCCTAGATCAATGGATTTCAAATGATATTGGTTTGATCCAATTCTAATTTAGCCACAGGCTTTTCCTATATCAATCGTGTAACTAGAATTAATTATTTTTGTCCTAATGTAGCTGCAGGTTAAAATTTCAAACTCTACACTTGTCAGTGCTATAATAAATGAGTTAGAAACTAAGTCACTGGTTACCCAGGTTTGTATGGCTCTGGTAATATTCAGTCAATTCATTATTGTTTGGATTAAGGATTAATTAAATTTATTGTCAGTATTTGATTTGTAGATGTTATTGACTGCCCATTTTGTTTTTCCTAAAATAGGGTGACTATTGTCCACAAACCCTTTTGTTGGAAAGAATCTTGAGTTTCTAATTGAATGCATGGATGATATTTCAGGGGAACAGCAGAGGGTATGTGCATGGTTACTATTGGGCTTCTAGTTATTTTTTTTGTTCCATTCTGTGTTTTATGTAGTTATGTTTTTGCTGCCTATAAACATGGATATAGCCTCTAACTACTTGTGTTGTTTTTTGTTTGTAAATGTTTTGTTTGCTTGTTGGTTTAAGTGATTTTGTTTGATTTAAACATGTAATCTAGTATTCTAATTATCATAAAGTCTTGATCATCATCACTCATAATCTCTAGGTGATCATATTCATCTACCATAGACATCCACCTCCCTCTCATAGACATCCACTTTATTCAACCACTGAATTTCAATGCTTGTTCAAATGATTTTCTATCTCAAACAGAATTTCCACTAAAATTGCCATCCTTAACACAAGTCTTCATAGTGAACGCAAAAGTAGTGATATTACATTAGGTATATCAGAAGGCATATCTATGAAATTGAATTGGATTTTCCAGAATCCATACAATTTGGAAAATCCATCAGCAATGATATTACATACTTTTCATGTGACACACAAATTTAAAGAGATACATCTCTTTGAATACCGAGGCATTGAAATGTTGTGTAATATTTATAAATATATGAATACAGACATAGTTGCAGTGACTATTGTTGGTATCAAAGTATACAGGAAAGCCTATGGGAACACATTTTGAAATATAAGCCAACAGACAATACTATAGGCCAAAAAATTAATATCATAGCCTCCAGTCCTCCTTATCATTTAGTTGTTAATTTAAAATAGTCGGGATAATAGGTTTATTGGAATCCTACATTATTGAGCCATATATCTCAATGGAATTCACAGAGAACATAAGGGTTTTATTTAGTGACAATCACGCTCTGTATCATACTAATTATCTTTTTGTATATTTGTATTTGGTGAGTAGTGTATGTCAATGTGTGGAGAAGGTGGTCATATCTAGAGCGCAGCATGGCACCAATGGTTTGGAAGCTAAGACAAAACCATTACCTAAAGAAGATCCTATGAATCCAATTTTCAAGCCAATTATTGAGCCTTCTCGACTTAATAGCTGCATTACATTCAAAGTAGAGCATGTGGCATTTCCTACATGATTAATGCTATAGATTTCTCCTAATTTTATTTTATGGCTAATCCTTAAAAAATTAAATGTTACATTATCTTTGGTCTCGAGGGATGGATATGGTTAAAAATTTACCTTTTTTAGTCTTACTTCATCTTTCAAACAACATTCTCACAATTTCCTTATCTTGGTACTTGTAACAAACACATCTTGTCAAAGAAATATTCCTATAAGTATGTTGTGTATAAACTAGATAACTTGTCATCTATGTAATATGATTGGTTGATAATTTGCAATTACAAGTTTTCCTTAGTGTGGGTGTATTTATCCATTTGCAAGAGAGATTGAATTTTGACATTGTTGGTCAAGTCTTTGGGAAAAAAGTTTAGTTACCAATTTAGGTTGAGGTTCCACCACTATTGCAAAACATCATTATGCAAAGAAAATGTATATGACAAAACATTATGGCATATAAAAAGTAATGGATGTGAACAGCAACATAGCACTTATCTTCCCGGATTCTGGAATATCAAACGATCTTTTCTTTGCTTTTCCATAATTGCGTTTTGGGTTTTTTACCCGTCAAGAAATCATTCAAGCCATTTGTTTATGATTTTCTTTTCTTGTTACTAATAGCAAACATATTTCCATACGTTTAAATTATTGTTAATAGAAAATTCCATGAAATCTTTAGCTGTATATATGGTTAAAAACCGACTTATTTAATGGAAAAACATTCATAGCTGATTCCCATGAAGAATATATATTCTGTTCAGATTATTGGAGTTTTTAAAATCTTTATATATCTTATATCAGCATTATGAGACATGGATTACTTCTCGTGTTTGTTTGTATATATTGACAGGTGTATTTCTTTCAATTCTGTTTAATTGATTAGTTTTTTTGGCTTATGATGAGCTTGGTGCTGTAGAATCTTCACAATTTCTAAAGGCTGGAGCTAGTTTTCACAATTTCTGTAGTCCAGTTTCTTTAAAACTTGGTGGACAGCTAACAGTTTGAATTATAAGTTTTTCAAGTTTGATGAGGTTGGATTTTATTTCAAGATAAATCCAATGAACTGTCCCTCTCCTTTACTTAATGGAATGACTCTTTTGAGCTATTTTCAGAGCTCTGAAATCACCATTTTCGATGTGCCTGCAGCTCTTTACTGTAATGCTAAGAAAATTGACAGAAAAATTCATACTTATTTTGGTCCACCTATTTTTTGATGACAATGTTATGGAAGTAGCTAATCAGGATATTAGCAATCTTCCTTTTGTGGGAAATTTAAATTTACTGTAATAAATCTTTTTGATATTTTTCTAATTATTTATTTGATTTTGTTAGAGTTTCAGGAATTCATTATATATGTTGAAAGGAATGGTTTTTTTCCTTCATATGCATATTGGGTATATGCCTCTCCTTATTTTCATGTTGTAGTTGAGTCTTAAAACTATTCCCTTTAATTCAATCGGGATTAAGTGGAACACTAAAAGAAACAACTCATTCAAGAAACTAAACATGTTTATCAATTTTGGATTCTTGTGCAGCCTACATACACCTTGTAATAGTATATGGTAGCGGAGGAGACAACACCATGAGAGTGCATAATGATGATCGACTCTTCATGGCATCCCATGTAGTGTACTTCTTTTATAACTTGGATTATCGTACAACATCTCAGTATACAGCTCACGGCATTGAGTGTAACCTTTCATGATTCTATGTAGATTCACACTCTCTTATATTTCCCAGAAATCTGCTGTCATTCACTAAGTCCATGACACCCTTGGAGCTTTTGTAATACATGTGA